>JAGFMF010011768.1:13042428-13424972 GCA_019455555.1 Galemys pyrenaicus
CCGCCCCCCCCCCCCCCCCCCACACACACACACCTCTGGCCTGTGCCCCAGTGCTTGTATGCATAAATAAATAAATCTTAAAAAAAAAAAAAAAAGATTCCAGGCTCCCCCAGCTTCTGTCCCCCTCTTCTGTTCTCCAGGAATTGAACACCCAAGCAGGAATCAGTAAGAACAAGAAAGAAAAGAACCCTAACTTTCTTCCATTTTTATCCTGGCTAACCCTTAGAATAACCCTGAAAGGTAGCCCTTACTAATATCCCCTTTTTTACAAAAGAGGAAACTGAGGCTCAGAGAAGGTAGGTGACAGAGTCCAGGGCTTACCCCAAGTCCCTAGATAATTAGTGAGCAGTATATACAGTTAAGTGCTAACAACCTAGCACTTAATTATACACTATTTCTCACTATTGCATATAATTTAATACTAACTGCTGGGTTTCAGAATGAGCTGAAGTGAGCGGGGGCGAGAATGGCAAGGGTTTGTGGAGACTGGGAACCGAGCTGAGCCTCCGAGAGGCTTTGGGTGGAGGGGGACAGGGTGGGTCCCCCTGGAAAAGGGATTAAATGAACAAGGCATCAAGGTAGAAGTGAGTGTGCTGGGAGTGGGGAGGGTTTAGGTTAGTGCTATTGAAATTACAGAACTATACAGGTAGACGTAACTCACATCTTTGAGAACTTTGTCCAGGTGCTTCCCGCAATCCTTTGCGCTGCTGGAGCACCAATCCACATTTAACCCGATGAGGGAAAGAAAACTCCAACCAGGCGGCTACTGCTATTGTTCCCATATCAGATAGAGAAGCTAATGTAGCCTGTGACTTGGAGCCAGGCTAGACTCCAAAGCTCTTGTCCTTCCCAGCTCGAGTTCAGAGACTGTCTGATGAGGGGTGGGGGGCGTGGCGAGTAGATGGGGAACAGAGGTGGGCTAGTTTCAAGTGACCTCAGCAACTTTGCCTGGAGTTCGTTGCCAGGCAGACCCTGCAGGCAACTCCATCAGGGCGATGCATGTGCCAGCATTCGAGAAGGGGGCTGGTGAGAGGTTTGCTTGGATAGATGCCTCTGCCTCTCTGTGAAGGCCTCTCCCTCTGCCCGAGAGTAGATAAATGTGTGTCCAGAGGCTTTGAGGTGGGCACCCAGAACACCCGAGGAACAGTGCTGCGTTGCCCATCCTGGGTACTCATTTCCTTGTTATCAGAAAAAGAAATAAAGATGGAGGGAGGAGGGCTGGGGGCCAGGGGGTGCAGACAATGACCAGCACATCGGAGGCCACAGGAGTCAGGGCAGCCAGAGAAGTCATCAGAGGACAAAGGGGGACCTGGAATCACAGAAGCTGAAGGAGACTGTGGGTTTGGGGAGGGATGGGCAGCCCAGCAGTTCCCGTGGAGACAGAAAGAGCCATTACTGCCTTTGGTTAAGGAGAGGAAGGGTCACCCTTGGGGAGGGTTCTGGTAGGGTCAGGGGGTCAAAGCCGGGCATTGAGACACTAGGAAAAGAATGATGGAGATTCTTTTTTGTCTGTCTTCTCCCCATGATAATTGTTAGGATTTTCACACAATTGCTTTTCTATTACAGATGTCTTACTTGCCATTTAAAACTTAATCCCTGCAATTTGGGACTAGAACCGAGCTGATACAACTCTTTAATCCATTCCCTTGGCCAAAAGTTATTTAAGAAACATAGACAATCTCAAAGCATTGTTTATAGTATGATCCTATTTTTGTTTCATGTGTATATTTATAAATATGTATATATGTATATTACAAAGAAAAACATCTAAAGGGCTATGAATCAAATTATAATGGGGTTTTTACTGTATATGCGAGTCATTTAAATGTGTATAATATATTATACTTTAATTATCCCTCCTCAAACTATAAAAATTACATAGAGGTTATCTCTAATGGTTAGATGATGGTATATATGACTTATAGTTCTTTTGGCTGCAGATGATGACAGAAAGTCAGCTGAAACTTATAAAGCAATTAACTAAATGGGCCAGATACTTCTTCAGGCATGGCTGGATCCAGGGACTCAGCTTCTGTCATTAGGAATCTCTGTCTCTTCAGCTCTCAGATCTGCCATCCTAATTGACTAAATTCTCAGGCACTTCTAGGTCCATGGTTCATCAGCTTAGAACGCCAGTGGAAAGAGAGCAGCTTTTCCCCAAGAGAATCAGCAGCAGCCTGGGGCTGTATTTCAAGGGTCATGGCTCATCCTTAGGCCAGTGGGTCATCGGGGTGGGGGGAACACTGTGTTGGTTGTCAAGGCCAAGGTCTGTGACGCAAGCTCGGAACAAAGGAACTTTCAAGGATATCTAAGGAAGCCAGTGACCTGAAGGAAGGCACCGAGTATTTCTCCAAAGGAAATCCCGAGCCCCACTGCCAGTGGCGGAGGCATAAAACCATAAATGTCTGCTCTAAAAGGGCCCTCACTCTCTGGGGCACGGATGTTTGTAATGCCTGAGTTGTTTATAATAAGCATGTAATTGTCTTGCAATAAAAGGAGAAAAGGGAGCTCCCCTCTTAAACCACTGTTTGGTCGTATCTGGTTGCAGCAATTGAGACAGCTAATGAGTGGAGAAAGCAGTAAAGCCCCCGTCTCGCCAGGGCCCTGGACTTTGTAGGGCCCCAGGAGGTTAAACCACGGCAAGACTAGGGCATCCACCTTCTTTTCGTAGCTTGTTAGTTGTGCATGTTCAAGACCCACTGGGCCGTCAGGCAATCTCTAGGGCCCTGGGTTGCCAGAGTGAGGCACTCAGGGAACTGGGCCTCTGTCAAGGTCAGCCTCTGCCTCTCAGCCTCCTGCAGGGGTGCACCACGCCGGCCTCAGTAAATGCTTCCCTGCATTCCGATATCACACTGATCTGTTTCTTCATTTCAGGGTTACGCTAAGGACATGGTGACAGACTTTGATGAGAAACATGATGAGTATTTAATATTGCTTCAGCAGAGGAACCGGTAAGATGAAGCTGCTCGACGGCAGCCCTTAATATTAGCCAAATAAAAACTCTGTTTAGATTTACTAACAGCATGCAGGCTCTGGTTCACATAGGAATGGGATGCAGTCACCCTCCACTCAGAAGCTTGGAATATTATCTGCAGTCCCAGCTCCTGTATCTCCATTCACTGATTTAATTGCCTCTTTTGATTGAGCTGTAGCAAACTGTTCTTCGTGTAAATACTGCTTCTTGCTTCCCTGCTTCTGTTCGGGGAGGAGGTGGGCTTGTTGTGAAGAACCGGAATTTGGCAGGGCCTAACCTGAACAGCCCGTCTCATCTTGCAGGCTCTGAGGGCCCTTGTAGCCTGAGCCTGTCATCACATGTGTTGTGTATAAAGTTGGGATCGTTTACATTTGCATTTGAAGTTGGTTGCTGTGTCATTTACAGTTAAGGTAGTGCTGATTTTGACGCTGGCGTGCTGGTTCTTGAAACACCTGGCTGAGGTGCAGTGTTCACTGATGGGGGCTCGGGCCATGTGGTCAGCTTGAGAGAGGCTATGTTTTTTCAGTGTCTTTGCAAAGCTGCGGGAGTTCATTTTCGGGGCACTGTGGTCTGTTGTCAGACCCAGAACCCCTCAGTGAGCTGGATTTGCAGACTCACATGCTAGGAGAAACCCATAGTGAAGCCAGCTCGGTGGGAACGGTAGAACTTTTATGTCTTGAGCCAGTTTTGTTTACGGGAACATGGGCCCGGGCCCATACCCTCTATCCTGGCCAGAAAAGCTGGAAATCTGGATTTGTATTGAGAAATCTCCCGAGTTGTAAAACGTGGGCAGTGAATTCAAATGAAAACCCAAACAAAGGAAAGAATGCCGCGGGCCCCCCAAACATATCTGCAAGTGGGGTACTACTCTGGGCCTTCATATTATGGGATTGGACGTGGGGTCGGCCAAGGCAAGAGAGTCTCCCTGGGGATGGTCATCCTGAAATGGGGATTCAACCCTTGTCTGGCTGGACTCGTGGTGCCGATCGGCCGCGTTGCTGGTGGCATGTTGCATGGGACAAGTTTTGATGATCCAGGTTAGTCCCAGGGGCTGCAGGGCTGTTGTATCCCTGCCCACAGCCTCTTTACGAAGTTCCAATAAGACCCTGGTTTTTATGTCAGTAACACTGTCCACGTTTCCAGATGCCCTCTGGGGAGGCAGAGCACCTAGGAAATGATCAGCCCTCTGGGACCAGCCAGAGGGGCCAGCCAGAGTCTTTGCGCCCAGCCGCTCTGCGCTCGTCTCCCTCCATGCCAGGGACGACCTCAGACTTGCAGAGCGGAAGGCCCGTGCTGATGAGACCGGTGTGGTTTTATCATCATTAATGCCACGGAGCAGGATGTTTTTATTCAGTTCTGGCAGGCTGGATGGTGCCACTGAACATCTGGGTGATCGTTTAATCATGTGCAGGTGACTTGTCTGGGAGGAGAGTGTCACCGTTCCTTGGAGCAAATTGCTTTTCATTAATTAGGGGAATCAATAAGTGCGCGATGAGAGAAGGACCAGCCGGGCACATAAATGAGGATACCCACAGACAAGGTTGCAGCACAAAGGGGATTTAAAAATATAACAAAACTGAGTTGCCATCAAATTGTGGGGATGTATGGTCGCCGAGAGGGAGCTGGCTCGAGACAGGAGATTAGGAGGTGGGGCTAGAAGGAAGCACTTCCAAGCGGAGACTTAGGAGGAGTGATGGAAGCACTCCTGGAGGGTAGGGCAGAACCTACCGCTGTCCCATCATTTCATCTTATCCCTGCCCTCCCAGTTGAGGCAGAGATAGTTATGCACCCATTTTGCAGACAAGGAAATAGAGGCCTGGTGAGCAATTTGTCCAAGGTTGGGAAGCGGTGGAACTGGGCTGTGCTTTCTTGTTTGTGCTTCATTTAATGTCACAAGTGATTCAGAGAAGATAAACCTGCGAGGCCTGCCGACGGCTCCAAGTTCACTGAAGAGGCTTCTGAAGTGACTAAGCTGCAGCTTACTAGGAAATCTAGTTTTATGAGCAGAATTCAGTCTTTCTCCACCTCTCGGTTGTTTTCTCACGCTGGGAACATGCCTTAGTCTGTCCTTGGCGAGCTGGAAAAGAAAGCCCTGCCCGCTTCTCTGGCTGCCTTGCGACCCGAGGAGTGGGCAGTCATCAGGCGAGATCTTAGGTGAGCTCTGCTGGGGACACAGCTGCTCACGAGATGCTGGGCATGTTATTCTCTGATTCATTCAGCAGGAATTCATCAAGTGCCTTCTCAGTGCCTGGCCTCACTGTCAGTGTGAAGGGGAACCTTGTGATGAGAAAGATAAGCTGGTAGTTAGTGCTGCCCTGGTTGTAAGGCACAGAAGCCCAAAGTAAATGGACTTTAAGCAACAAGGAAACATACTAGCTCATAAAATTAGTTTTATGAAATCCAGGATGATAGATTGGCTTCAGGCATAGTTGGATCCAGGTGCTTGAATTCTGAAAGTAAAATCAGTCAATCTCCACCTCTTAGGTCTGGTTCCTTCTGTTGGATTCATCCCAGGCAGGTATTACCCTCACATGCCTGATGCAGCCATTGGACACCCCATGCTTGCATCCTTCCTGAAGGGAAGAGAGCACCTATTTCCAAGAGCCCCAGCCAAAGTACTGAGGGGAAAGGAGGCTTCCGTTGGTCAGTAGGGACCCATTCCCGTTACTGAGCCAGTTAACCACATGTCCAGTGAGGTAGCTTAGCCAGATGGGCAAAAACTGTGTGGGGATGTCAGTCTCACCCAAACCCACTGAGTAAGAGAAGGCATGGGGCAGTGCCCAAAGGGAATCGGAGGGACTGTGCACGCACAATGGGCGGCACTGCAGGGCCGGCTTGAAGAATGCTGTCTGCCCTTCAACTCCGGGGCTGTGGAATCGAGCACAAGGCCGCCTTAACTGTGCCGGAAGAAGCAGAAAGTGATTATGCCCAGCAGGAGGGGACAGGAGAAGGAGGAAGAAGGGGGAGAGGCGCTACCGTTGGGGTGGCCCCCACTCACCCCTGCACACCCCTCCCAGAGCAGCTTAGTGATTCCGGTCACTCGGCTTCCTGAAAGATGTGATCACGCCCGACAGGACTCACGAAGGAGCAGCCAGAGTGATCAAGGTGCTGAGAGATGAGGACTGACTCAAGAGATTAGGCCCTTGCGTCTGAAGCGCCGATGGCCATGAGGGCTGTAACACACCTCTCGCTTGTGGGAGGGAGGACCAGAGCAGGCATCCAGCAATGCTGTTGTTTGTTTTTAGAAAAAGGTCATTTCAGGGAAACGTACAGGAAAATGAGCTCTTAAGAGCGGTGAAGCTGCTGCCTCAGGAGAGGTAAGGGTGGGGGCCTGGACGGAGCAACCAGCACCCACGGGCCCTCCGAGCTGGAGCTGCAGCCTGGCTTCCCTTCCATCCTCGAGATGCCCCATGCAACTGGCTGCTCTTTTGGTCGCATTTTGCAGGACAGAAAACAGCCCTGGGAGCTTAGGGATCTGGCCAAGGTCCTATAAACTGGGGCACGGCAGGACCTCAGCCCACATCCACACGATAAAGGGGCCCCCAGCGGGCCAGACCCTGAGGGCTGCCTGGATTTGGGGAGGTGTGGCAGGGTTTTTGCACCTCTTCCCACCCCATCCCACCCCACCCCGCACCTCTCCATCCTTCAAGGCTCTGCTCAAATGCTGCTGTCTCCAAGAAGCCCCCAGCTGGGAGCCCTGCTCCCACTCTGAACTCTCAATGCTCTGCTGCGGCGTGCTACCTGGCGAGGAGACAGGAAGCACATGACTGGGAGACAGCCCCTGGAGCTGAGAGACAGGAAGTTAGATCACAGCCTCTTCCTGGCTACAGAGGCCATGGACGAGGTCCCCTGCAGAACAGGCCAGTGGGAGGGCCTGTCCCACCCCAGGGCCAGTGAAGGACCGAGACAAGATAGTGGAGGTCACAGTCAGCGCTCTTCACCGTGGTCAGCACTGTGCCGTTTCGATGTTAGACATGCCTTCTCCTTGAGCTGGTACCCCGCTTCAATGCCTGAAGCTTTGAGAACCCCTGAGCTGACCTCTGGGGTCACTGAGGCCTAGAGGTACCTTGTGACTCGCTGCAGTCCCGCAGCAACCACGCACTCGGAGTCCAGGACAGGTCAGTCATACACCCAAGCGCACTGGGCCATGAATGATGCACTTACCCGCCGCGAGCGTGGCTGAGGCCTACTCACCTCCTCGGTCCCTGCTTGGGACCCGGTCACACTCCCTCATGACACCCCGTGCTCTAGCTTACGGTGCTTCCGCATCCTCTTCTGTGCACAGGAGCACAGGTGACCCTCAGATCAATATGGGGTGAAGCAGCAAGGACGCCTTGCCCGGCCCCGCACCCGCGGGGCTGCACTCGATGCACACCCGTGGCTTTTCTCCCAGGCTGGATCTTGAGTTCCTTGGAGCCACTTGCTCCAGAAATAGATCTTGGGCACTGCTCACCATCTTGGCACTAAGCACGGACCCCATACCCAGAAGCTCACAAGGGGAACTCAGCCAGCGTGCTATAGCGGGGTGGTGAGACCAGCTACGGACCAAACCCACGGGGGGGCAGAGTGCGGGGCAGCCAGTGGCCAGGGGCTCCAGTTCCCCCAGGGGCTGGGCCTGAGTCTGATTTCTCTGAATTCCCTACACCTAGGGCACCTTTTTATGCAAAGTAAGTTATCCGTTAAAAATAAAAACAACCGTGATGCCTTAATGTGAATATTACCGATGCGCTCAGCTACAGTCGGGAGTTCCTTTAGCCATTCTTTCACAGACTGAATAATGAGCCCCTCGTGTATCAGGTTCACAAATCCACATTTTCATAAAGCATCCTGATCAAAGAGAGCACACAGGGAACGTCAGCCTGAGACCCTGGGTACCAGGATGCCACCGTAACCATAAGGTGGCATCAGGTGACAGGGCAGTGTCCAGAGAGCAGTTGAGGCAAGCTCTCTGCCCGAGGGTAGATTTTCCTCCCAGTTGGCGTGTGTCCCGGGGCCCCCCAGTCGCCCTGTGTCCCCGGGGGGCCCCCAGGGCCCTGGCTCCCTGTGCCGCGTCCCTGGAGACTGTTGGTGCGCGCTCCATCCTGAGTGTTTGTTCTAGTGAACGCAGCTTCGGCCGTGTTTGGAAACTGTCTCTTAGTTACTTGTGTTTTCCTTCTGTTTTATGCTGTTGTCCAACAATCAGGCATCTCCCAGACTCCCAAGGCTGGCAAGAGATAAGCAGTCTGTAATAAATGCTCCTGCCACATTTGTTGAAAAGATGGATGTACCAATAGCTCAAGAAACATTTAAAAAGCAAACAAAGAAATCACCCATCACGCCACCACCCTACCTCAACAACTGATTTAATTTTTACATTTATCACCTTCTACTCTGGGGCCACAAACACTTTCTTCCAGCTTTGCAGTATCACATGCGCCGCTCATATTCTGCCTTTTCACTGCTCCCCTCACCCCCAAACAGATCATCAGCCATCCCCTGCGCTTCAGCTGGCCCTTCCTAAGTACAAGAGCGCACTGCAGCCTCGGTTCCTTCCCCTCGCATGGGGCATTTGGATTGCTTCCAATTGGGTTTCTTTATGGCTGAACACTGACCATCTCCCGGCCCAGACTTTACGGCCAGGAACTGTTTACCAGAATGTACTTCCTGGTCAAACACCAAGCATATGGCACTTTCTCTCTTTTCCTATTACTTTTAAAAAAATTCTGTGACTACCATATTGTCTGAATTTGCTGGTTTCAACATTATTTTGTTAGCTTAGAAGTTGTCTTTGTTGTGATGAAGACCACCCTGGAGCCAAATTGCTTAAGTTCATATCCTAGCCCTGCCGCTACAAAAGCTGTTTGACCTTGGGCAAGTTACTTAACCGCTCAGTGCCTTAGTTTCCTTCTCTAGTAAGTGAGGAAAATAAACATAATTGCCTCTTAGAGATGTCATAAAAATGAATGTCTGAACAGGCAGTCTGTCGTTTATGATTCTGTACCTGTGAACTTACCCACTTGATAACATTTATTTGTAGCCCCCAGATTAATGCTTATCACGCATTCGTGGTGATTCAAAGACCTCGTCTCAGCAGAGGCAGGATAAGGCGACACTCTCCCTCCTGTGTCAGCTCTTACTGGTGACGGTGACGAGTGCCCTTCCAGTTGTGTCCTTGCAGCAGCGTTTTTGCATTTTAGTGCTTTTGGGGGGTGCTTCTGTGTCACAGCTGCCCCCTGGGCGTAGCACTGAGGTGCTGGCTCGTGTTCCTAAGTGGATGAAGAGAATCCACGAGTCAGACAAGCTTCACCCAGGCAGGAGTCAACCTGCATCCCACGTCGCTGTCAGCCACCTAGGAAAGGGCTTTACACAGAAACTGTCACACACCGGCCAGGCTGCGTGTCATTGACCGGTGGATGGACTTTGCGGCCAGAGGAGGGGCAGGACAGGAGCGACGGGTCAGTGCTGCCAATCAGCCCACAGCAACTTGACAGAAACAAAGCTGGCCAGGAACGGTGTTGGGGGGGTGTGTTGGGGGGCAAGGGTGTCTGCAAGGCGCTTGCTGTTGTTTTTCAGAAGTTACACTTTGCTAATTCCGTAGGAACTTAGTACAGCACTGACAGGACGCATTTGCTCTTAAGACGACCGGCCGGCTGCCTGCATTCCTCATGTGCAGAAATAAATCTTTGTGGAGTGGGGTACAGGTGTTGTAAAGACCCAAGGGTTTGGTGCCAAGAGGGAGCAGCTTGGAGGGCCCGAGGAGAATGTGTGTCCTGTCAGCGGGGTGCAGTGTCACCCGCGAGGCTGCAGGGTAGAGAAGCTGATCTCGAGACCCCCCCTGAGCCACAAGGGGTGGTGAGCCCCTCACTGATTTTGAACTAAGCCCACATTGATGTGTTCTGTGATTGCATCCGAGTGCAAAATGATGATATTTGAGATATCAGGGATGAGCGCTGGAGAACACATTTATTTGCTGAAACCAAAAAAACCAACCCGCCTGGTCTGCCAGAGGATGTTTTCTGATTTGTAGATGTGCTCTGCAGCCCCTAGACCACATCTCGGTACACGCTGAAAAAGTGCCGCTAGCCAAGGGGAAAATGTGACTTGGAATCGGGAAATCCAGGCGAGGTGGTAGCAGGCGCAGGCACGCCTGTCTCTGCCTCAGCCGCCCCCACCCACAGCCCCACCCACACCTGGCTAGGCAGGTGGGCGTTCATCTTTGCTAACATGCAGTCGAGCCTCAAAGGGAACACAGATACCCCTGCGGGCCCCCAAGCCGTCGCCCCCTCACTGCTCCTCCTGCCTGTGCAACGGGCCTCCAGGAGGAGCAGCTGGGCGCATGCCCCGGCCTCTGCTTAGAGGCGTCCCGCATCAGAACCAGGGTGCTTCCCCGGGTGGGGTGGGCGCCTGGCTCAGTCCTGAGCAACACGCCATCCTTTCTCTTCCAGAATACTGAAGCATTTGAAGACCAAGGACCCCATGCAGTTGAGACTGGAGCACCTGGAACAGGGGTTCTCTGTCTATGTCAACGGGGCCAACTCTGAACTGAAGACCTCGCCTCGGAAAGCCGTCCACCCCGACCTCTCCAGGAGCGCCTCGCAGGCCGAGGGGACGCACGGTGAGCGCAGCCGCATGTGACACGGCCAGGGCCGCACACGTAGCTAGTTCATCTGCGCACCAGCCAGCAATGCCCACTTGGTCAGGAAACGAGAGAAATTCTCTTTTCATTTCTTTTTAAACTGAATCTTGGGCTCTACTCCCCCAGGACAAAGGCAGCCAGAGCAACAGATTGCTGGCTTTCCCACTTCCTGGGTCTCGAGCGCCGGTAATTTAAGGAAATGCCCGGGACAATTCTGACTGTACCTGCTTTTTACTTACACGTCTTAACCTGGGCGCCTGAGCCCGGTGTGGTATCTGATTCCACCGTTTGTTTCTGAATTTAGCTAATGCACACTCTGCATACCTTGAAGAGATAGCGTATGTTCCATAATAAAAACACAAGCCTTCGAGTGGGCTAGGAGGTGTCTAGAAAGCCCCACCAGCATCCGGTCCAGTACAGCTTTCCTCACCCGGGTTCCAGGGAAGGGCTGATGATAGGTGTCTCGGTCCATGGGCACCGGCAGTGGGTCGACTCCTTCCACAAAAGCGTCTCCCCTCTCCCCTCTCCCATCTTTCACACGAACGCAGGCCGTTTGTGCCTGTTATTCTGTACCCTGCTTCTACATCCTGAGATTGTTTCTTTTGTACATTATCATGCATATTATCCCTTTAGCATGGATGTGCTGTGACTTATTACCCATTCTCTTGTAGCGGGGCCTGAGCTCGTGTTCTAATGTCTTGCTGCAGTGAAAAGCTTCCTATTTAAGACTTTGAGCGCCTGGCATGCATTGTGGATGTTGGGTACGAAACTGCCACCAGTGTGAGCTTGTCACACGGCCTCACCCAGACGCCTTCCCTCCTCTGTGATGCAGATGGCGGACGTAGAACCCTGTTTCGAGAAGCTGAAGAAGCTTTAAGACGCAACTCACGGACAGCCCCCAGCAAAGTCCAGCGCCGAGGATGGCACCAGGTCTGGGGAACCCCCAACCCCCACAGGCAGAGTCAAGATGATGGTGGGCTGTGGGAACAGGCATCTAATCAGAACCTTAGAACCCCGCAGGCAGAGACTGGTTCTGGCTGGGTGGGCACTGCAGGGTTGCCCTCTCTGGTGTGGTTCTGCCCTCTGGAGAGTCAAGAAGCCCTCCAGACCCTCTCTGCATGGCCTGCCCTCTGGACTAGCTCACCCCAGCACCACTTGAGTGCAGCTGGAGAAACTGAGGCCAGAAAAGTGAGGTGACTGAGTCACGCAGCTACTGATGGAGGAGTGGAGGCTGTTTCAACCCTGGTGGCTCCAAGGCCAGAGGTCCCCCTTCCCACTTCCCTGCAGGGTCTTATGTGGGGCTTTGGAGAAATGGGGAAGGGTGTTCCTGCCTGCTTGGGCCCAGAGCCTATCTCTGTGCTAGGAGCCAGGCCTGCCAGGGCGCTCAGCTTGGAGGCCTTCTTTTGTCCCCAGCAATGAATGCTAATTTCTCATTAATGAGGCCTTTCTCCACTTCTCACTTCAGACAGTCCTTCTAGTTGTTTTGAGTGCTTCCTATTATCAGGAGCCATATTTGCGTCTTGGACTGTGACTTAATGGCTGGCCCTAGAGTCCGTGCAATTTAAAAGACTTGGCCTAAGATTAATTAGCATCCCTCCCCACTCTCTCCCTGCGGTCTCACACTTCACAGAGCCTAATCATGGCTAATTTCCTGGCTTCCTGATGCCACTAAGGCTGTAATTGTCCTTCTGCACCAAATCAGTCAGGGGTCAGTCAGTGCCTAACAATAGAGACTACTCGGCTATTTTAAGCAGAAATGAAGGAGACAGGGAATCAGGTGCTTCCAAAATCCTTGGGCTGGCAGCTGTTGGCGGAGCTCGGCTTCCAGGAGTGGCAGCCCAACCCTTACAGAGGCCTCCAGAAGAGCTGCCCCCTAGGGCCAGGGGAGTGGGATCCAGGAACGTGACACTTTAGCTGCAGCTTAAGGAATCAGGAAGCCACAGGCACAACCATTGGCCTCAAAGCTTGTTCCAGCAACACTGCCAAGAAAGGCCTTGCCCATAGCCTGTCCAGCCAGGGCGGGGCGGGGCTGAGAAACCCACAGCCCCAGCACTGTGCCCCCTCCCCTCCTTTCACTTCTGCTCCCCACGTCTCTTGTGAGATGGGCTGATGGGCTGCACCTCAGTTACATCCAGAGCCTCAGGTGAAGGGAGTCTGAAAAATGCTGTGCCTGGCTTTCCACACTCTTGAGCAGAAGAAAGTCTAGATTCCATCGCCTTGGGAAAATGGAAGGCATCAGCCCCCATGCCAGGCTGCCCTCTCAAGAGCCACCCACAGGAGCCAAGTGGCGGGCAGTGGCCTCCAGTAGACAGGACACAGCCCCTCCCTTTGCTGCGGGCCACGCCCCTCCCATTAGAGCGCAGGACTGAAGCGGAGTGATAGCCGGACGAGCTGCAAAGTGTCTTGGGAAGAGTCATTCTAGGGAGCAGGTGTGGGACAGGCTTCCGCAGGGGCCACCTCTAAGCAGACACCTGAATGTTGCAAGGAGCCAGCCCCAGGGAACCATCACGAGTCTCCCATGCAGGCATAGTGAGGGCAACGGAAGTAGGGTGACCTGAAGGGAAACTGGGGTGGCCAGTGCTCTGTGGTGGGGAGGGTGGAGCCCCAGGTCAGAGGGTCTAGAAGGCACAGGCCCAGCTACCCAGGAAAGAGTCTGGGTTTCATTTGATGTGGAAATCCCTGGAGGGTTTTCACAGGAGAGCGCCACGCTGGGGTTCGTGTTCTGGAAGGATCCCCAGTTGCTGTGGCAGGAGGATCAGGCAGAGGCTGTGAAGCAGCGTTCCCTGTAAGCCTCATCAGCTTCTCTCTAGCAAGCTCCCAGCCCCCGCAAGAACCCAGTTCCCCATCTCTTCAGCTTCCCTCACCCATGTTGCCTTTCCCACATCGGGCTTTCGTTCCCAGTATTCCTTTGCTGATATTTTCTGAGAGGGACCTTCCGCATCTCTCGTTTGTCTCTTCCCCGGGTCGTGGCCTGGACCTTGTCTCTGGATGGGATACCCACCCCGGCCTCGAAGGCTGCGCCTGCCCCAGAGCTGAGCTGGGACTCAGTCCGTGGCTCCTTGTCGAGGGGGCTGTGGGCAGGACAGCAAGTACAGCCGCCGTGCCAGCGGCACACTGTCGTGAGGAAGAGGGATGGCACTGGCTGCCGCTGGTGCCAAAGAAGTAGAGAGAAGCAGAAACTTCGTTCATCGTAGAAATTTCATGGGGACAGATTTAGGGGTTTTGTAGACTAGAGAGGAAGACAGTCTTTGTCCTCATCCTTTTGGGGGGCTCTACCATTCTTGGGGGACAGCCAGGGATAGACAGACTGATCAAGGTAGCAGAGTCCCCCATGGCCAGTGGTGGCCAATTCTCAAACACTCTCCCTTCAGGAGAGGGACCATGGCCCTGTCCCCACTGGGGCTTCACCCATCCGTCCGTGCCCAGAAGGAGGAACAGGTCAGGCCACATGGTCACCTCATCATCCGCTTTGGCTCCAGCCAGGTCAGCAGTGAGTCTCGTAGCCGCAGCCTCACTCCCAGCCAGCTCTGCTCCCTCCTGCCACAGCTCTGCATGCTCCCACTGTTATCTTGCCTGTGTTTCTGTGTCTCCCTTAAACTCTCGAGTCGCCAATATTCTTTCCTCTGACCAAACTCACATCCGTTGCCTCTCCGGCGGGATAGACTTCCCCACAGAGGGGCTTTCCCAGCATTAGGAAGCAGTGTGGGGTGGAGCTGCCCCCACTTACACAGGGTGCCCCAGGTGCACGGGCCTGAGGTTCCCTGGGCCAGAACGTCACAGTCACCCGAATGCCGACCAGGAGGCCAAGCAGCTCCACCTGTAATGCCCTTCCCAGGGCTCCCTGACTCTGGGCACGCTGGGAAGGCAAGTGGCAGTGGCTGGATTGGTCCCTTATTGGATCCAGCCCTGGTGGTGATAAACGGGCTCTTGTTGGTACTGTCTTCCCTGCACCCCCACTTCTCGGCTGTAGATCTTTCCGCCGCTCTCCATGGATTAAGATTTATGGCCTCCTCAGCCTTGTAATACTTGGGTGGACAGCGGCCTAATCAACAGAGCCGTCGTTTACCAAAACGCTGTCAGATTTGATGAACGTCGTCTGCTCTTAGCATTAAATTGGTAGTGAAGGGATTGGCCTTCCAGCAATTTACTGTGGGGTGGGCTTTCCTTAAAGGCCTCGAAAGCAAGTTCATTGCAGTTATTAAAGCAGTGGCTTTGCCTTCGCTGGGCTGCCCTATCCCGTTTCCTGCGGTGGGCTGGACGGCTCACACACCTCCAGGGAGTCTCCCAAGTGCAAATGTGAAACGCGTGGGGCCCGTTCCTTTGTTTTCCTCTTTCTGAGTTTTGAAATTCATCGAGGACGCTAAATGAAATAGCCCACAGATCATCGGCCTTTACAGCAACCTTGCACTGACCTGTCCCAGTGTCCAGCACTATGATCTGAAGAGATCAGACCAATCTGGGAAGAACAGATCAAAAAACCAGGATCCCCTCACCCCTCACCCCACCTGGCTCTGCCAGTGTTGTTAGAGCTCCTTCCTCTAGGGGGAGCCATTTACACACTGCAGAACCTGCGCAGCCACACAGGGCAGCCCCAGCCTTGCTCCATTCTTCCAGCGGACAATGGCTCTAAGGCTCACCTCTTAGAACACTGGCGAAGACGGGTGGCAGATCCATATGACTCTGGGCTGGCGCTTGCTGAGTGTGGCAGAGAACAAAACCAGCTGGCTTTGGGCAAACTGGCGCACAGGCGTTTGGGTGTCGGGGCTTTTAAGGCCTGGCCTGGCCTGGCATGGGGTTGGTACTGCCAGGGCCTCCCCAGGCTCGGGAGCTACAGTGGGCAGGAGAGAGCAGACTCAGAAACGCCCACTGCAGGTAGAGCAGCACGCCAGCCGAGCTGGCCGGCAGCGAGGCATCATCCTCGCTGGGGCGGGCAGGTGGGAGGCTGGGAGACAGGCTCTGGGGGCTGGTTTGGAATCAGCCTGGGCTCTCATGGGGAGGTGGGCGTCCCCGTGTGGGCAGGGCTGCGTTCCCGCTCCCTGCAGCGGCAGCAGAGGCACCTCCCCGGGCCAGGGTGGGAGAGCAGGCCAGATGGAGGGGCTATTTATTCCCCTCTCTGACACCCACTCAGCATCTAGAAACTCTTTCAGGACCACATGAATTTTGTCACATGTTGCTTCATAAACACGCTCTTCAGATACGTGTGCTGTGAAGTCCTTCGGGCCAGGGCACTGGGTTTGTGTTTTTTTTAGATTTTTTTAGACCTTGGCTTGTTTCCAGAATCTTGTATGCGATCAGTACCCTGCAAGGACTTACTGATCAGTGCCTTAATGCTGACTCTCAGCCTGTCTGCTGCCATGGGTGTGAGGAGAGGTTGTGCGAGGCTCCTGGGAAGGAAGCAGTTTACTTCAGGAGAAAGGGGGTGGGGGAAGTGCAGATGGGACACACCTGTGCTCCTCTCCTGGGCGATTTCTCATTTTACAATTGAGATGAGCCCACCAGAGCTGTAGTAATCCCAGCGCTCTTACTTGCCAGTGGGAAGGGCTCAGTTCAGGCATGGCTGGCTCCAGGTGCTCAGACGACATAGCAGACTCCTCCCCACCTCTCAAGTCTCACCCAGCTGTCCGGAAACAGTTTGAGGTGGAGCTGTCTCCACTGACACAGGGTGCCTCAGGTGCACAGGCCCGAGTTTCCCTGAGCCAGAATGTCACAGAATCACCCAAACGCTGGCCCGGAGGCCAAGCAGCAGTTCCACCTGTAAAACCCTTCCTGAGGCTCCCCAGTTCTGCGGAATACCAGCAGCTCCCGACTTACTTTCTGTCACCTGGCAATTCATGTCTTTGGCTCCCCTAAACCAGTCACTTACTCTCCAGCTGTGGTTACTGGCCATGCACTGGCTGACCAGGCCTGAGTCACAGGCTCTGCTCACAGCCCTCGCTCCAGGACCACATGAACACTTTGTAGCGGCAGGAAGGCATACGGAGCAAGTTCGGGATGGTTCTTAGCAGATGAGGGGTAAAGGAAGGAGAGTCTTGGAGCCCTCGGTGGCTTTTCATGCTTTTATTAGTAGAGGTGGCCAGGGACATGGGGGCCGGGGGCCGGGGAGCTGGCAGGCCTCCCAGCCCCCGCGCATCTCACCCTCTCGGCTGCTTCTTCTCTCTCTCTCTCTGCTGCTGCTCTTGTTGGTCAGTACTGTCAGTCCTGGCGTCCTCATGACGCCGCCCATTTAAGCCGTGTCCAACTCAGGTGCGCCCACTTGCGCACGCCCACCCTGGAGTGCTCGCAGCACCGCAGGTGTCCATCATCACAGTGGTGGGAGGGTGGAAAGACCTGGTTGTTCTCTGACCCTACACACTTGGACTGGGGGGCTGGGGGTGGGGAGGAAGGAGGGCTCCCCCAAAGAAAACCAGGTGCTTTACCAGAAGACAGGGGCCGGTCAGGCAGAAACAGCAGGTCCCACCCCAGAGCCTCTTGGACCTCACGCTGCTCAAACACTAATGGGCTATGAATCACCGGGGTCTTGTTAAAACGCAGGTTCTGACTCTGAGGTCGGGTCGGAAATGAGGCATTTGTCACAGCACCCCTGGAGAAGCCACCCCTGCGGGTCCACGGGCAGCAGGGGGCAGCCAGGCTCCCATCCAAGCCTGCTCTTCTTAATGAAGGCGCAGAAACCATGGAGGGGCCAGGCTGCGCCTTGTGCCCGGGGCCCTCCCTCAGTGCGGCCTCCTTCCTTCCTCTCTCCTCCACCCTCCTCCACTCCTGCACTGTTTCTTCCACAGAGAAGGTATTTGGACATTATCAAATGGGGAGAGAGGCGCGAGCTCTCCCCAGAGGTAGCGTGGAATATCCACCTCAGACGAGCTTCAGAGCCTTTATGGCTTCATCTGAGGCAAGAAGCCCTTTGGCCCAGAAGTCCCAGTTTTTTGTATTCCATGCCATGCTGCCCTCCCAGGACCCCACTGCTGGCGCCAGCAGACGTTCGTAGCTGACAAAGCCTGGGGGCAGGACGCCACCCTAGGACCCAAGCCCCAGGCCGGGAGGTCCACAGTCCGGAGGAAGCAGCACCAGACAAACAGCTCCAGAAACAGCCAGGCATCCTCACAGGCTGGAGGCCGTGGCCAAGTGACGGAAGAAGTGTCCCGAGGCACCTGTCTTCCTCTCCCTGGTGCTCCAACAGGCCGGCTCCCAGCCGCCTTCCCAGTCTCACACGTGCCCGCTCCCAGATCTCCGCCGGTGCTCTGCCGCCCAGCACTGCCTCCTTTTGTGTGTTCGAATCTCAGGAAATTCTTCAGTTTTCCACTCTTCTCCCCAAAGACCACAGCAGCCGGGCTGCCCACTCACTCTTCACCACCTCTTGGCAGCAACACGATGTGGCGGTTCGGATGCGGGTGGGTCAGCAAACGACAGCCAAATTTTACCACAGCCTGTTTTGAGTACAATGGGACAGGGCTGGCAGAGCCCAAAATATTGATCCTGCAAGGCTTCCAGGGCCACGCCCGAGGCTCGTGTCTGGACGCCATTGCGTCCTGGCTGTGACCTTGGGCGAGTGCCTTGCAGCCTGTGCCCAGCGTCCCCCTGGGGTGGCTGTGAGGACTCAGGGAGCGGGCGCGTTTGGAGGTGTGCAGGCTGGCGGGTCAGCGTTAAGTGGGAGCAACCACACGTGGGGTGCGGGGAGAACAGTGTGGCCCTGTGACCACGGGTGAGAACCACGGCTGTGTCCTGCCCCTGAGGGGCTCGTGGGGTTAGTAAGGCCCTGGCATCATTTTCTTCATCAAGATAATAGGGTGTGGACTAAGCTTTTGGGGAAGATGAATCTTGCCAGGGTGAGGGGTTCTAGCACCAGCTGGGCACAAGGGGAAATGCACAGCCTAGATCCACTCTGGTCCTGGCTGTGAATTCCAAGCCGGACACAACAGCTGGGGCTCCAGCCTTGGACCGGGGCCCAGGGGTGGGGGGCCCTCTCTTTGCTTGCTACTCGGTGATGCCCTGGGCTGGCTTGCAGGGGCCACAGTGGACAAAACATGCCCCTGAGGGAGGTCTGCCCCATGTAGATTCGATGCAGTGTAAGATGACTAGTGCCGGCTCCGTGCCCCCCACCCGTACCCCCATGCTCTGTGTCGTGCTCCTGCCCCATGGGCTGGCCTGCATCACGTTGGGCCGCCTCAGAGGCAGTTCTCTGAGGACCTCGTCATGAGTGCTGCTTTGACTGCAGCTCAGGGGCTCACCCAGCTTGCCCCGGGTGCCACGGGGAATAAGCACTGGAGGCCCCAGAGGCGAGCAGCTGCTGGTGTGCAGAAGCCACGCCCTTTAGCTCACCTGAGCGGCCCTGGTCTACCACAGACCGAGCCGAGCGCCCGGAGCCAGCCGTCAGCTCTCATTCAGCTCAGCTGCATGCGCCGGACACCAGCCCACTGGGGCTTGAAGGCCATTGTCATCTCTCTTACTTGAACTAGGTGTTGGAGGCCGGGCAGCCGGGAGGGGTGGTCGTGCCCTCAGGGGCCCAGACTCCTGTTTTCCCGCTGGGCTGCCCTTCGCGACGTGGCTCTCTTCCTGCTACTCACTTTCACGAGATGCTGCTTTGCTCTCGAACATCCCGCCACATTCCACCAGGAGGGAGGGCAGGAGGGTGAAGGGTACAAGCCTGTAATCACTGCGTGAGTCCGGACTGGCAGGGAAACAGCAGCTTCCTCAGCAGCCACCCCACCGACGCTGGCCCCTTGCGTCAGGCTCTCCTCCATCTCCAGCTGCGAGGGCCCCCGGGGATGCGACCATCTTCAAAGTAACTGAAAACCTCTACGAACACGCTTTGGGCAGTGGGAACGGTAAGGAGGTGGCGTGCCCCAGCCAGCCAGCCAAGAGGGTCAGGGCAGGACTGGGGCTGTGCAGACGTACCTGCCGCCTTGCTGCCCACCCCGGAAGCACCGGTGCTCCGGCCTCAGAGAATCAAGATGTCTCTCCCCCTATCTGAAATGGTCTGAATTTTTGTGCCTAGAAATCTGTGCAGATCAGAACAGAAGCTGGCCCGCGGCTCCACATCGAGCCTCCTCCGGACTATTCTGAAGACTCTGAGCCAGGTGGGGATGTGGCTGTCAAGGCCAAGGACGCCTCTGGGGATCATCCACAGGTAGGACGGCCTCGGCTCTGCACAGCAGCCAGGCTCGCTTTCTGTGAGTTGTCTCTTCCCTCCGTCACTTGCCCTGCGTTCCTTCACGCTGGCACTCGCTTCTCAGACCTCAGGATGTCCATAAGCAGTGCAAGACGCCCTGCTAGGCACCGCAGGCCCAGAGGTTAGTAAGGCTGCCTAGCCCAGAGAGTGAGCGGCATACATCCTGTATCTCGAGAAGGAGCTGAGAGGTGTGACCAGGCCTGGCAGGACCAGGAGGGGCAGTATCCAGGAAGGCTTCCTGGAGGGAGTGACATTGGCCTGGTCCGACAATCTGGTGAGGGTGTGAGGGCCAAGGGCAAGGTGGGCACGCAGAGCCAGTCCCCAACCTCTGCACCTGTATGTGTGCCCGAATAGCACCCCCTGGAGCAGCAGAAACCACCCGTGGAGGCGGCCAGGTCCTGCACACCTGCGGTCCTGCGCTGCGACGTCACACCCTTCCTCAAGCCGTCATTCCATGTCTGGCATTTGGGCTGCAGTATTATAGCCAGTCTTCCTGCCAGCCTTTTGTCAGCCATCTGCTGTTGAGCCCCAGGCCCTGTCCCAGGCACCAGGGACAAAGAAAGAACAAAACTGACAAGGGACCCATTCTTAACTCATGTTCCAGAGGGAGAGGCAGACAGTAAAGGATAAACCCAAGAGAGAAACAATGAGCTCATTTCCGGTTTTGTTGCATCTGTCAAGAAATCAGGAAGACATGGGACAGCGGGTGTGTGACAGAGAGGGCAGCAGTAGACAGGGCAGGGAGGGAGGGAAGGGCTCCCGGGTCCGGCGTGTCAACCGACACTGATGGTGAAGGGGCCGAGCGAGGGGTACAGCACCGCAGACAGCGGGGACCGAGCGCAAATGACTTGAGACTGGACCTGCTCAGGCCTTGTTTAGGGCACGATGATGCAGCGCAGCACGAGTGAGGGGGAGAGCAGATCAGGTGAGACTGGGGGGCAGGGTTGCTGTGTACAGACCAGGCAATGCAGGGAGCCAGGGTCAGGGCTGGGTTGGGAAAGGAGAGTTGGATTTTATTCCAGGGACATCACTTTTATTTTATTTTATTTTTAAGATTTATTATTTATACATACAAGAGCTGGGGTACAGGCCAGAGTCCAGGGCGGTGAGAGGGTCCACCAGAGACAGAGCTAGGAGCAGAACAGGCAGACTGACTGAAATCCACTGTTGAGGGCAGCAGCGGGCAAGGCAGGAGAGGTCTGCTGCGCCATGTGGGTCCCCTCCCTGGCCGGCGGCAGGGATTGAACTCATGCTGCAGTGGCTGTGGTTTGCTTCATAGTCCTTTGCTTAACCCACTGCGCCACCAAGGAAGCCCCAGGGACGTCACTTTTATAATTAGAACTAGTGCACAGAGATCTACCTGGTTATTTATAAGCAAGATTTTTGAGACAGCAGGCTAAAGTCAAGTCATTAAGCCAGTCCTTGCCTGGTTTACCAGGGAGGGCTTGTTCAGGTGTGGACCCAGGCTGCACAGTTAGTAGCCTCGCTGGAGGCACAGAATCTTGCTTCTGCATCTCGCTTCTATAACTTAAGTCTTCGCCTATGAAATGAAAATACATAACGGAGATGGGGGTGTTGTCCAGGAAGCTTTCTGCTACCAGGTGTTGCTTCCTCCTTTGCTTCTAAAGGGAGGACAGATGAGGAAAGGATCACTCTGTTTCACATCCCAGCTGCAAAAAGTCTGAAAGTTAATTGGAAAATTTTGTCTGCCTGGAAAAACCAAGCCCTTTTCAATAGAACGAGCCAATGACCTTGTTTCCCTACCCAGTCCATAGAATTGGGATTTTACAGCAGGCAAAATTGTGGATTTTATTGCTTCTAACACCCCAGTTCCATACATACCATGCACACACACACAGACACACACACACATGCAGACACTTGAATCAACCACACCAGCCCCTGCTCAGGGCCAGTCTGTGCAGACAAGCCAGCAGTTCCTCCCCATTTGGAAGGCTGATTTTTAGCCAAGCTCAGACGGTTCCAGTCCAGCCCCACCCACGTAACCTCTGCGTGCCCACATGCCCTTCAAGCAGGAGACATGGTCATTCCTGCTTCCACTTTGGCCAAACATTGGCACCTCCTGTTAGATGAACATATACCCCCCCTTTATAAGCACCCCAGCTCCCTACAACACCAGGCAGCCTGTCCCTCACAAGCCATTAAGCCCTATTAGCATTCCTGCGTGCGTGCCTGCGTGCGTGCTCTGAATCAGCAGCGCCCTGCTCCGCCAGCACTTAATTTTCTCCACTATGAGTGCTTGATTGTGTTCCTTTCTTTCCCTTTCTCCCCATCTTGAGGGGGCACTCCATAAGGCTTCACAGTCAATTTCCCCTTGGAGTTATTTTCCTGCTAAGTGAAAGAGCAAAATGGCAATGCCAGTTTTCGGCAAAGGCAGGAGCCTTAAGAGATGCAGTCTGCCCAGGGAAAGTGGGGGGAAAGGGCGCGGCGAAATATCGCAGACACCTCACCGTTTGCCCCCGCCAATGGAGCAAAACGCAGTGCACGTCTGCGTGTGTCCTTTTCATCTGGCCTTCGCTGTTGAAACACACCAGCCTTTTCACCTTCAATCACATCTTTAGTGAACCTCAATTTCTCGGCAGCTCTGAGTTCCCAGCCCGACATGCTTCAGACACCACCTGTTGGCCTCCAGCCCCTGGGCTTTTGACTCACACGGGGCTTTTAAAATATGTGAATTACTGACACTTAAGAATCAGCAGAGTCCATGTCAAAACCGAATCTGGAGCTGCCTCGGAAAGATGGGAAGATTTGGGAGCCATGTTGTTCCACCCCAGCAGTGACTGGAGCCAGGAGCAGCTGGCCCCTCAGACAGGGGTGTGCCCCCCGTGCCACTGTCCCCATCACAGCCCCAGGCACTATTCCGGACTCTGAAGGTGGAGCAGACCACAAATAAGTGTAGAATATGCCAAGAGGTGACAGGGGTCCTGAGAAAAATGGCAGAGTCGGGGGCTGGAGAAAGTTGGGTGGGGACTGCCATTTTCTGTGTGTGGGGGTGGTGAACCCTCGATGAGCTGATATGTGTGCACAGACCCCAGGAAGCCGGACCACGCACTCCCAGGCTCAGGGAGCAGAAGCAGGAAGGCAGGGGGAGGCCAGTGAGCTGGAGCTGAAGCGGCAATGGGGGGGACGACGAGGCGGCAAGGCCAGGGCCAGGGCTCGGCGGCTTAGGGCTTTGAGGAAAGCGCCGAACTGAGGGAGTCTGTTTCAAGTGAGTGGGTAAGCCATCGTTGGGTTTGAGCAGTTTAGCAACCCCAGGGAAGGGAGGCCACCACTTTCCAGAGACTTCCATCCAAACGCCAGGCTAACTCTTGTGGGCTTTCCTTGAGGTGAGTGGTGCGATGGGTGCTACGGCTCCCTTTAAATGCTGTCAGGTCCATCTAAGTATTACGACGGAGACAAAGCGTAGCTCTTTCTGTTACTAAGATGTTTTTGCCCGGATAGTACATGATGAATATAAAAAAAAAATTCAAATGATACAAAGATAGTAAAAGTTCTCTTATAATCCATGGCCCCAGCGACTGCTGCCGGGAGCAGGTGGATGGGAAGGTCATTATTCAGACTAGAAACTGTCTGTCATTAGATCCGAGGGGAGACGGCTGGCCTGGACTGTCCCGGTCCTGGCTCTTCCCAGTCAGTGGTATTTCCTGAGCTCACTCACCTTACCAGCCCCTTGGACATGACAGGTGATGGGAAGACCTGGCCAGCCCGACATTTCTGGAGTGCCTTCCCTGAGGTTTTCCTTCCGTTGCGTGGGCCCTGGAATGGAATGAATTGCGTATTTTCCCCACAGTTGCAGTTCAGTGTTCTAAAGTCGCGGTGCTTGCTGATGCCTGTAAACAACGGAAGTGCCTGTCAGCACTGTGTGGATTAGCTGCTTGAGCCGTGGTCGCTGGCCAGGCAGCCCCGACACCCTCCTGTGCACCCCGGCCTGGCAGGGCTCCACTGCTGAGCTCTCTAGTAGTCATCAGTTTCACGGGGGAGACTTCAAAACTGGGGGATCACGGGAAGACCAGCCCTACCGGTTGGGTGCTTCTGCTCTTTCAGATAAGACCTTTGAGCAAGTGTCTTTTTCTACAATCATTTTTTATTGTTACTTTCACAGAAGTGGGATTATGCCCTCCATCACCCTGATAACCCCACCTTTTTACTCAGCGACATGCGTGGCCGTCTCTCCTCCCTGGTGCTCGCCCAACCACCTCCACACAGTGCTCGGAGCACTGTTTCTGGAGCCAGCAGCCCAGGCTTGGGACCTGGACCACTTAACCGCTATGTCCCTGCAGTGGTGTTGGGCAGGCAGGGCTGGGTGGGGTCAGATCAGCTTTGCAGTGAGAGTAGAGAATAGCCTGGGGCCCAGGAGAGGGAGGGCAGGCCCCATGGGTCTTCAGGGCCTTTGGGTGCTTTTACCATGCCCAATTCTCTCTGCTTGTCTCTAGGGCGCCCGATCTCCCACCAGCACTGCACTCAGTGATTTTAATTTCTCCCTTTTGAACTCACGTGGCTGTCCGGACCCACCAAGCAGTACAGACAGAGAAAGGATCCTCTTAACTATTCAGGATGTGACGGTAAGATTGATTTTCAGCATCCTAACCATGAAAGGCCAGAGTGTTTCTTGAAACCAACTAGCTGGGAAAATGACTCAGATTAGTTACAGGATTTGGCTTTCACAAACGAACCCGAGGCCCACCCACCCGAAGGCTTAAGACACCACTCAACAGTCTTAACTTAATGGTGATGTTTCTTTGTTTAACGACAGCAGACGCTCACTCGAGCACTTAAGAAGGGCAGAGCACTCCATGGAGTTCGCATCACCCATCTCTGCATTATCCCTGAGAGCTAAGTGCTAGGTGCTCTCATTCCCGTTTTATAGTTTGAGGAAATGAGAAATGACGTTGCTCGCCCAGGCCTCAGAAAAGCCCAGACTGGAAGCCCAGACCGGAAGCCCAGACCCCACGACTCTTTGTTCCTCGGCATTGACAGTCACAGCCTGTGAATCACACTGACCTGTTTTTGCTTCCGAAAGTGCCCAGCTGTCCTTAGGGGCACAGTCTGAATATTATTGATGTTCTGCCCGGGAGCAAGGTGCTCAGAGGCGACCGCCCATCAGCTGTGCTTAACTGTGTTAAACGATGATCTAGAGGCCCCTCCCAGCAGCCATCTCCCCGGCGATCCCGTACTGGGCAGAATGGTGGCAAACGCGGTGCAGGAATGAAATCCAATGAGGAGGCAATCAGACAGGCCACACAGAGGCTCAGTCTACAGCACCACTGGCCTGGGATTTCCAACCGTGTCAGTGGCAGGAGAGACAGAGAAAGAATGTCCCCCACTAAAGGCTAAGGAGATGTCAGTTACCCTCGGGCTGCGGGCTCTACATTGAAGGATGGTTCGGGGAAAGCAATGAACTCTGTTTCATTAGATAATTTTGTATTGCTGTTAAGTGTTCTGGATTCAGTAAGCCCTGTCGTGGTTACATAAGCCTGCCAGTTCTCAGGAGGCACACGCTGCAGTGTGTAGGCACAAGGGGGCAGGAAGTGTACGACGAATGCATGCACGGGCCAGAGGAAGAATAGGTGTTTGCATACTGACAAGGAGAAATGGGAAGAGAGAGAAATGTGACAAAATGCTAACAGTTGGTGGATGTAGGTGAAGGGTGTTGGAGGATTCATTAGACTATTCTGATAAGTTTTCTGTGGGTTTTACATTTTTTTTTTCTAAAATAACAAGTTTTTTAAAAGGTAGCACATCAAAGAGGCGGGGTGCTGCCAAGCACCAACAAAGGAAGAAGTGGAGAAAGAACTAGAAAAAAAGGAGATCTGCTTTAAAAGCTTGGTGGAGTTGTCATCAGCTTCCTGACAGTGCTCTTGTGCTCTGGTTACCCAAAATGTTACAGTCGGGGACATGGGGCGAAGGCAACCTGGGGTGTCTCTGTATTGTCTCTCACAAACAACATATCAGATCTGCAATTAGCTAAAATGGAAAACCAACTAAGTAAGTAACACAAAGACAGATGCCCAGGTCTTCCCAGCCAGAAGCTCTGATTGTGATCCTGGGTTTGGGCTCAGAAACGGTTTCTTTTTTCAGCAATGTTTGAGAACCACAGTTTTAAGCAAAGGATAGAGTTGTGGGTCTCATAATTTAATATATATGAGAATCACTAAGGCTGCTTGTTTAAAATGCCAACTTTAGGTCTGATTTTTAAAAAAGATGTATTTATTTATTTATACAAGAACAGGCCAGAGGTGTGAGGGATGAGAGGATTCACCAGAGACAGAGTAGGGAGCAGAACAGGTGGGATAGACTGGAACATACTGCCAAGGGGAGCAGCAGGTGAGACAGGAGAGGTCTGCTGCGCCATGTGGGTCAGCTCCCTGGCTGGGGATCGAACTCATGCTGCAGTGGCTGCAAATAGTGTCATAGTGCTGCGACTTAACCCTTTGCGCCACCAGGGAAGCCCTTTTAGCTAACAGAATTTGTACCTAGCAGATAGCACACATTTTAGTGAAAGGGTCCTGGGTGATTCTGAACCAGAAGGCCCAAAGATTCAAGTCCACTTCAAATGGAAAGAAGGTTTGGGAAATACTTTGGGCTTTGTGGCCTGGATTCGGAGGCTTTAAAACAAAGCCTAATAGCTCCAAGTCAAAAATCTCTTCCACGTCATATATGGTATCATTACCATAATGTAACTGTAAAGTAAAAAATGAAATAAAACCACAAACAAAAATCACCAAGGTTCGCAAAAGTCAGAAGGGGTGGAAGAGATGTCTACCTTTGTCTTCGAAACCATACCTTGCACTTCTGAAACTCAGGTTGCGGGGAGATGAAAAAACAGTAAGGGAAAACACAAAGAGTAATAGCCCCTGGCATCTTCTGTGTTACAGAGCAATTTCTATCGAGAATATTCACCATTAGTATCAAGAAAAGACACATTATGTTCAACCTACTCTTTTCAAAACACAAGGAAGTCTTAATCTTTCAGGAGTATTTTCATAAAAGTTGTTTTCTTTAAGTCTTGACTACTTAAAGAGGTGGATTTTTAGATACCTAGAGAATGTATTTTGTACTAATTATTCAGGCACTATTTAAATGAATATTCAGCCTTTCTATTTGTTTGTTTTTTTCCTCCTTTCATCCTGTTCAAAATATGTCTTAAACTTGAGAAAAAACAATCCAGAGAAAATAGGAGTATGTAGGAAAGTTAGATCTAACTTGAAAAATTAGTGTTCAGAATAAGGGGAGAAATATAGTGAAGAATGGAGTAGGATGTTCAAAAAGGAGGGTCTGGACCCATAAATGCAAGGACCAGCTTCAGCTCCCAGATGTTGGCTGGTCTGATATTGTGCTAGTGTATCATTGTTGCTGTTTCATTTTGATTTAAAAAACTTTTATTCTGAGCATGCTCCCTCCTGTTTGCCCTGGTCCCCACCACTCCCTATTATGCAACACTGATACTCATAGTGCCATTTAATACTATATTTTAGCTTCTAAAGATGCTGGAGTTTGTGACTTCTGTTTTAGGGAGTGGAAAGCACAAGTGAGTTTGTTTGGATTCTTCCAAAAACTCTGTGGGGACTTGGCTAAGTGGAATCCTCATTTCCTCCTATATAACAAGAAGGGGTAGATCCAGTATTTCCTATGAAATCATAAATCCTAGGTGTAGTTTGTAGGTGCTCGCATATTGCAAACTCCACAGGAGTAAAGAATGCATAATAGTTCATGAAGCCCCAACTCATCCAAGGACAATTTTGGGCGGCTTTCAGAAGTTACATATTTAGGCTTGAAAGACCTTCCCCCACACCCCAACCCAGATTTAAGCTTCTTAATGCACTGTCTCAGTGTGTGCTGTGTTTCTGGTCCCTAGAAAAGTGCCTAGCATAGAGTTAATTTGCAGATAAATCTTTGTTAAGCAAGTGCATTGAGTAATTGATTGATTGAATCAGTGGTTGAGGGAGTGGTATAGATGTTGACTAGACACTCTGACACACCCACATAAGATGAGTGCAGTCATCATATCAGTAAGTTATAATTACGGTAACAATATTTTCCAAACTATGAATCAGGACATGTAACCTGACAATGCTGCATGAGGTAGAAGAATGATTTTGGGAGATGTAGTTTGGGTCCTAAAATTTTGGGATTTCTGACATGGCACTAATCAAAATGTATATTTTAAATGTCATGAGCAAGTACCACTGGGAAGAAGAAAGACTTCGCCTCTTTTCTGGTTGATTCCTGATGAGAGAGGAGAAAGAGGTCTTTCTCCTTCCAGTGGTAGTTGAGTTAGCCCCTCTGGTACCCAGAACCATCAAAGACATGGTGTCTTGAATGCACTCAGAGATGCCCAGATGGATGACTCACTCAGGTCAAGAGAGAGACTGACTGATGACATTTGCAGGCCCCTGGGCAGGTGAGTGAGACAGTACCAGGCTAGCTGAACAAGAATAATCTAGTGATGAGCATGAATGATTCATGTGGAAAGTTGCTGGACAAGCACTAAATTTCCATGAAACAAAGGTCCAGAAGTGAGAGATGCAGTGACCTCTTCACCCAATAGAGTGTTTCTGTGAGGACACCAGATGGTATCTGACTCACTCAAGCATCTTTTTAAATCTCATTTTTTTCATCTTTTTACATCTTAAAGACAATAATGGATGACTTTTGAATCAATATTGGCATGAATCTTTTTTATTTCTTGCATTTATAGCCTACTTACAATTTTCTTAGGTAATGTTATATTACTTTGTATTATTTTATATAATATCTAAGACATGAATGCTTTCTCTTTAGAAAGGATT
The DNA here is from genome assembly GCA_019455555.1 of Galemys pyrenaicus. Taxonomy (NCBI): domain Eukaryota; kingdom Metazoa; phylum Chordata; class Mammalia; order Eulipotyphla; family Talpidae; genus Galemys; species Galemys pyrenaicus. The sequence goes on from JAGFMF010011768.1 coordinate 13,070,991, forward strand.
CAAACTACTCAGAAGTAAACTGAGTAAACTATGATAAATACTCTACCTACCCAGGTAGATCATGCCTAGCTTTTAGTTTTATTGAGTTGGAATACTTCATCATTTATTTATTCTACCTTTATCTTGACTATTTCCTAAAACATTTTGGTTTAATTTACTGCTTCTCCCCCACCCCTTAACCTGACTTCTAAAGTCAAACATTAAATTAATTTATTTTTAACTATATGAATTTTTAAGGCTATAAATTTGCCTTTGAATACTGCTTTATTCTTAGTCCACAAATTTTGCTATGTATGTAGTGTTTCCACCATCATTTATTTCTAATCGGTTTGTGATTTTAGGGTTTTTATTCACTTCTTCATTTAGAAGATTTTTTACAGATGTTCTAAGAAAATGGTTATTTTGGTCTATTTTTTTTGCTAGCTTTTTGTGTTGAGTCCTAATTTTACACATATATTAAGAATGCTTTGTTTAGTTTCTGTTTCTTGATCATTTTTGAGGTCTTGTTTGTTTACCAGATCATTTTTAGGAATGCTCCATGGTATTTCAAAAGCATAATCATTCTCTTTTTAGTTCATTGTTCTCAATGTATATATTAAATCAAGATATTAATTGTGTTATTTAACTCAGTGATTATGTATGTCCTGGTATGGTTGCAGAACATTTATATCAGAATCACCAGAGTTAAAAATCACTTGTTAAAATCCTTTAATATTTTAATAATCACTTATTAAAAATGTGACTTCTCATACCTTACTCAAAGATGAAGAACTAGAGTCTGGGAGGGGAGCATGGAGTACTTCGAATCTGTATTTTTAATAAACCTTCCAAGAAATTCTTATGCTCAATAGTAAACCAGTATAATAGGTTCCTCCTTAATTTTTGCCTATTTAATGTGGTTGACTTCTGTAAACTTATCAGTTTTATATGTCTCTATTTTGCTTTATATATTTCAAATCTCTGTCATTTTTTTAAAGATTTATTTATTTATGCATACAAGCACTGGGGTACAGGCCAGAGGTGTGGGGGGGTGAGAGGATTCACCACAGAGAGCAGGGAGCAGAACAGGTAGATCAACAGAAGTACACTGCTGAGGGGAGCAGTGGACACAGCAGGAGAGGTCTGCCACGCGATGTGGGGCCCTTCCCTGGCCAGCAGCAGGGATCGAACTCGTGCTGCAGTGATTGCGGTTTGCTTCATAGTGCGTTGCTTAACCCACTACGCCACCAGGGAGGCCCTCTCTGTCATTTTTGAGCACAGTCATGATCTTTTCTGATAGACTATATCTTTTATTCATATAAGTATATGAGTATCAATATCTTTGTCCCAGTTAAAGCAGTTGGTGGGCCTTTTCAATCTGAAGACGTGTGTCTTCCTTAAGCACTAGAACATTTTCATGTATTATTGTTGTTGCTGTTCTTGATATTGTTTCTAATCTATCCTGTGGAGCTTCTTTTGGACAATGTTGACTGAGATCTGTCCTTCAAGTCTCTTACTTTTTCCTTCATACTTTTATATCTTTTTATACTGTTTGTACTTTTATATTGTTTGTACTGTTCTATTAAGTTATTTGGATTGCTTTCTAGCACACTTAACTAGTCACCTCTTATCTCTTTCTGCTACTTTATCTTTTTTTAAATGGTAACAAAATTAAAGCATTTAAGAGCTCTAGCTGCTTGTTATTGTTGTTAATCAATGAAATGTCCTCTTAACCCCTGAGAATATTAATTTTCTATATTCTACAGTTGTCCTCTGTTTATTCTATTAGCTTTTTCATTGGGTATTAGTTCTTTTTTAATTAGATGTGGTGCCTATCTTTCAGGCTGTTGATTTTCCCCAAAGGTTTGGTCATTCTTGGTCATCTTTGTGTTTGAGAATCCTGCTTCCTCTGCCTGTTGAGTCTGATGTAACCTGACCCAGGTGACTGTAGCTTGGGGCACAACCTGCTCCTGAAAGCTGTTTGCCTTAGCTTTCCTTCCAGGTATGGGAGTTCCTAAGTAGCAGCATTATGTGTCATTTGGCTTCTATTCCACTGTCCCTATCTAATTTCCTACTTTTGCTCCTTCAGCCAGTCCCCTGCCCCCATCTCTAATTGGTTTATAACTTTAGGGTGAGGCAACAACTGATGTTGAGGGGTTTGCCCAGCACCTCCCAGCCAGGAAATAGTCAAGCAGGTTCCAGAGCTCTTCTGCTTCTTGAGTCCATTTTCTTTTCCTTACATTACTCCACCTCCTAAGATAAGGATGCTTTTTCCTCCATAATAATGGGCAGTAGATACTGAACTCTGAAGACCTCATAAATAAATTATACTGTGAATGAAAATTATTAAAAGAAAATCCAAGATTGAATGAGGGCAGAAAGAAAGCATCAGAAAAGCCTAAACATTGCGCAGGTATTTGAAGTTGAGGGATAACTCAAATTTTTCTAGCTAGAGGTCCATCATAATTGGTATAAGACAATGTGATTTAAAAAATATACAGTGTGGTCTTAAATCACTTTCTTCTGGGAGGTTCATGGTCTAGGAGGCACCAAGTAGAGGTGCAGGCTAACAAGTCTTAGGTCTGGGATTTTTGACTTTTATTACACTTGGAATTTCTTATGGAGTGGCTATCTTTGTTGCCAGGTTATACATTCTATGAGGACAGGGACTCCTTCATGTTCATCATCACACGATGCCCATTACTTAGCAGTCAGTCCTACTTAATGGGGACAAATATATTCAACAATAAGTATTTGCAGAAGAAGTAAATGAATGAAAAGAAGAACAAATTAGTTAACTCATAAATTCAGAGTAAAAGTCCTTTCCAGGCGAGTCAGGTTAATATAAATGTATACAGAGGCTTATAGGAAGCAGTAGGTATCCGTGGGATTATTGCAACTACTGGTGCTTGCCAAAGCTAAAGCCATTCAAATCCCAATTTTATTAAACTGCTGACCGAGTGAGAGGTGTTTGGGGAGCTGGGGGTATTGGCTGCACATCAGTGACCTCTACCCCAGGGACCACTGCCTCTTGTTGAAGACCGTCTTTAAGTGTCCATTGAGGCGTCCTGGTCTAAACATCCAGTCTTTTTGTAGGCAAAGTCAGTAGTCTGAGAAATAAAGAAGAATATGCTGTCATCTCAATTTTATATTTTCTGTAGAAACTAGACTTCTGTTACAGCAATCATGAAACACTAACTCATAGCTATTATCTCATTATGTCCCTTCAACAACCTTGTCGGGTTGTCAGGGCCCACAGTCCCACTTTGGAGGTGGGGGCTGGAGACCCAGGCTCTTGTTCTGAGACAGGAAGACTGGAGCCGGGCCAGAACCATGGCCCAGGACTTTGACCTGGCTGTTCCCCCTTCAAAGTGCAGTTAGAGGCTTAATGGTCCATTCATTAACACTTACACGCACTCTGCCACTAGGTTAGTAGCCTCAAGGCAGCTTTGTGTCAAAAACTCTTGCATGCAGGTTTCATCAGTTCCTTGGGAGCCCAGGAAGGGTCGCTGAGCACCTGACTTTCATACGGCTCTGGAGACCACTTGCTTCCAACGCATTGGCGTCAGGCAGGGAATGAATGAGGGCATGTGGCAAAGAGGCTGGACTTTGGATCAAACAGTCACCTGTCCAGCTTGGGCAGGCACTGCAGTGCCCTGGCTCTGTACAGTAAGGCTCTCCACTGGGGATGCCATGAAACATGGTGGCTGGGGTAGCTAGTCTGGTGTTGCTGGCTAACAAAGCTTGTCTACTGAGTGTTGCTGCTGCTGCTACCACAGCTCTTGTTACTACTACTTCCAATTATTGCAAATGGTTCATGTTGTGGGGCCTCTGGTTCTTCTCCTAGTTCTGCAGAAAGGTAGATCAGGCATGGAAGGTGCTAACCCTCTGACCATTAAACCCTGGTTGCCTGGTAGTCGGTGGTCCCGAGCGCACCCCTTCCTCCCTCCGCCCTCTTCCTGGCTCTCCAGTTTGGAGACCAGTTCACATGCTGCCCCTGGTCCCCTCCCCACCCGCAGCCCGGCCTCCAGGCAGAGGGCTTTCAGCTGAAAGGGCTTGAACTGAACATTTTAAATACTGAACATTGAAATTGCATCTAACAAGGTTTTAAAGCAAAGCAGAGTTTCCTAAGAAATTTCTGGATGACAGCTTCAAAGCAACTGGTCGCTCCCCCTGCATCGTATCTCTGTGAAATAGCCACAGGTTGGCTTTCAAAGCCACCAACCCAAGACCCTCATCTTTCTAGATGGAAAGGTTTTGAACTGCTTTCTCCAGAGGGAGTTGTTACTCAGTTCATCACCACTTTGCCCCTGGAACAGATGGTTTGGGGCCACGTGGGCATTAGAAACAGCTCATTAGAAGGGCCTCGGTCCCTGACGCTTGTGCAGCCAGTGTAGACAACGAGCTCTTTTCTTTGTGCAGGGGATACCAGCCACGAAGCACCGAGGCACACAGATTTTCTCAATGTAGCCATGGCATTTAAATTTATATTGACAGCATGAAAAGAAATCAAATTGAACCAGGAGGAATTATTGAAATTCAATTTCTTTATCATAAGAAATACCATTTCTTAAGAATATCTCATCAGTTTAATAGATACAAAAAATTACAAAGAGACCCGAGTGGTCATTTCTGTTTCCATTTGAGATGGATGTGAACTGACTGCCTGATCTAGAACATGAGGCTCCGGGTGCATCCACACTGCCTGCCCTCCTTGTTCGGTTAGCCAAGCTCGGGGCTGGAACATTCCATTCTGGTCCGTAACGATATGCACAGGGTCTGGAATTGACTCGGTCTGCAAGTGCTTCAGCATTCGCCATTAGACCTTCATGCACTCTTTATGTTGACTTCACTTCACTGTTTGGATTTTATCTTCTGGGAGTTTTTCCCGAGAGGGCCTCATGGGACTGTATTCCCCAAGTTTCTTCCTGTTGAGCTGCTTGGCCTGTTGTTCGTAAATCCTCCCACTCGACTGGAAACACTAAGTTAGATAGACGCTCCATTGTCCTCCAGACTCACTGCTGCTGTCCGCTGCTTTCTGAGTCTCTCTTTCGGGGACAAGGTACGCTGCAGGGCTGGAGATAGTGACTTCTCAGACAAACAACTCCCAGAGTCCTCCACAGCTGTCCCTACCCCTGCTGAGTTCACTTATTTGGAGGAATGAGAGGCAGGATTTAGACATAAATGTAAATACATCACTTTCTAATGACAAAGTTGGAAATATGTTTATGATTTAAAAAGTAAGGCAGGAAAGAATCCCCATCAGGTGGCCCGCAGGGGAACATTGTTAATGGTTTGGTGGCCCTGGGCTTTGTATATGTACTTCGGCACGCTCCGTGCACGCGGGCATAGAATCTAGTCATTGTTGTTAAATGGGGTTCATACGGTGGGTACATTTTCCAGCATGTTTCTTTTCACTCAGACATGTATCTGGATGTCCCTCCAGGTCCGTGTGCCCGATCGGCCTCATTCTCTGTCAGGGCTGCCTGCCTCTGCTCTTTCAGCAATCTGACCCATCTCTTACTGGGAAACAGTTGGCTCATTCTCTCTTATAAACCATGTCTCAACGGTCTTTGTAGCTGAAGGCTGAAGGATAAATCCCTAGAGGGGATGGCTGAGAGGGTATGCACATTGTTAATTTCGAGTCGGTCATTTCTGTCATCTCTGCCTCCAGAATGCCTCTCAAGGCATCTCCCATTCCCATCTCTGCTGCCACCTTCATCTTTCACCTGTTTCTGCCGCTACACCTGTGCGTCCCATTTCCACCCTGGTGCCACCTCTCAAAATCCACTTGGCATCCAACAGCCATAGCCATCTTCAAAGCAGAAGTCGGTTAATGCTGCGTCTCTGCTCAGCATGTCTCTGTGGCCTGCCATTGTTCAAAACACAAAATCCAAGAACTGCAGGGCACAGCCCCATGTGACCTTCCTGCTCCTCGCCCTCTCCAGCCACGGCTGCCTCCTGGCCTTGGCCTCTTGCGTTCCTCCTGTTCTGAGTTCCTCCGATCCTCACTGGACAGTCTTTATCACCTAGCCTCCCTGACCAGCTTCCAGCAGGGTCCCTCTCTGTCCCATCATCCTGGCAGGTTCTGTCCTTCAGAGTCCTGGCCACATCTAGAATGGCCCTATTGATTTTCTGTCAGCATTGTTTGTGTGAGGTTGGCCTGTCTCGCTCCCCTCCTTTACCTCAGCTTTAACACAGCCCCTGAGCAGGCCCATGGGAAGGCTAGGTTAACCACAGTAACCTCCACACGGTCCTCCCCATTGACTGGACCACAGCAGAGTGCAAGAGCTTCCCCTTTACACATGGATAACCTAGAAGGAGCAGGAGCAGTGGCTGAGGGCACAAGCCATGACTCTGCTACTTAGTCACTGTGACAAGTTGGGCAGGGCCCTGGGCCTTCCCTAGTTTGGGGGAACTTGAGAAATTTAGTCACTTAATATTTTTTTAAAGATTTATTTATTTATGCATACAAGACTCTACGGGGACCCTAACTAACCTCTCCCCTTCCTCGTCCGTGAACCTCTTCATCTGGATGTTGATTCATATCCCTTAACATTCTTTTTAATAAATCGGTGTGCCCGTGACTAAGCAGATTCCCGAGTCCGTGAGCTGCTCCGGCAAGTTCACTGAGCGCAAGGAGGGGTCCGTGGAAACCTCTGATTTATAGCCCGCCGGTTAGAGCACAGGTGAGGGCTTGCGGTCGGCACTGAAGTGAGGGGCAGCCTTGGGGGCGGAGCCTGCCTGTGGCATCTGGTGCTGCCTCCCGCTAGCTTGTCAGAATCAGCTTGAGTTATAGGACTCCAGGCTGGAGTTGGGGTGTTGCTCAGCGATAGTCCCTGGAGATCAAGGTGGGGGTGTGGCACCGAAAGTTCCAGCCCGTTAGTCACATCAGGGTTAGCGATGAAAGTGGAATTCAGATTGAAATCACACACACGTACACATGTGCACACACATGCACGTATACATCCACACATGTGTGCACATGCACATACACATCCACACACATGCACATACGCACGCACGCCCTCTGTGGCTTGTGTACATCCGTTCATGCTGTCATGCTGCTCTGCCCAGAGACTCGCTTGTCTGTCCCGTCGCTCCCTCATCTTCAGAGCGATGGCAACGCAGGAGACGATTCTGGCAAAGGTTCGTTGGGTGGGAGTAGTTCTTTGGTTCCAATGATCTATTTTCAAGTGACTTCTTTCTCCAAGTACCACGTTTTCTTTTTCATCTCTCTTCTTGGTGTTTGACAGGAGCTGAGAAAAAGCTTAGAGCTGAGTGTAAATCGGCAAAGGAAGCAGAAGGACAGTTCGAGTGACGAGTCTGACTCCATTGAAGAAGATGTCCTCTCGGAGCCCGAGCCCGAGGACCAGGTGCTGGTGGGCCACCCCAGCGAGGAGCCCCCTCTCTCCAGTGGGGACTCAGTGCAGAAGAGGGTTCCCGAGCACCAGGAGACAAGACACGCTCCCCAGGGGCCGGACACCCTCGTGATGCTGGAATTCAACCCGGCTTCAAAAAGTAAGCTCCATTGTCTGTCTTTGCCTTTGGTGTCTCTAGATCACTCTGTAGGACCTGACCTTCAGTGGCGCTGTGGCGTCAGCCTTGGGTAGAGGAGACCATCTCCCAGGCTGGGGCAGTGCCTTGCTCAGGTCTCTGTGGATTGCAGGAGGCAGAGGCTCCCCGAAGGCCTCCATAAGCCCCTGAGATTCAGCTGGTGAGTGCCTGACAGTAGCCACGGGGCTCTTCCGGGGGCACTGTGGAGAGTCTAGCGCGTCACCTGCCCACTGGCTCATGCCAGCTGACTTATGCCAGGGGGACCGTTTACAGCTGGCATAGTCAAGGTGTCCAAGGCCGTAGCAGGACTCATTTCTCCCCTCCCCTTCTCTGCCTTCTTCCCATCCCACTCCCCTTCCCTTGCCCTCGCCTCTAGCCTCTGCCCGCCTTTGTCTTGGTATCTTCTCAGGTGGGGTCTTCACGCACAGGAGCAGAACTGAGCCCCTGGGAGGAAGGGAGGAGAGAGCTGGGAGGGAGTTGGGGGCCACAACAGTCAGTGTGAAGCACCAGGCCACAGGAGAGCAGTTGGATGGCAGGCTGGGCACAGTTCGAGAGTGATGCCAAAGCATAAATGGAAGAGCAAGAACGTCACGTTCTTGACATTTTACATTTTTAACAATTAGGTTGCTCGGCAGGCCCACGCCGGCACTGGCCAGGGTGATGTCAGCCCCAGGCAGAGGCTGCCCGGGCAGAGGGGCGGCCACTGCCACTCACTTCTGCTCCCTTTCACCCACAGCCTCTGGCCCCTTCTCCAGGCCAGCGGGAGACAGACTCCCGCCAGAGGGGCAACCAGCAGGGCCTGTTGTAAGAGCTCTCCCCCAGACCCCTGCATGGGATTGGAGTTCTGAATTCATCCTGAGCTTTTCAGCAGAAACCTGAAAAGTGGTGCCCTGTCTGGACTGTTGGTTCATTCATTCGTTCACTGGCGCTGCGACAAGCAGACAGTCCTGTCTCCTTTGGCACTCACCTTCTAGACAATCAGCCCGTAAAGAATAATAATACACACATACCAATAATGGCCAATGTGTATTGAGTCCTTATGAAAGTGCCAATTAAACCTAAACCCCATCACTTATAAGTTCTGTCCCAGTGTAGAAATGTTAACCTTTGAAAAAAATATATGTCCTAGAATATTTTACTTATTTACCAAAATGCGGTGCTTGGCACACAGCCACGCTCAGCTAACTTGACTCACTGGCCGCATCATGCATGCTTCCAGCCCTCAACTAGTACAGCGCCTGGCACACAGTAGGGCTCAGTAAACATTTGTTGAGTGAATAAGTGAACTGATGCCTGAGCAAATGTCCTGACTCTGCTGGCACTCAGCGTTTGACATCTAAATAATGGTTTTCCTACAGGTAATAAAAAGGAAAGGAATTTGTCTGCTAAGCGGAAAGACAATGCCGAGGTCTTCATTCCCAGCAAACCTGAGCCAAATTTGAGTCCTCAGCTACCTGCTGTGCTCTCAGACCAGGAGAGGATGTGCTCAAGTAAGTGTTCTGGGGGGCCCCTGAGCAGTTTGACCCGAGATGGGCCACTGCCCCTAGGATGTGGTGATGGAGGAGTCCTGGCTTCCTTACTCCCCTCACCGAGGCCTGTGCTAGTAGCCTTTAGCAAGTGTGTCATAGTCTTAAGTTCTGCCTGATACCGCTATATAAATGTGTGGCTGTGGAGCGAGAAGGCTCGGAAGGAAGGGGTCTATGCAATCACAGCAGCCGGCCTGGCCAATCTGCAGGATGAACTGGCAGGCTGGAGACCCAGAAGAGCTGATTTCCCAGCTAGAAGGCTGTCAGGCCAGAGGGTCAAGGTGAAGGTGAAGATTGCAGGTGAAGCCTAAAATCAGTCTGGTAGAGAATTCTCTCACACTCAGTGCAAAGTCAGTCTTTCTGTTCTGTTCAGACCTTCAACTGATTGGACGAGGCCCACGCACATTATGGAGGGCAATCTGCTTTAGCTGACCAGTTAAAATGGCAGTCTCATCCTCTTAGAAATACCCAGGAAAATGCTTGACCAAATATCTGGGCTCTAGTTAGGTGGACACATAAATTACCCATCAAAGCTACTTTTTGGTTCTACAACCAAGATGGGGTTATTCTTGAAAATGTATTTTCATGTTTGCTTTTAAAGTAAGTTGTTGCCAAAAATGAGGAGTCAAGGACAGACTGGGGACACCTGGTGGGGAGGGGAGGGGGAGGGTTGAGGGAAGACGGGAGCACGAGGGACTGAGGTGATGGTGCCCTGGTGAGATGGTGATGGGGAAGACATGGGGATTACAATTAATGGCAAGTAGATGTACATTTTAAAATATTTTAATAAAAAAAAAGAAGAAAGAAATAATAAAAATAAAAATAAAAATAAAGTAAGTTGTTGTCTTCAGGTCCATAACAATAGGTGCCAGTGGTGCTGATCTGTGAATGTGAAAGAGTTTGGGGTGAAGGCCGGCCTGGTGCGCCGTCAGTGTTCACATTTATCGAGTCCTTACTATAAGCCAGCCACCCTGTCAGCTCTCCTCTACAGCACCTATGTTAGATGCCGGTTCTACTAACTGTACACCCATGAGTAACATATCCATATACTACTCACCTTTGAGGTCAGTTCTGTGACTGTCCCCACTTCATGACGAGGAAGTGAGGTGGCACCACAGCTGGGAGGTACCAGATGTTGGCCTCCAGTCCTGGTGCCATCCCGCTGCCAGGTCCCGACCCAGCAGACCGTGCACACCACAGGCTGCAGGGGAGTCAGCTCAGCTCCACCCTGGCGTGTAAAGTGTCTGGCGTGATGTCTTGTGTGCTGCTTGTGCCAGGTGCTGTGGCACAAAGCACCTCAGAGAGTTCAAGCACCTTGGCGTCCCAAGAATTTGGTACCCTGGAATGCCTCGGGCAAAATCCAGCCCCAGCCGGCTGGCTTTGCTAGACAAACAGTGGTCTGAGTCGGGGGCCTGGACACCTCTGCTTTCTCCATCCAGATTTACTGGGGAGCAGAGGGACTGTTACCTGCTGGGAGAGGCCAAATACTAGGTGGTTGGGACCAGTATCTCCACCGGGGACAGTCACAACCTGAGATTTAGATCTGCACCCTCTGAGCGGAGGCCCCAGGCTGCTCAGGGCAGATGGAAGGTGGAGGAAGAAAGAATGACGCTCCCACTCCTGAGTATTTGCTTTGTGCTGTGTGAATACTGTCTTGGCCTGGATTCCCAGGAGTAGCCTCGGGGTAAAGGTTTAAGAACAAGTCGTTTATCTGGAAGGGCACAGGCAAGGCAAGGAGCCCACACCGGCTTCATCAGTGAGCAAGCTCCCTGGACGTGTGAACCCTGCCTAGCTGGGGAGTTTGGGGGGCAGCACTCAGGACCAGCCTCCACATCTTCCCCCCACCCCACCCCTGCCATGCCCCTACTCTGGAGGTGCACGTTGTTCCTGGGGGTGTTGACGCTCTGGCACTCTGACTCAGCTTCTGGGTGCCAGGCCCAGATGCCAGATCTGGGTGCTCCCAGGAGAAACCTGAGACAACTTTAGGGGGACAGTCAGCTGAGAGACAGTGGGCAGGGCCGCCCAGGCATTCTCTGGTTAACCCTTACAAAATCCCAAAGCCATCCGGGGGGAAGACGGACTGATGTACAATGAGGTGTCTTATTTATTTATTTATTTTTTAATTTAATTTAATTTTATTTTTTTTGTATACCATATTTCTTTTTTATATATAATTTTTTTAATTTACACATATTTGACATCAGTTGTAATCCCCATGTATTCCCCATCACTGTAACACCAGTGCACCATCACCCCAGTCCCCTGTGCTCCCGTCTGCCCTCAACCCACCAAGTGTCCCCAGTTTGTCTTTGTCTTTTCACTTTCAACAAGGTGTTTTAGATAGAAAATGATGGATAGGGGCTATGAGTGCCTTGAAGGGGTCAAGGAAGGGTCGCCCCTGAGACCAGAAGCTCCAGAGGCAGTCAGGGGAGCAGGAGAGGCAGGGCCTGGGGCTGCGGGCCAGGGCGCATGCTAACCCAGTCCGGTCTGGTCCTAGAGGGGTTCCAGGCCAGGCAGCAGGTGTTGTCGTCTTTGAGCTCACAGGAAACCTGCGCTCTGAGCACCCACCAGTGCCAGGCCTGGGCTAGGTCCTGGGAAGTGCATCATCCCTGCTTTCGTGGTGTTTATATTTTAGTGGGCAGGGCAGGACAGAGGAACGCACAGATGTGAAGGTGGGTGGTGACTGGGTGTGGCCGGGCAGCCGGCTAGAGGAGGCCTCTGTGAGCTGAGACCTGAATGATCTTCTTTGCAGAGGGCAAAGCCTGGCAGAGGCCCTGCTCAGTTAGCTCAAGAATAAGAAAGAGGCTGGAGGCTGGAGCACAGAGGGTGAGGGGAGGGCAGCTGAGTGCGGCTGCAGGGGCAGGCCAGGCCAGGCCAGGTCAGACAGAAAAGGGGCTGCCGCTCTGTGGCACGGGCTGCTGTGACCTGGTCTACATTCCCCAGGCTCCCGACTGGCACACGGAGCATGTCCAGAGCCAGGGGGAGGTGGGATGCCCAGGGAGAGACCACTGAAATTACTCTGCGTGGGGAGGGAGGTACCTCGTCTCTGCTTGCTACCCTGAGCTGGGCTCCAGAGTCATCGGCCTTGCTGAGGAGGCCTTTGTAGGTACAAGACTGGTTGTGGACTTTTTATCCAGAACAATCTGGGACAGAAACCTGAACTATGGAGAGCTGCCTTGATGGGGCAGGAGAGCCAAGACTCGGCAGCGCTGTGGGGCCTGCGTGCCACCTGGCTGGTGTGGGTTCTGACTGTGCCACTACCAGAGCTGCTCATGAAGCCCAGGTGCCTGGGTCTGGGGGTCTGTGTCTGAGCCCCGTGAGGGTGGGCTGGGGGGCCCTGTTATCTGCATCCTGGCTCCCTGGGAGCAGCCCAGAACTGCAGCCAGCCAGTCCTTGCAGGTGGGGAAGTCGTCGGCTTCTCGCCTCCACCAAAAGGCAGAATCTAAAGGGCAGAATTATGACCAAACTGGCTCCTGGGGACCTCTTGGCAAAAGCCAGGGCCTGGGGAGAGGCCCGGGTGGCACCTGGGGGAGGCAAGGGTGAATGTGGATCATGTCAAGGTTACTGCAGCCAACAGGATTAAAGAGGTGTCACATTTGTAAAGAGAAATGTCGATTGGGGTGTCATGGTGTGAGGCGTCAGAACAATCTGGTGAATTTTACACCTAGCAGCTTTGGTCAGATGGCGAGCCGGGGAGTGGGAAGGAGAGAGGAGGGGCCGTGGGACACGGTGAAGCTGGGCCAGGCCAGCTCTTGAGCTCCGACACCAAGTGGCAAGTGTAGGTGACACTCTCCTCCTGGGATGGCCCCTCTGTGCAATTTGACAGGCCCCCAGTTTATACTGCTGGGGTGTCTTCACTCTGTGTGAAAAATAGATTAAAAATTGCTTCACAGAAAGTTCCTCCAAAAGAAATAGTTAAAAGAAGCAAGGCCCAGGGTGGTATGACCCTGGGAAGGGAAGCCTTCAGAGCCTCTGGTGGGGTGGAAGCTGCATGGCGGTGTCCGGCTCTTCCCACCACCCTGCTGGGGGCTCTGGACCTCACCCCACTTGTATTTCCATATCCGAGTCATAACATGAAGAGCCAGCACATACAGAGCCCCGCACCAGCGCCCAGACTGCGCTTGGTAATCTTGCCTGACTCATCTGGGCACTGCTATCATCCATACCATCATGCGGGGGGAACCACAGCCCAGAGAGGTTAAAGAATCTCTCCAAGATCACACAGTGTGTGTGGAAGCCAGTACTTGAAACCCTGGCAGCAACGTCTCAGCTCTACCTACTGCACAGGTCCTCCTGGGCCAACAAATCTGTTATTCGCTCACTACATCCTACCTACTGCCTAGCCCTAGGCAGTAGCATGCCTAAAAATCACAGGTTTGAGTCACTTGTTAAATTTTTTCTAATGATAGTTAACATAGCTATTATTTTTATTTATTTAAAGATTTATTTATTTATGCATACGAGCACTGGGGTACAGGCCAGAGGTGTGGGGGGTGAGAGGATCCACCAGAGACAGAATGGGGAACAGAAAACGCAGAACTGAAACACACTGCTGAGGGAGCAGAGGGTGAGGCAGGAGAGGTCTCTGCGCCATGTGGGTCCCCTCCCTGGCCGGCAGCAGGGATCAAACTCATGCTACGGTGGCTGCAATTTGCTTCATAGTGCGTTGCTTAGCCCACTGTGCCACCAGGGAGGCCCCTAACTATTATTTTTAAAGCAAAGTCATGTGTCAACTAAAATCCTGAACACTGTATTCATTTCCTAGAGATGCCATAACAAAGTACGACAGTCCGGGCAGCTTAAATAACAGAAATTTATGGTCTAAGACTTCCGCAGGCCACAAGTCCTAGGTCAAGGTGTCATGTCAGCAGGGTCTTCTTCCTTCTGGAGGCACCGAGGTGGAGTCTGTCCCCAGCCTCTATCCCAGTTTCTGGGGGTTCCTGGGCTTGTCACAGCCATCAGTTCCCTTAAAGGGGACATTGTCCAAGTTAGTGAATCCTCAACTCAAATAGGTTTGGATCTCAGCCTTTATCTATCAAATATGCTTGGCTCCTGCATAAGCCACATTTAAAGAAAAGAAAGTTGAAAACCACCAGTGTTAGCACCCTCACACTGAAATGGGTCCACACTGCGGAGCCACGCACACGGCGATTAAGTTCTCAAGGCCTCCAAAAGCGCAGGTGACCCAAGCTACCCTTGGAAAGCCTCCGACTGATGGGGACGTGCAGCGTGCGTGGCGCTCTGTGGACCACCTCAGACAGATGGACCACCTCCCTGGAAGCCCTGCTCTCTCCTCCGAGGTAGGAACAATCAGGGCTTCGGGGTCGAACCCCAGATGAAGCAGTTGACTCTGTGTAGCGTCTGGGTTACAGGACAAAGGCGTGTTTTTTAACACCAGCATTGTGCTTGAGGCACTGCACAGTCACATCTCCAGGACACAAAGCCCCTGAGTCGTCCCGAGAAGACCGCAGAATCAGTCACAAACCAGCTCACCTGCTTGCAGGCAACCCTGGAAAGTGAACTGCTGACACGCTTTATTTTATATTTGGGGTGGGCTGTCTTTGGGCGCATGCAAAAACCAGCCTTCTCTGTCTTCCCGGTGAGTCAAACACTGTATTCCCTGTGTTGGTTGGCTCTCTTTTGTTCTAGAAATGCTTTTCCCCTAAACCTACCAGCTTTCTTTGGGTCATTGGTCACGTGATTCAGGATTTTTTCTTTTATTCTTCTACTTTCAAACTCTGGTTCCTTCTATTGAGGTTTGTCTCTGGTAAGCAGTATGTAATTGGTTTTTATTTTTATCTGCTAACAATCTCTGTGTTTTAATGGGCACATTTCGTCCATTTATGTTTAATGTAATTGCTGATATATTTGAATTTAAATCTACTATCTTATTGTTTGCTTTTTATTTGTTCTGCCTGTTTTATGTTCTTCTTCCTCTCCTTCCTTGCCCTCTTTTGAACTGATTACTTTGTATTTTTCTTTTTTCCTCTCAATTAGCTTGTTAGTTATACATTCTTTTATTATTCCTTTAGCCATTACCAGGGATTGCAACATGCATTCCTGACTTATTAGAATCTACTTTAAATTAACAATTTACCACTTCTTATTCAGCAGAAGGACCTTACAACTCTGTAACTCAACTCCCCTCCCAACTTAAATGCTATTATTGTCACACTTTTTAATTCTCTTTAGATTTTAAACCTCACTAGACATCATTATCATCATCATCATTTTATACAGTCAGTAGTAGTTTGAATTTCCCCCACATCGTTAACCTTGCTGTGCCCTTCAGCTATGTCCAGTTACCCTGACTTCCAGACTGTAGCCCTGAGTCTGTCTCCAACTCCGCTCATTTTCAGAAGCACTGGCAGCAGTGCTTCTCAGAAGCAGCAGCACCTAAGGGGAAAGCTTGCCAGGAGCTGGATTCACTCCTGGGTTCCCTTTTCTTCCTATCTGCTCTAGCCCTGTAGTTCTTCACAAACCAGCTCACTTTCTGTGCCTTTAAACAGATTTGTTCTTCTCAAACAGATTTCATAATATTTTATCCAGGTTATCTAGTTGTCTTCCATGGAAGCATTGGTTCAGACTAGCTAGTCTGCCATTACCAGAAATGTAACCTATTGCATGCACTCTTTTAAAGAGTTATTTCTCCCTTTGCCCCTTTTTCTTTGGCCAAGCCCATAAAATTGAATTTGTGTCAATTAAATGTTCACATGATACAGCTCCACAAGAGCTTAAGCCTCTCCATCACTGGAAGTGTCTCTGGTGCTAATGAAAGATCTGTATTACTCTGATCTCTACCCGGAGCCTTCCTAGAAACTTCCAGAAACCTGTTGTCTTCTTGAGAGTAAAAGAACATTAATCTTCAATGCAGAAAGTTTAGTGTCCAAGTTGTCAGAATGCTCTTGGGAAGTGATCTATCTGAACCACTTTGCCCAGGCAAGCTGCCTACCATAGAGGTGAAGTAAACACCCCTCAACATGGCTGAATTCGAGAAGAGCAGTTATCACTTCTGTCAGGAAAACCTGTGGCAGAAAGGCCATCCTGCTAAAGTCCAGGGTCTCAGAACACATGGTGATTTCTTCATTAATAATCAATAACAGTGATTAATAATTAATAATCATTCAGTAGTAATCACTAAGGATTCACTATTGATAGCGCTATTGTGCAATAGTGACAGGAATCCAAGCAATATTCTTCCCAGTCCTGGAAAGTCCAGGACAGTAGTTTGGCCTCAGGCACGGTGGGTTCCAGGTGCTCTGATAATCTCACCAGCTCTGCCTCCCTCCAGCCCAGTGCCTCTCAATTACTTGCAAAGCAAATTAAAACGCAGATTTTTGGCCCTCTTCTGACTTTCCAGTTCAGTTAATCTAATGGGGGAACCAGAGTATTTCAATTCATAACAAGTTCCCAGGTGATGCTGAGGTTACTGGCCCAGGGGCCACGCCTGGAGGGGCAGGTCTGCGTGTCAGCTCGATGATGACCCTGGCTCCGCCAGGCTCCCTTTGACTGGCCTCGCAACCCCAGAGGAAAGAGAATGCGCCTTTCTCAGAGCCTCTGAGCCTCCCTCCAGGGATCTGATCTTCATTTTCCAGCAAGAGGCACTTCCTCCGGGGCCCACACTGGGCCAAAGAGTGGGGTCAGATGCATCCAAACCAGAGAAGAGTGAGCAAAGGGTGGTCCCCAAGGAAAACTGGATAATGGGAAAGTCACTGTAGCTGGAAAGACAAGAGCTACTGCTGTTCGTTTCACATAAAAATGAACCATGCAGGGCATTTGCTAGAAATTCTTCAGAGACGAGAGGAAAGAGCACAAGTCCTCTAGTCTTCTGATTCGGGAGGGGAGGCTGCTTGCCTGCCCTGGAAGTCATGTGCACTCCCGGACTGAGGAGGCAGCGGTGGGAGGATGAGAGTTAAGGATGAGACGGCACCTGCCACTAGGGACACCCCCGAACAAGCTGTACAGATGAGAAGCTTGTCCTTGCCAAGCCACTCTGTCAGCTGTCTCGTGCTGCCTAACAACCCACACCAAATGGAGTGACTTAAAGCATCGATCTTTTTGTCATTGCTCGTGAGTCTTGGGGTGGCCCAGCACCCTCTTGTGTAGAGAGGGGGTGCACAGATGGGCTGGGTGGCCTTGGAGGCACCGCTCAAACGTCAGGCAGGGCCGTTGGCCCGAGGGCCTGAGCCGAGACGGCTCGTGGCGGTCTCGGGCAGCAAGAGGAGACGAGCTCCTGTGCGCAAGTGCTTCGTGGACACTGCTCAGTCGTGGTCGCTGAGACCACCGGCCCAGAAGCCGCCTCTTTCCGGGAGATGCTGCATCATAATGCACAAAGGGGCACAGCCAGAGGTGGGAAGAACTGGGGTGGCTTGTTGCCGGGGGGGGCCACAGCTGGAGCATGTAGCCTGATGAGGCTGAGCCCTCTTGAAATGCACAGAGGCTTTGGAGGACTCAGGTATAGACTCAGGTCCCAGGGTGCACCCCTTTCCTGTCACCTAGTTGGATTTTAGGGGCAAGTGTGGGCACCTCAAGGAGGCCAGGAGCTGCTGTTTAAGTCAGCTGTTTCCTTGGGCCATTTGCTCCACAAATGGTGTAGCTTCCAGACTGACAGGTAGGGGACAACAGGTAGGGACAGGTAGGGGAGCAGCGGGTGCACTGTGGAAACTGGCGCTCTTATGCCCTTTCCAAAGGGGCCCTTGCTCCCCGGCTCCGGTCTAGGACTGCTGCCTGGGACTGCTGGCCCAGGGCGGTGTGAGACTGGATGCTTTTTCACAAGACACCAGGGACCCCAGTTTTCAGACTTCCTCTTCCTCTTTTTTTTTTCCAAGTTGGACATCTATTTGCAGTTTTTTTAAAAAGTGAAAGTTACACACAGCTGCAGACTGATTTTGGCCCGTGGCTGCTGATTTACGAGCTCTGCAAGCATCCCTTGTTCTGAGATGTAATCTTTGCAGCGGATCCCCAGGTGACCTCAAAGTCTCCTCGCATGTGGGCAGGGGTAACTTTGCCAAGACTGAATTTGAGCATTCACGGGGCATCTGGTGGGTGGGAACCAGTCTCCTTGCTGGCGAGCTGACTGCCAGCCCTGCGTCCTTCTGTCTCCCTTCTGACGTGTGTCGCATTTGTGGTAAATCTCCTGAATTGATACGCTCTTTGTTTCTCTGCAAGAGATGCAAGCCAAGTTCTGGCGAAGCAAAGAGAAAGTGAAGTTAACGGAAGAGAGATGGTTTTCAAGCAGAAAAGAGCAGTTCGGAATAAATTAAATTGTGCATTTGGCTTTCGCTGGTGGCACGTATTTATTGTATGAATAAATCCACCACCCGCTAGAGCTATCAGAAGAATAATTCTGCCCTGATGGGTATCCAGAGCGGGGCACGAACGGCCCCCCCAAGTGAGCACCAAGAGCGTCAAAAAGAGTTAAAAGGTGGTTACCTCAATCGAGCGTGGTGAAGAAATGCGCAGAGACATGAGCCGCTCCACAGAAATGTGATTCAGGAGAACACAATGCACAGATGTTTCTGGGAAGCCGCGGGTGGCAAAAGCTTTCTTTGCAGAGCTGCGGACTTGACCTTCACTCAGAGAAAGGGTGATTTCATTTTTAAAAGCATCATCTTATCATCGTGTGACTCGAAGGGCACAGGCGGCAGCAGTGATGACGTAGCCCGAGGAGCCCGGCCTCCCACATGAGAGAGCCGTGGGGCAGGCAGGTTTGTGCAGACAGCCTGGACCCCACCTGGAGAAGACGCCCCCCCTAAATATCTGTATCCAGAAAAAGGTGAGCCAGGGCTGCTGGGCCAAGGTCAGCGCCGCCGGGCCCCGGAGCGTTGAGGTCCGCGCGTGGCAAGCAGCTCTCCCAGGACTGACTTTGTGAGTGCCCTGGCTGGGAGCGAGAGGCGGATGAGGGAGTTCGTGGGCTTCAGGTTCTGCTTGTCCTGGCACCGCCCGAGCCTAGCCTCAGCACGCGCTGGTGAATTACCCCGTCTTAGCCGCTTATTTATAGTCACCTCTGGGAGCCGAGGGGGCTCTGAATTTTTCAGCTCTGCTTTACTACGGATGATGGAGGAAACGATTCGCTTTACTGACACTGGTAGGGTCTAGAGTTGAGATCATTTTCCATCCATTCTTTTGACAGAAACCGTAATGCCGGGTGCCAGGGGTGTAACAGCAAGCAAGGCGGGCACGGCGTCTTGAAGTAGGGGAGAGCCGAGTCCAAGAGACCTCACTGCCCTCACCGCCCCTCTCCAGCCCCCCTGCATGCAGTTCCTCCTTGTGCCAGCTCCACCCACCTCAGGGCCTTGGCACCTGCTGCTCCTTTGGCTGGCAGTCGCTCCCCATATGGGCATCCACAAGGCTGCCCTGCAGGTCGTGCTCAGATGTCACCTTCCTTGACTGAGTGTCTCGTGTAGTGTCCTCCCCACCCCCACCCCCATCCAACGCCCCTCTAGCCTGAACTGGCTTTGCTGCCTGGCACTCACCACCTGCCTGGCTTGTGCCTGCCTCCGCTCCATGTGAGTTATGGCCCACCCACCTCTGTGCCCCCATCCCCAGTCAGCGTTGTAAAGATCAGACGCCCGCCTTACCGCAACCCCCCCGGCTCGAGGCCCTGCACCCTGGCACTGCGGGTGTCTCCATGCCAGCTCCGCGCAGCTCAGGACCACCTCCCTTTGCTCCTTTTCCCCCATCCTCCCAGTGACTCCAGGGCTTGCGGTGTGGTCTTCTCACCTGTTTTATCCCCGTCCAGTTCTGCACAGTAAGAACTGCACCCCTCGCAGCATGTTAAACGGCATCTTCTGACCCTCCCTTTCTCCATCCGTGTTTGCTTTGCCTTCTCATCCCTCCAGCTGCAGAGGCGGCCAAGTCACTGATAAGAAAGGCAAACAGGGAAGGCGAAAGCCGCCTTGAAGGGTGAGCAGAAGCCCCGACCCCATTTCTAGCAGCTCCTCCTGTTTCTGTGCCGGGAGCAGTGTTGGTGCAGCGGGAAGAGAGTCCAGCAAAGGCAGAAAAGGCTCCTTCGCTTGGGCACCCTTGACCGCTGGGGCAGTGGACTCACTGGGGCCTGCATTAGACCAGCCCTGGGACCGTCGGCCTTCACGGTGTTTCTTAAAAACCAGACTGTGTCCTGAGCAAATAAAATTCAGGCGACTTCACATACATTTCGGATCCTAGCTTGAGCAGGAGCGCTGTCCTGGGTGGCAGGTGGTGACTGGAGCTGGGCCTTGGCTCCTCCTTCAGTGGGGCTCAGGCCCCCACATTCAGTCTCCCTCGGAGGCCCTGCTCCTGGCCCAGGGACAGTCGCGAGCACCGCTCCTCCCCTGGTGCCTGGTGTAAGTGTGTATTCGCTCGTTTTAGCCACGGCCCCTGTCAAAACCCGCGGCCCCATCCACCCAGTGCCTGGCTGGACAGTCCAAGGGAGCCGATGCGTGTCCCCGCGTCCCGCCAGTGCCGTTCTCGATAGGGCTGCCCCAGCTCTCACGCAGACATCGTGTTCTCACGGGAACGCAGCAGGTGGGTTGGGCATCCCACCGGACAGACAGCCTGGGCCTGTGCACTCCAGCTAGTCCGCGGCAGGCCAGCCCAGCTCCGTCTCCGTGTTACCGGTAAGCGACGCACTGCGCTCTTGTTCACTTCGCACCTCGGCTCTGGCGTCCCCTGAACTCCAGAGTCGTGTGTGGGCCAGCTCACAGCTCTGCTCTGAGGCCGGAGTCCCCTCCTGGCCCGACCTGCGCTAACGGTCCTGGGGCGCGGCCCTGCCAAACCTGCTCTCCCCACAACCTCCCAGCTCACCTGAAAGCGACTCCACCACCCACTTCCTCGGGCCCAGACCTGGGCATCATTCTTAGCTCTTCTCTTGCCCCACATCTGCTGTCAGGAAGGCCTCTTGGCACTCTCCACAGGGAGGCGGAGTCTGACCAGCTCTGCCTCAGGTCACCTGCGTGACCAGCAAGCCCCTGACCTCCCTTCGGTCTGTTCCCACTCAGCACCTCGGGCAGTCCCATCTCTCCTGGACTTTCGAGGCTCTGTACGACCTGCCCACCCTCCCCACCTCCTCTCACGCGTGACCACTCCTCTCAAGCTGTGCTCACTCTGCACAGCCGGCCCCTGGCTGCCCCCCCAAACCTCCACTGTGCACGGGCGGGGCCGTGCTTCCCTGCACTCTGAGCGGCCGCCCCGCGCGCCCTGGCTCCCTCTCGCTTTCCCACATCGCTTCCTGCTGTCTGTTTCTCTGGCTTCTCCTCTCTCCGCGAGGGTGGGGATCTTGATCTAGCTGGTCCCTGCTGTTGTCCCCAGTGCCGAGACAGCCTGGCAAAGGGGCACGCCCTAAATATTTTTAGAGGGGATGAAATTCAATAGGTGAAAACCTCTGCCAGCGTCCCAGCAGAAACATTTTGAGCAGTTCTACTTTAAATGGAGATTTTTTTTCCCCTATGGGAAGACCCCAAGCATAATAACTGAGAGGGTGTTAGTGACCCCCAGTCCGTTACCCCATCTTGACTGTAGTCACTTGATGACCAATTTCCCTTCACCCACACCCACACCCTCTCCCCAGATGATTAGGAAGCCAGTTCAAGTCACCATATCATTTAATCTGTCAGTTTGCTTTACTTTGTACAGCTGCACGGTGCTCGGTGGATAGATTATAACATATTCAACCAGCCTTACTGGGTGCTTTTTGCATATCACTTTATATTTTATAAGATTAAATTTCCATTCATTGGAACTTCCAGAATCAACTGCAACATTGCAGTGCTTTTTTCCTAGGAGCACAGAAGCCAGGGGCCCTTTCAAGCAGCCCATTCCTTTTCTGTCCCCAGAAGCGGCTCCGCAGCACCTCTTAAATGGAGGTGTCATCTCTTTGTACTTCCTGTTACCCCTGCAAAAAGAAAACTAAATAAAGTAAAAGTGTTCCAGAATACTCATCTTTCCTCTATGCTATTCTGTATTATTCCTTAGGGATACTTTGTTAGAGGGTGAAATTGTTTTTATGACTTTTAATTAGATACAATTTCGAGTTTAAAGGATAGTACAAACGATGTCCCGTTTTCCCTTCACCCAGACTCTCCAGTTATTACCATTTTGTCCCAAAGGCCTTATATTTTTGTGCCCTCTCTCCTCTATAAATATATGCATCTTGTCATTCGCGATTAAGGTACACCTATTATCCCCTTTACCCTGAATACTGCATTGTGTATTTCCTGAAATTAAGGGCGTTCATTTCACATTATTACCACAGCACACTTATGTTGTGAAACCCCAGCTATTTAGCATTAATGCAATACTATTGCCTATGCCGCACTCACTTGTTGTGAAGCGTGCT
This sequence comes from Galemys pyrenaicus, assembly GCA_019455555.1. Classification (NCBI taxonomy): domain Eukaryota; kingdom Metazoa; phylum Chordata; class Mammalia; order Eulipotyphla; family Talpidae; genus Galemys; species Galemys pyrenaicus. The sequence goes on from JAGFMF010011768.1 coordinate 13,093,368, forward strand.
TTCCAGCGATGCTTGCCCACCCAGATCCAGGGCCAAGATCACCACTGTATTTGCTCGCCCTGTCTGCCCGGGCTCCTTGAATCTGGAAAGCTTCCCTGGCTTGCTTTGTCTTGAATGACCTTGACATTTTTGGAAAGTACAGACCAGTTGTTTTATAGCATGTAGCTCAATTTGGGTCTAATTGATTTTGAATCGCACTTGGAGAATGCAATCTAAAGGAGTACCCCCTATTTTCTGCCCCCAGGACCTGGCAGCCGAAGAGAGCGACCCCTCTCAGCAACCCGAAAACTTGTGTTAGAGGCTGAGGACCGAGAAGAAGATGCCTCGGCAGTGCTCAAGGCCATCCGGGTGGAGAACGAAGCGCTGCAGAAGGCGATCCTCAGCAGGAAGGCCGAGCCCCCCGCCAGCCCGCTCCCGGCGCAGGTGTGTTCCTGGCAGAGGGTCAGGACTGAGGGCGTCAGGCACTCAGGGACCAGGCCATGTCTGACAGCGTGGTAAGGAGAGAAAGGCCTTGTAGCATCCTTGACGCAGACTGACCTGTCCGTCCACTGCCCCACGCAGTCGCTCACCGACCTGCCCTGGTTCCCATCCCTCCAGAAAGCCCAAGCAGATGCTCTACTTGCCTCTAGTCTTGGCTGACTTCCCTGCAAACCCTGGATAGGTTAGGTGGGTCAGAGAAAGTATAGGGCAGCCAACATCTCATTCCCCAGATCATAAGCCCCTCGGCCCTCCACAGTCTGCACCGCTCCCTACTGCCCTGCCCCTCGTTGGCATCACTGTTCAGGAAGCCTCCCAGGTGTTTGGGCTTGTGCCGCTCCCTTTAACTTGCAGCGGCAGACAAAAGAATAAAAGGCGGGTGGAGTCGGGGTCCTTGGGGAGCTGGAGCCCGAGGACGAGGGCCAGTGTCCATGGCCCTTCCCTAGCGCGTGCTGTCTGAGTCACCTGCTGAGACCCTCTGTCTCATCCTGTGCTCAGGGCAAGCCTGACACGGCAGGGCTGGTTTCTTCCCCATTTATAGAGGTGGCCATGGTTTCTGAGAAACAGGTGGCCTTCTCAGGCGGTGTCTTGGGAGGTGGAGTGGGCTGCTCTTCCCCCTCTGTTGCCCCCAGCTCCACGGTGGGCTGCCCCTGGAGCCTTTCACCAGCAGCCCTGTTGTCTGTTTTCCTGGAGCTTTGTCCTTTGTCTCAAGAGGCCCCTGCCCCTCTGTACCCTGATCTGTCGGCGGGTAGGGTCGGCTGTGTTCTGACCTCAGGTCGTGTGATTACATCGTTCCAGGATGCGGAAGAGCTCCCCGCCAAAGCATGGAGCAGTCTGCCTGAGGAGAAGGGAGCAGGCCCCGAGGTCAGTGAGGGCCCTAGGGGCCCACCAGGCCCATTCCCACAGCACCAGAGGGCTCCAGAGTCTCTCCCCTCGCAGTCCCAGGCCCCAGCAGGTCCCACCCCTGTGCTCCCTGATGGGGAGATGCTGGCTTGAGTGACTAGCCCAAGGCTGCAAGAGGAAGCCAGGGCTCACCCAGGCCTGCTGACCCTAGCTCCTTGTCGTGGAGTTAGGCTGTTCCTGGGTCCTGACCACACAAAATAGATCTTAGTAGACTGAATAAGGAGGGAGTGATCTCTGCACCCACCTAGAGCAGCGAAGACTGCGCCGGCAAACACAGGCACGAGGTCCATAAAAGTCCTGGAGTGTCTTCGCTCGGCTGTGCGGGGTCCGAGTTGGGTCGCTCAGGGCACAGGGCTCTGGGACAGAGTCATGCAGCCCCTGGCCGCATGGAGCTTGCAGACACGCAAAGCTGTCACCAAAGAAGGTGACTTCAGAGAGAGAACAGTGAAAGTTGCTCATTGGCCAGAGCGTGCCTCCAGCTGGGCCAGGAGGCCCCTCAGAGGGGCCTGTTTGAGCTGGTACCTGCCTGAACAGCGGCCAGCTGGCAGCAGGGAACAGCACTCCAGGTGAAGGGACAGGGCGAAGCTCAGAGATGGGAATGAGCCCAGCTAGATCCAGGAGCAGGAGGAAGCCTGACTGATGGGGAACTCAGGGAGGGGAGAGCTGGGGTGCAAGGGGGGAGGGCAAGGGGGAGGGGAGAGCCAGCCCCCACGGGCCGTAGTGGGGCACTGTAATGGTTTTCTCTTTGTATTGCTCCTATGGTTCTGCTACTCCCCGTCCTCCTAAACTGCAGCCCACCAGTACTTCTCGGAGACCTGCAGTGTTGCCTGCCCCTGGCCCCTGACCCACAGAGCTCCCCATGACTGAAGTCGTTTGCAGATAGAGAGCCCATTTCTGTTCTAGATGATAAGTGGAAGGAAGGGGGAAAGGCTGGGAGGGTCCGAAGGGCCTAATGCCTCTCCTGGAATGCTCTGTGGAGTCCTGTTATTTTGCAGTAAAAAGAACAGGGGTTCAGTTGAGATGGGAGAGGTTATGAGGAAGGAAAATCTTTCCATCGCTCCCTTAGGCAGATGGTTTCCTGGGACCTTCCAGATCGTGAGAAACAGGTCCCTGGCTTTTTGCAAAGACCAGGGGAGAGTTCTAGAGCTGATCAGCCCCTGGGCAGGCATAGCACTCGCATCCTACCCCATGAAGGTCTCAGAGGTGGGTCCCTTTGACCATGTCTCAGTTGGGCCTCGGGCCAGGCGTGTCACGTCGGACACCCGTGTAACAGCGTTCTCATCCTCAGCAGCTTCCTGTCACCACATCGACCAGCGTGCAGGAGCCAGCCAGGGCGGCAGGGGGCGCCAGAGCCGTCAGCGAGGCCATCGACAGAATCAGCCTTTTGGGAAGCAGGTACTTAGCCAGGCAGCCTCAGAACAGAAACAGGAATTCTAGGCCCATGCCGCCATGAGGAGCTTATTAAGGGAAGGTTGCTTTTCCCATGTTCTTCCAGGCCACTTTAAACTTCTCCCTTAGACCAGACCCTCCCGCCCACCCTCTAGCCCTAAAAGACAAAATTGACTTCATTTCTTTCAGGCAAATGTCCCTCTGCTTGTTCAGTTAATTCCAACCTTTTCAAAGGTTTCTACTGAAGCATCTGCGCAGCATTTGGCAGTGAACTTGCTCGCAGCTGGCGTGGGAGGGGGGCCCAAAGCAAAGTCCTAGGAACCTTCTTTTCTCTATGAAGAGTTGTTCAAATGCAAGTTTCTGTGCTGTGGCCATGGAGCCCCCATTATTAGAACTGTCAGGTTTTATCATCAAAATAAAGGCTGCCTCTAGTTGTCAGGCAAAACTGGTTTTAGATGCGCTGGGTGGCACCTGTGGCGTCCAGCCCGGGATAGCACAGAGCCACACACCCCTGGCCGCCGTGCAGACCTGGGCAGTCCTGGACCATCCAGGATGAGGACCAGCCAGCACGATGGTCACTAAGCTGAAACCCATCGGGGCGTGAGGGATTTCCCGGCCGAACACCCAGGTGTGCATTTTCCCAGAGGCTGTTTCCTACTCTCAGTTTGTAGGAAAACTCTGAATAGGTTAAAGGCAGTGCTGGCCCCTTCCCCAGGCATCTGCAGCCCCCAGACTAAGCACCGGGCTGTCTTCCACCGTGGCCATCCATGAGACTGGCCATTTCCCTGCAGGCGAAAGGGCTGGACCAGGATGCTGTTTCATTTCTGATGCCATTTTATTCCCACCACACACATATCCCCCAACAGTTCTTTCTTCATCATCAAGAATTTTGTGCCCCAGGGTCTTGGGGAGCTCAGCCATTAACAGCACGTATGGAGTGCATTTGCAGACGGCACAGGTGGGTTTGGAATGCGGTGTGCGCAGGCATAAGAGAAGCAGAGCGGTCTCCAGTGGCAAGTTTTCCGGTCCTGAGCCAGATAGTAAATAGTTAGACTTTTCATCGTTAGTTCATTTCCCATTTACAAGCCACACACACAAATAGGCCGTGGGCTGCATTTGACCTGCCAGTGTGCCGTGCCGCTCGCCGCTCTGGGCTCGTACGGGTCACCAGGCGGCTGCGAGAGGGCGGCGGGCCATCGTGCCCCAAGCAGCTGCTTCTCCTTGGCTCCGACTTCTTGTCACTAATTGTGCAGTTATTTACGAAGGGAGAGGAACAGCTGGGCGCGCCTGGGGTGCAGCAGCGTGTGTAGTGTCTGTTCCTGCTCTTTGGGGCGAAAAGCGAGCGCGGTACCTGGGCGGGAACATGTTCCGTGTCTCGTTTGTGACACCTGTTTGCTAAAGCAAAAATCCTATTTCAGACAACAGCATAAGCTTCTGAAAGTCCTCCAGGCCCTCGAAAGTGACTCTGCCTATCTCAGCCGGGTTGTTTCACCAACCGAGGAGCAAGCGATAGAGCCCGAGGTAAGAGCCTCCGACTTACAAACACTTCCCGTGGTCAGTGTCCCCACCCAGGCCGAAGGAGGACGGCCCCACCAGTCCAATCATCTCCATTCGGCTGGGATTACAGATTTAGCATCCGCTACCCACGGCTCCCTCGGCCCTCCTCCTAGCACGAGAACTTGCAGCCGCGAGAAGCATGTCCACACAAGAAGAACTATAAATAGCCTGTGAGCCCATAGGAAAATGTCCAACATTGCTGGTAATCAAGAAATGCAAATTAGAACAACCTTAATGTCCTATTTGATGTCTGATTTAACAAATTATTTTTGATGATAGCCTCTAATACTGGCACGGCTCTCGCAAAGCTGGCAGGCTCCCCGGCTGCCGGCATCATACACGGTGGCACGTTCTTGAAAAGCAAAAAGGCGGAATCCTATGTCGTCCCCCTCCCGCCCCATTTCTGACCCTAAGGAAATCACCCCACAGGAAAAAAAAAAAAAAAGCTACAGACAAAGATGTCTGTTGCAGAATTATAGAAAGTAGGGGGAAATAAAAGAAAAACAGAAGTGCCATAAACGTCTGATGGCAGTGGAGCTGATCAGGGAAGTCTGATGGATCAGCACAGGCGGCGGTAATGGAGATGACTGTCATGGAGATGAGGCACACAGAAGATGTGCAGGAGAGAAAGTTAATTGCAAAGCTGATCCGAGTCTTTGCGGGATCCAGTGGGACTGCTGGGGCTGCACCAGCGTCTGCCTGAGCCCATCGACGGGGCTGGGGTGCAGCCTGCAAGGGGGCCAGTGTCAGGGTAGAAGAACGAGGGAGAGGGGGCTCACTTTTCTCTATGTCAGAAGATGTGAATCCTACTTGATGTCTGGGTTAACAGATTATTTCGCTGAGGGCCTCTAACACTGGCAAGGCACATCCCTCTCCCCTTCCTTTGCCCATGTCTGTCTTCTAGTTGCTTGTTCTGTGGTCCCCAGTTTCAAGATGGCTCAATCAAGGACTTGGAATGAAGACCCCCCCCAAGTTGCATGACAGCAAAAGCCCATCCGCCCACCCCGACTAAAGCCCTGGCACCTTGACCCTGGCACCTTGACTTAGAGGTCACGAGCCCTTAGCCGAGCCTCCTGAGCTCCCTGGCCTGGGCGTGTCAAGTGGGCTCAGAGGCCGCAGCCCTCCGCTGTGGTGAGGCTGGCACCGGCAGGCCCGCAGGGCAGACTGCTGAGCACCTGGCCAGGAGGGACCGGCACATATCGGCATCTAGAAAAACCAAAGCTTTGTTCTCCCCTGCCTGGAACAGTTGCTTTCTGAGCTATGAGGATTCTTAAGTGTGGTGAAACTTCGGCCGCGTTAAAAAGAGCCTGGTGTGATCAAGTCTCTTTGTTGTGGGAGACGGAAAACCCAGGGCAAACTGGCTGAGATGACAGAGAGAAGAAATAGGATAGATTCTTGTCACACATGCCACAGTGGGGCCCGCAGGGCTTGGGCAGCAGCTCCCCCCGTCTTTCCACTCAGTCTCTGCAGTGTCGGGGCACCCCTGAGCTCCTCCCCGACCTCAGTGCCCGGCCGCAGTGCTGCTCCCCTGGTCCACACTGGCTGGAGTGGCTCCCCCACTCACCCTCAGACCCCACAGTCAGGAGAGAATCAGTCTGCCCCCCACGAAGCGCGGTAGGGCCCACCTCCGTCTCCTCCAGGGAGTGGGGGCTGGTGTTTGTCCCCGGCTGGGCAGCCTCCAGCAAAGCCACCAGCACCAAGTGAGGGGACAGGACACACTGACTCCTTGGGCTGGTCAGTGCCTCCTGGGGGTGGAGGAGCCCAGGCCTGACCTCCTGCTCAGAAAAGGGAAGGGTGACTTTCCTAGGGGAGACTTGGGGGGCGGTGGGGGCTGGGAGGTGAGGGCCAGGACTCAGGCACTTCCAGCCAGTGTTTGCCTCAGACCCCTGGGCCCCTCAGAGGAGAGATCCTGAATCGAACAGCTGCAAAGCAGGAGTCACCGCGGGTCACGGCACTGACACGTTGTGACTGTCCCTTGGTTAACAGACCCTTCCGCTTCCTCCTTCGAATCCCGGCTGTAGGAGTTTGCACATTTCAGAGTCCCTTGGGTGCGAGACCAGCAGTGCCTCTGGAGGCTGATTGGTGCCCCTCTGGCGTCCAAAGGCCAAGGCCAACGGCTTGGCCTCCTCAGGCCGCTCATCTGGCAGTGGAAACTGCTCCCCAAGTGCAAGCTCATTCACCTCCCAAGCCCCCTCAGCAGCCGGTTCAGGTTTATCATGGTCCTGCAAGCTGGCCCTCAGTCCAGGGCAAGAGAGGCCTTGACCAGGGGCCCCACCCCCCACCTTTGCAGCAGAGGAGGAAACGGGGGTCTGGGGCCAAGCTGATAAAGAAACGGGTTCCTCCCTGCCTCCTCCCGTCCTAATCACAAGGCAATCAGGGCACGTCCAACACATGCCAAGAGCAGCAGCACATCTCGCTGGCTATTAATTAAAAAAGTAAGTAGGGAACAGTTGCTGTTCATTTGCTCAGCCCCTGCTTACAGAACCATTGCCGATTACCAGGGCTAATTAACGGAGGGCGTGCGCACCAGGGAATGCACCATTTTATGAGAGGCTGATCCGTGGCGACCAGCACTGCATCGGGGCCCGATGGGGCCTCAGGAAGCCCTTCGGCAGCGAGGCCATTCCTCGGTGGCATGCACACCACTCTCAGAGGGGCTGGCACCCCGTGTCCTCAACCAGGTCGAGGGACGTGAAGCCACTCGCCCTGGCTCCTCTGCTACCTACTGTATTACCCAGCTGCCCCAGAGTCCCCCAGGCTAGGACAGAGGGTTCTCTTCTCAGCTCTGGAAGTTAGACTTCTAAGATCAAGGCGTCAACAAGTCCGATTTCTCGTGGGACTGCTCCCCTCAGCCCGCAGCCGTCTGCCTTCTCTCTGTATCCTCGCCCAGCCTTTCTCCGCACACGCGCATCCCTGGTCTCTCTCTGGGGTCCACAGCGCATCTGACGAGGACATTGTTCCAATTGGACTAGGGCCCACCCTGCTGGCCTCGTTCTAGTGTCAGGATGTCATCAAAGGCCTTATCTTTGTAGATAGTCCTACCCCGAGGTACCAGGGTTGGGGCCTCCGCATCTGAATTTGGGGGCGGGAGACACAGTCAGCCCATAACACCTGCCTGGCTCACAGAAGCCGTGGCATACCTGTATGAGGTGGACACGGGCTGGTTTGGTGTGTGGACAGAACCTGATGTCTTCTAGACTTTTTTTTTACTTGCAAGCTCTTATAAAAAAAAACACTGATTATATTTTAAATGCTTTGCAAATAATAGCTCATTTACTCTTCATAATGACCATGTGTAGTGGGTGCTCTGCTTTGTTTATATCATCAGAATGAAATTTCTCGTTTGTGTTTTTTATTGTTTTTTGCTTTCTTGGTTTTTTCCATCACCATCTTCCATTCCCCTTTGACCCTTTCTTTCTCCCCCTTCCCACTGAACTTCAGAAGCCTTACTTCCTTTATTAACATCTGCTAATTTTTAATAAGTTTTTTCCTTTGTTGAATCGTCTGCTTCGGTAGTGTTTGTCGTTCTGACTTGCTTTATTACATATAATCCCCTTGAACTCCTTCCACTTTGCTGTAAATGCAACATTTCCTTTTAACTGAATAATATTCCATATGTGGATAGGCCCCATTTATTTATTTATATTGCGTAGAAGAATTGGGGTGCAGGCCAAAGGTACGGGAGGTAAGAGGATTCACCAGAGACAGAGCGGGGAGCAGAACAGGCAGATCTATTGAAATACTCTGCTGAGGGGAGCAGCAGGCGAGACAGGAGAGGTCTGCTGCACCACGTGGGTCCCTGCCCTGGGAGGGGATCGAACTCAGGCCGTAGCAGTGATAGCACTGAGCCCAGACCCCTTCTTAATCCAATCCTCTATCACATTGCTTCCATGTCCTGGCTACTGTAAATATGCTGCAGTAAACTTTGTAGAACTTAAACGTTTTGAGTTGATGGTTTTGTGTTCTTTGGATTTATGCTCGAGAGTGGGATGAATTGCTGAGTCACACGGTATTTCCATTTTTTAGGTAAATCCAGATCGCTTTCCAAAATGGCTGCACTGGTTTACATTCCCACCAGCGGTGCAATAGGGCTTCTTTATCTCTGCAGTGTCTCAAGCACTTTTGGTTAGGGGTCTTTTTAATATTCTCACTGGTGTGAGGTGATAACTCATTGTGGTTGTGACCTGCAACTTCCTTATTAAATGGGAGGATGAGCATGCTTCTGTTGGGTTATGTGGGGGTTTTATTGTTAAGTTGAACAGGTTTTTTGCCGTGACGTTTTTCTTATCCTCATTGTACAGATTGGGAAACCGAGGCGGTAGTGCTTAAAGAACTTGTTTAGCGGTAGAGCTGACTTCCACCTGTCATGCATTGATGTATTTTTCTCTTTTGTTAAGGGCAAATCAAGAAAGAAAGCCGAAGAGGCCAAAGACGCCATCTACGTGACCATGGAAATCTTGTCCAACTGGGGCAACATGTGGTGGGTGGGCCTCACGGAGGTCGAGTTTTTTGACCTGAACGACACAAGGCTCTACGTGTCCCCTCATGATGTGGACATCCGAAGCACAGCCACTCCCGGGGAGCCGGGCCGCCTGGTCAACAGGAACTTAGCTGTAAGTGCAAGGGTGCTGGATGAGTCTGGCCTCATACTCACGCACCTTCTCGGCCCTTTAAATCCATAAGGGTGCGATGTGGGTGGGAGAATGAAGGCATCGTCCCAGCCATCCATTTTGGCAGGTGGGATCCTAGCTCATGACCGCAGGCAGCCCCCCTCACCTCTACCTTAGATTCACCTGTAAAACGGAGACAGTGATACGCTATGCTCCTTGATGGAATGAGGATCAGGTGTAAACATAAGACGCTTAGCACCGTGCCTGCTCTTCCCAAGGGCTAGCAACTGGCAGCTGTTGGTTTCCATTGTTATGATTATCAATAGCACAAACACCACTAAGTAGTTGGATTTCTCATTTTAAGAAAAAGGAACCAAGGAAGGGAGACTCTGAGATTCCCAGTTCTAGAAACCCAGGATCTGGCTTTGACTCCTCAGGCTTCAGCAACTTACCTGCTTCCTCTGAGCGTCAGCTCTTCTGCCCCTTTATAAAGTGGGATTGGGGAAGTGTGTATAACCCGTAATCAGCCAGACAGGCAACCAGAGAAATGGAGCCTCACTTAACTTTTTGCACATTTGTTCAAAGAAGCGTGCTGCAAGTTTTGAGTTGCTGGTGTGCAAACTGTCACCCAAGCAGCACAGGACAGGTCCCGGGTTGTGCTGAGATCTATGTGGCATCCTGGGGGCTTGAATACCAAGGGGTTGGTGTTTGGCGGGAGACAGGCAAATTTGTGGTATCTAAGCATCTCTGTAATCCCCAGCCTTAAAGTTACAGGCCCTGCGGGTCACAGCCCCAGGCGCTCCAGCTTGCGTGTCCCTACTCTGCCTCCTGCCTGAGTCTGTGCTCCGTGTGCGCCGCTGGGGCTGGACCAGCCCGGCCACCCCGCCCGGCCCCCTAGAATGGTGGCACTTTGGGAGCCTACTACAGAACCCGCATGGCAGGGGCAATGAAAAGCATCACTGGATTTGAAGGGTCCAATTCTGATGATTACTCTCTCTTTTCCTCTGTTAGGCAGAGTGCAGCAGCCAGGAAAGGGGCACAGGGAAGGTTCCGGATGGTTCTTAGAAGACAGGGTAAAGGAAGGAGCCTTGGGGCCCTCGGTGGCTTTTATGCTTTTTATTGTCAGAGGTGGCCAGGGACATGGCAGGCAGGGGTGCGGGGGTTGGGGGGGCCGCCGGGAGGCTGGCAGGCCGCCCAGCCCCCGGTGCATCTCACCCTCTCGCTGCTGCTCATTGGTACTTGCTGCTCACGTTGGTCAGTACTGGCGTCCTCATGACGCCGCCCATGTAAGCCCGTGTCCAAACTCAGGTGCGCCCACTTGCGCATGCCCACCTAGGCCTGCGCGCAGCACCGCAGGTGTCCATCATCACAGTGGTGGGAGGGTGGAAAAACCTGATAGGCTGATAGTTCTGACCCTACACAGAGGCTGACGGGCCTGGCTAGCGACAGCAGTGAGGACTTTGGTTTTGGTAGATTTGGGGTATTTTCTGTGGCCCTGAGGTGGGAACATGAGGCAGCGGCTTCATCCTGGGCTGTGAGCGTCTGGGCACAGCAGTGGGTGGGCTGGATTCCCCCTGCTGCCCTGTTCTGGGCTGTCCCTAACAGCCAGCCCAAGTACCAGATGTGGGGCTGCCAGATGGATGTACGGCCTCTCAAATCCATCTGAGAGCGTGGAGTGTGCCAGCCAGAGCCTCAGTCAGCCTGCATTTAACCTCCGGGGAACCCTGGGGCTACTCGCCTCGTTTCGGCAATGAAAAAGCCGAGCCTTGGAGGAGTGCAGGCCACGCAGCCTGGCGCGGTGGAGCCCACTGAGAGCTGTGACGGTCACTGAGGTTGCTTGGTGGAGGTGTCCTGGCAGGCCAGGAGATGTGGGGGCACCCCAGACTCAGGGCGTGCCCTCCTCCCTTCCGTGCCTGCACCATCTCTCTCACTGGTTCTGTCCAGGCCTGTGGCTTCAAGATAAGTCCACATTTATATGCTCAACCTTGCCTGCTTCTCGGCTTGCATGTCACTTCTTCCTGCCTGACCTCTCGCCTTAGATCTGACTGGACATCTCAAACGCCAGAGACGTCCCCCCTCAGCCTCGATTCTCCTACCCACACCACGTCTCTTCGTTCTCTGATACTCCCTTGCTCAGCTGCGGGTTACATCAAGCCCCCTTGATCGCCCCCCTCCTTCTCCACCAGCTTCCTATGCACCAGCAAGTCCTCTTGGTTCTGCCCCCCAAACAGAACCTGGTCCCTGGGCCCCTCTCTCTCTTTCCACCGAACCTCCCAAGTCTGGCGGACTCTTCCTTCCCATTGTTCAGTGGCCCCTACCTCATGTCCTCTAGTCTTGCCCCATCCACTGCATCATCTACTCTGTATCCAAAGTGACCTTTTGAAAATACCAATTTGCACCCCCGCCACCCCTACAGCCCCCACTTACATCTCCTGCCATGACTTTGTAGTATGTGACTGATCATAAAATCAGAGGCCCCTCTGCCCTAGGAGGCTCTCTGTCTGCCTACTTCTTACAGTCTCCACCCGGGTGCCTACAGCCCAGCCCCCCTTAGGCTCCTCCGACCTGCCTCCTCATTCCCACCTCTGGGCTTGAAAATGATGATTTTTTTTTCTTTAGAGGTGTGAATTTTTTTTCTCTCTTTTTTTTTAAAATACAGAGAGATCCCATGTGTCTGCCCAGTTTCCCCCAGTGGTAAGACCCTAAGTAACCCTAAAAGTGGTAAGAGCCTAAGGGGTCTGGGCTGTTGGCACCCTGGGTGGAGACAGGGGTTAAGAAGTGGGCAGGCAGAGAGCCTCCCAGGGCGTGGAGGGCCTCTGATTTTATAATCACCAAGTTGATACAACGTGCAGATTTTCACGAGCTGGTTGGTGAGTGTGCAGATACAACTTCTCTGCAGTTTCAGCCCGTGTAGATTCCTGTAACCACAAGGTCACTGAGACACAGAAGAGTAACATCAGCACAAAGCACCCCCACACCTGTCCCTACACTCAGCACCTCTGATCTGTCCTCTGTACTTCTGTCACTTCAAGAAGGCTCTAGAAATAGCATTCCTTTCTGGGATTGCCTTTTCCCCTCAGCACAGTGCCCTGGATATCCACCCAAACTATTCAGTGTCTTTGTTCCTTTTTAAGGTGATTATTTATGAAATTGGGGCTATTTCGGAGGGCGATCCAGCATCTTGCAGTGGGTCTGTGTAAGGTTAACACAGGAAGAGAAAAACACTTTTGTTTAGGAGTCAGAAAGTCACCTCCAGAGAGGCACTATTCTGACCGTCCGTTCTAAAATAGCCGTTCCCCTGGCCATTCATAATTCTCTCATGTTCTTCACTGAACTTATCCTACTTGATCTTTGCCTTTCTGGGCAATCCTACACGTTAGCCTCCCCACCAGCACAGCCTGGAACCTGGAGGGTCAGGCTCTCAGTTCACAGGCCTAGCCTACGGCAGGGACTTAGCATTTCTTGATTAAGTGGTTCGTAGATGCCCTGGTACCTCCAAGCCCGTTCCTTCTCGCGTCCGTGCCCACCGGCTGCTCCGCCCGCTGCCAGCACTGCTACTTCTCCAGTGGAGGGTCTTCTCCTGGCCTCCGGGCCCATGCTGGCGCCCATGCAGCTGACCCAGCCTGCTAGGGAATTGGGACCCGCCAGGAGCAGCCCTCAACCTTCGCCGATGGGAACTGGGGTGTGCACACACCAGCTCCCCGTCCTGCAGGGGTCCCTCTGAGGCATGTCCCACGCTGGCTGCCACCTTCCCTGTGGCCCTGGGCTTCAGAGGCCAGTGAGACGACACTGATGGCCACCTCCCCCCCACACACACACACTTTGCTTCTGTCTGTGGCTCCTCTCTGTCTACACTCCTGACACTCAGGCCCTTGCCTCGGGCCTGCCGAGAGGCCGCCAAACCAAGAATGAATTAATGAATTAAAAACCTAGTTTAGACCCTCTCTACCACTGGGGTGTTTGTAGCGGCAGGAAGGGTGGCACAGGGAAGGTTCGGGATGGTTCTAGCAGGGGGGTAAGGGAGTCCTGGAGCCCTTGGTGGCTTTTATGCTTTTTATTGTCCGAGGTGGCCAGGTACACGCAAGCAGGAGTGCAGGGGGCCGGGAGGCTGGCAGGCCGCCCAGCCCCGGCACATCTCACCCTCTCGCCGCTGCTCCTTGGTCTTGCTGCTGCTGCTGATTGGTACTCTCGCTTCTTATTCGTCCTGCTGCTGCTGGCGTCCGCATGACGCTGCCCATGTAAGCCCGTGTCCAAACTCAGGTGCGCCCACTTGCGCATGCCCACCCAGGCACTCCCGCGGCACCACAGGTGTCCATCATCACACCAATGGCAGGAGGGTGGGAAGACCTGGTAGTTCTCTGATCCTATAGTGTTGATCCACCTGGAGGAAACCGCACCCACCCTGAGCTCTGGTCTTCCTTCCGTGACAGGCATGGCAGCGGCACTCAGTCTAGGCCATGAGGGCACTGTGGGGGTGCTATCGGCAGCCCAGGGAGGGACCCCATTCGTGTCCCTCCACCTCCCCCACTACCTTCGATGCCCAGAAGCAGCAGCCTCCTGCCTGCTGGCCCAGCACCCGGGTTTGCCCTGAGCGCTGTGGGTCAGCCCCCAGCAGCTTCCCCGGCCTCTCCGTTGGAGGCTCTGCCTGTGGAGAGGCAACATCAGAAGACTCGGGGCTAATGAGGCCTTGAGTTACCAGCAGGTCAGTGTTCTCTGGTCTGAACCCACGGCTCCTGCTGAGCCGCCCGCTGACAGGCACACGAGGGTAAATCAATTACAGCCCCTTGCCCACGTCCACGGGCCAGCAGCCCTGTCTCTCCCTTTGTCAGGCCGCCACAGTGACCCGTTTTGTGCCCAGCACAGCGAAGGGGCAAGACTCGCCCACTGGATGTCGAGATGCGGCATCTTGACCCCTCGCAGCTGCCAGAGCACTAAAAGTTCTTGCAGAGATTGAGAAACTCGCCAGAATAACTCAGAACCCCTTGAACTCATCTCTCCCCCCTCACAAAAGCAGCCTTCTCCCCCCTGAAAGGCACATTGTCACCGGAACAGGCCACCTTTGTTCGCCCCTGCAGCTGGAGTCTGGGCCTCGCCTCTCCTGGGGGCCGCCAAACCCAGAGTCAGCCAATCTTTGCCCTCCCTGCCTCTGTCAAGGAGCAGGCACAGTCCCGGTGACAGAAGTCTGTGAGACCTCCTCCAGTGCAGGGCGCTGCTCCTTTTAGATAAAAGGCCAACTCCAGCCCGTGTCAGAGGCGGTGGCTGCTTCTTGGCAGCCAGCACTTGCCCAGGCTCAGCCCCAAGCCAGGACCCTCAGCTCAAGCCTGCAGGGGCGAGGCAGAGGCCTGAGGAGGGAAGCAGGCTGGGGCAGAGCAGTCAGGAGTGGTGGGTAATCTCCGCTGCCATGACTCCCGGACCCCCAGAGAAAACAGATCTAACTCGGGATGGGTGGGTGGGTAGGGTCACCCCACCTTTAAGTGCTGGCAATGAACTTTCCTTTTATTTTTGAGCAAACATTGTCAGTTTATTGCCCTATCCCCAGAGAAATAAAGGTTAATAAAAGAGATCATTTAGCTATCCCTTTCCACCTGTGTTCTCATCGAATGGCGCAATTGGCCAGAAACGATAGAACTTCTTGCATGTGTTGACTTTTTTTTTTAAACAATAATTCATGAACCTGGCAAAATAATTCTGCAGGCAACACCCAGTTTATAATCTTCTCTAAAAGTGCCTTGCGGGGACAGGTATTGGGGGGACATTTCTTGGCGCTACTCATTTAATTATGTAATGATGTAATTAAATAATTACGTAAATATTACATTATTTCATTTAATCATTCAGCAGAGTTTGGGGGGCACTTACCATGTGCCAAGGAACCTTGCTGAATGCTAAGGTTCTGGAACAAAGTACACACGGCACTTCCCTCACAGGGTGGGAGGAGACGCCAGTGACATGCACTTGAAAAGAGGTCCCACAGGGGACACTGAGGGAGATGCCTCGAGCCCTGGGTGTGTCCAGGGGAGGGGTGACAACAGGACAGCTGGCTCTGGCAAGGTGAGAGGGGCGCATGAGGCCCCTCAGAGCACAGGCCCAGAGGGGAGCCTGCTGGAGATGTGGGGAGCAGCCCTGGGCTTGTTCAGGCTGAGAGTGGAGGGGGCATCTGAAGGGGCGGGAGGAGGGAGCTGGGGAAAGTCTCTGATCTGGCTTTATTCCATCAGCACCAAGGTCTGCCTGTCGTGAAATTTTGTGGGTGCAAAAGAAACCAGCGGCAAGGCTCCCTGCCCCTTTGCCCCCTGGCTTGGAGAGGGGCCTTGGCAGCATCCTGGAGGCGGAAACTGCGCCCTGGGGTCTCGAGGCTTGGAAACCCTGAAAGGGAACACTCAATCCCGAGGCTCCGTGCCATGGCCCCGTCCCAACAAATGCCAGCGCCAGTTTCTTTCTTCTCTGTTGAATTTTTTTTTTTAATTCTACAGGGTTTTACAAAAGAAAATCAAAGGCTCTGCTGGCCAGATGAATCAAATAGTGCAAGTGGTGGCTCTTTCTGGCTGCCCCTCTCCCTAGTCTCTCCCCACCCCCAGTGCTCTCCTCCAAGCCAATTAAGTTGATTAAAATAAAGCCCGCTGCATTTTAAATTCAGGCTGGAGAGCAGATCAGAAGGGGCTGTGTGGCAGCTTGGTGCAGGGGTCAAGGGTCAGTAACCTGCTACAAAGTGCAGTCCACGGGGTGAGCTAGAAGCCTCAGCCTAGATTGTATCAGGAAGTGGCCAGCTTTCTGGCCTCTGCCCTCTCCTGCTTTGCAAAGTGGGAGAGAGTCAGCTGGGGCTCCTTGGGGAAGGCAGAATGGTGCTAACGACTTCCCTCCCTTGCTGGTGTTTCAGAGCAAGAAAGACCCCTCCCTGTGGGCGTGCCCCTTCCACCCTCCACTCCAGCTCTTTTTTGTTATCCGCAACACGAGACAGACGCCTGACTTTGGCCTGGCCAAGATCAAGATTTGGAATTACTGGACGGCTGACGGTGTAAGTAACCTGGGGGCCCTCAGTCCTCGCTAGGCTGGCAGACCGGCTCAGCACACCCCAACTGTGGGTTCCTGGAGTCACCAGAGGGTGCCCGGAGGCCCTGGGGCCTTTCTCCTGGGTGTGGCTTCCTCAAGTCCTCAGGAGCAGAGATTCCTGGCAGGTTTGGGAAATAAAATCAGGCGCTCTAGAGAGAGCTGGAAAATATGAACTGAGACTCACTTTCAATAGATAAGGAAACAGACCCAAGTCACACAGCCTGTAAGCATCAGAGTGAGAATCCAAATTCGTGCAGACTCTGGTCCTATTGCTTAGCCAGTGCTTCACAATCGTGATTTTTTTTTTTTAAAGATTTATTTATGTATGCATACAAGAGCTGGGGTACAGGCCAGAGTCCAGGGCGGTGAGAGGATTCACCAGAGACAAAGTGGGGAGCAGTACAGGCAGATAGACTGAATACACTGCTGAGGGGAGCAGCGGGAGAGGCAGGAGAGGTCTGCTGCGCCATGTGGGTCCCCTCCCTGGCCAGGGATCGAACTTGTGCTGCTGTGCCACGGATGCTTCACCGTGCAACACTCAACCCGCTTTATTTATTTATTTTTCTTAATTTATTTTCTTACATCATTGTTCATTTTTGTATAGTATTTGGTTTCTTCCCTCAGCCTTGATGTTGTTAGAGAGACACAAGGGCATGGTGGGGACTGTGGCAGACTCTCGTAGGCTCATGCCCCAGGTAAAGGGAAGGGTACCTTTCAGCTTCAACTGTTTGTTATGGAGCATGCCAGCCAGGGCTGCCAGGAGATTTGAACTTCCAGGGAGCTAGGAACGTGGACTTTGCTATGGGCCTTTCTGGTTTGTAAATGTGAAAGCTAACTTAAGTTCTTTCAAAAGAGGTGTTCAGATGACCCCACCTTTGGGCTGGTGCTAGCCTGCCCCACTGCAACCCTTGAGCATGGAGGCGGGAGAGCGAGGTCAGGGACGACACCTGAAGGAGTGTGCCCCTGAGCCAGGTGAAAAAAACAGCACTGAACCTAGGTAGAATAGGAGACAGCCTATCCGAGGTGAAGGGAACTGCCTCCGTAAAGGCACAGAGCACTCTCCCTGTCACTCAGGCCAAGCCTCCAAGCTGTCTCCAACTTAAGGGTAACTAACTGCTGCTTCAGGACCTCAGAGGCTCCCTTTGACCCAGAGGAGGAGGTGAAACCCGAGTGTAGCCTCAGAGGCCCCTAATCCCCGGGTGCCAGGCCCAGCTCTCTCCCTTTGCTCACACCACCCCCCCAGAGGGCCAGCCCTGGGTTCTCCACCTCCACAGCAGTTATGCCCATAGTCCCTGGGCCCTCCTGCCTGGCTCAACTCAAAATGCCCACCTCTGCTGCAAATTTCTGGAAAGCAAGCATCGCTTTCTTCTGGAAGCTGACCCTGACCCACTTTCTACTTCTGGACCTCAGGAATATGTCATTCATCCCTGTACTGGGGTTAACACCACCCCCACCCCCACCCTGCTGTGGGGCAGACCCCAAGTCATCACCACCCTCTGTTCATGGTTGTCCCGTGAGCACATGTTCACCCCGCGAGCCCACAGGCAGTTATCTTCTGATGTCCAGATGAGAGGCTCCGTGAGAGGAGGAACCCAGCCTGCAGGCCAGTGGCTGCGCTGGGGCTCAAGTTCCCCCTTGCCGGCCTCCCTGCTGGACTCCCTCCTTCCTGCTGCTGCTCCCCACCCGCACGCACCTGCCCTCCCAGCAACATCTGCTCTGGGGACTCTGAGGCTAAGCACAGCCCCAGCCCCAGCTCCAGCCCTGCCCGCTCTGCTAACTCACCATGCTGCCTCAGAGACGTGCCCGAAGCTTTCTCTGACTTGGGACTTAGAGTTTTTAAAAACAAATACCTCAAGTCCAAACTGGAGAGAAATGTCTAGATCATCGGAATACATGGTGAATAAATCTAGATCATTGAAATAAGTGAGGCATGTGAGCCTCCCTCTTCCTCCCTCCATCACAGGCCCTTGTGTGCTTGGGGCTGACCTGGCTAGGGGTACAGCCACAGCCCCAAGCCCCAGGGCTCACAGCCCCTAGAGCAGGGTCCGCTCATCTCGAGGCTGCCCCCGCTCCCACCATGCCTCCTGCCAGATGTTCATCAGCATCTTCTAGAACTGACGATGAAATCCAGCTGGCCGCTCAAGCAGGGGTCCCATCGCTGAGCCCTGTCATCAGTGTCTCGGGCCAAGCAAAGTGGATCACATGCGCTGGGTTACAAAGATAAACTTCATCCCTCCTGGCTGCAGTCCACCTTTCTTCTCCAGCCTGCATGCAGCCTTCCTGTGTGCTTAGAATCAGAACGGAGGAGCGGGGTCTCAGCACCCCACCAGACAGCAGGGTGTTGTTGTGGTGCCTTAGGGAGCCCTTGGCCATGGAGATTAGAGATCAGGGGGTTCTGACACCCGGAGCAGAGTGCTGCGGAGGGCTGCAGTCCCTGCCAGGACACCGCTTATGTAACGCACACCCATCTGCTGCCAGAATTTACCGGGGGCAGAAAGCAGGTTGGTTTGATTTAATATTCTCCAGAGACTGCTATTACTGTGTGTTTTGGAGGAGACAAAATGAGAGTTTATAGAAAATATAGCTCGGCATGGTAGTCATAGTTGTTAATACAGTGTTTTGTATATGGGGGACCCAAGGAGGAAAGTTAGATGCGGGGAGCTGGTCCAGCCACAGCTTATTTAGAACATCAGAGAAGAAGGCACTGGAAAAAATGGGGGGCCTCTTTTATTGGAAAATATGCAGTCTGCTAAATCCCCAGGCTAGCTTTTATGGGCTCCTTTCCCCCTCATTAGACGATGCAGTGCGTGAGAGCTGGCTCTGAGGGGGGGACTGCAGGGGAATGTCAGGACGTGGAGACTGGAATCTGTCCACGCAGCCACGCAGAAGGCAGCACACAGATGTCTGTGCCGTCACAGCTGCTGGTGTCTGAGCAGGGCCGCGAGCATCAGGCAGGCCTGAGGCACCCAGTAGGCCCTCAGTGAAGATGCGTGAGCAAGCACTGGTACAAATGAGCCACCTCAGTTAACCCCCAACAACCCTACATGGTGGATGTTGTAGATGAAGAAGCTTCTATGGGGCAGCGTCTTTTGCCAACTCTGCTTGGAAATGGCTACCTCGTGTGCTGTCTCGAGAAGGATCTGGAACCTTCTGTCTGGTTCGTTGAGGAAAGGATGTCTAAGATTGATCAGCCGTGCCTGCCTTGGGTGCAAGAGGAGGGTGTGATAATGTGTTTGTCACATTTTTTGATGTTCTGCAGATTAAACGAATTGCCTGACCGTGGAGTTGTAAGGGTCAAAACTGGGAGGGGGTGTGGGGTGTACTGGTTCCCCTCCGGGTTCTCTCAGCATTACTTCCCCTGAAGGGCTACATCTTTGGGAGGAAGGTAGGTGAGGAAGGAAGGTCTCCCTTCCATAGTGTGGAATAACCCATCCAAAAAGTGGGCTTCTGGTCTTCCCACGATCCATCTGGTCCCTTCATAACAAGCATACTAGTCATTGCTTACCTGGTACCCCCTTCAGTGAGCATGGCTCACTGTCACCACCTTCACCCACACTCCACATGCAGATGCCACCCCCAGCCAGGTCGCCACTGTGAGTGAGCAGCACGGGTACCCAGCGGTGTATTTTATGCCAGGAAGTGGTGCTCACTGGGTAGTTTCTGTCCGAATGAAAGCATGTTAGGTTTCCCCCATGGTGTGCTTCTGTGACAAGTCACAGAGCTCCAGGCCCGCACCAGCCAGTGGAACTTCCTGCAGCGACACACATGTGCCCAGCTGCCCTGTCCAGCGCAGTCGCCACGGGCCACAGGTGGCTGTTGAGAACTCGAAACATGACTCATCAGTTGAGGCTGCATTTTATTACACGACCCGTTAATAGATCTGTCATTTTCTTATTTGCATAGCGTAACATCAGTTTACGCCACCACACAGGTTCCAGAAGTACCTCCTCTCCCCGCAGCCACTGCATCTCCCGCACCACTCCTTCCACCCAACATCCAGTCACCAACCCACCTGCTCCTCCCTCTCCCATCCTATCTGAATTTATTTTCAGTGGAGATATCGTTGACACGAGGCATTGTGTCCATTTGGGCGTGCAATGTACGACTCGGTACGTGAGCATCGTGAAAGGATCCCTCCAGTAAGTCTGGTTACCATTCCTCTCTCCACACCAGGCCATAAACATTTGTCTTTTCTAGTGATGAGAACTTTTAAGATGTCATTGCTCTCTCAACAGCTTTCAAATAGACAATGCGGTGTTGTTAACTGCCGTCACCGTGAGGTCCGTGACATCCCCAGGACTAATTTCCCTTATAACTGAGTTTGTGCCTTTGACCGCCTTCACCCATTTTGCCCACCCCTCATCTGTCTCCTGCCCCTGGCAGACACCAGTCTGTTCTCTAGCTCTGTAATTTTTTCATTCACCTGTAAGTGAGATCATTCAGTATAGGACTTTCTCAGACTCCTTTACTTGGCGTCACGCCCTCCAGTTGTTGGGAACGGCAGGGGTTTCCATCTGTTTGGCTGAAAAATATTCTATTGTGTGTGTCCACCACATCTCCTTTGCGTTTATCCGTCAGTGGGCACCCAGGTGCCTTGGCTTTTGTAGCTGATGCTGCAGTGAACACAGGAGTGCAGGTATCTTTTGGAGAGCGATTTCATTTCCTTTGGCATTTACCCAGAAGTGTAAAGAGCCTCTGCTGGTTCTATTTTTCATTTTCCGGGGCAGCTTCATGCCACAGTTCCTGGTGGCTGCGCCAGTTTGTGTTCCCAGCTGCTCCCAGCACTCCCTTTTCTCTGTATTCTCACCAATACTGGTTATTTCTTTCGAGAAACTGCATTCAGATTTTATTTCATTTTAATTTAAGCTTCAGGAGCCACTGTGGTCGGTGACTGACTGTGGGGCCGCACAGGTCTCGGTGCTTGGGGTGCCGAGGTAAACAAATCGCAAGGCCTGGCCTGCATAGCCGTGGCCCTTCTTGCGGGAAAGGGAGGAAGCAAGGACACAAATGAACAGTGGAGCTGCAGGTGGTGCTGAGTGTTCTGGAGACAGTGAAGTAGGGCGATGGGGAAAGGCCTGGGCAGAAGAAGGCGGGGCTGCTTGGTGCAGGGGCGGGAGCCTTTCCCGACAAGAGAGCATCCTGGCTGGGGACACGGCCAGAGCGAGGGCCAGAGGCAGGCATGTGCCTCCAGGACAGCGGCGTGGGCTGCGCTGAGCATGGGGAGCTGCAGAGAGTGCAAGGGGAGGCCCGGGGGCGGGCGGGAGCCAGGCTCTTTGGCCTTGCTGGTTTGCATTTTATTCCCACAGAGGCAGAACGGTGGGCTGGTGAGCAAGGGCACCCGGCCAGTCCCCTTGTCGCCGGTCCTGCGTCCTCTTCTTAGTGGTGTGACTTGGGCTTG
Source organism: Galemys pyrenaicus (assembly GCA_019455555.1). Taxonomy (NCBI): domain Eukaryota; kingdom Metazoa; phylum Chordata; class Mammalia; order Eulipotyphla; family Talpidae; genus Galemys; species Galemys pyrenaicus. The sequence goes on from JAGFMF010011768.1 coordinate 13,114,749, forward strand.
CTTCACACTGCTGTGCCTCAGTTTCCTCATCTGTAAAATGGAGCAGTTCAGTTTACACACGGAAAGTGCTCAGAATGATCCCTGGCTTTTGCGAGTTCTGCATCAGCTGTTAGTGTCGTTGGCGGCAGAGCCGGGCAGCATCATCCGACTGACGGTGAATTTGAAAGGTCACTCTGGCCACCATTTGTCGAATGGACTGGAGGGAGGAGGGCCCTGTGAGGAGGCTTATAGCGAGTCTGACCAGGGGTGATTTGGCGTGGATGAGGGGGGAGGTGCCGGGCATAACTGGGTAGACTCAGTTTATCCTGGGACAGTCTTTGCATCTTCGGCAAGGCTTGGCGGAGGGGAGATTCAAATAAATGCAGACGCAAAGAGATCAGTTCTGACCACCGTAACCTCCTCCGGCCCCTCGCCAGCCCCAAGGTCTTTCACATTCTGCCGTTCTCGTTTCACGCCCCCATCAGCTGTAGCTAGCTCTCATTCACTCAGATTCTTCCGCGTCCATACCTAATGGCAGCTTATTTTTATATAACCCCTATACCACTATCACCCCATAATAATTTTCTATGCTAATATTCAGTGCATATTTGAATATCCCCAACCCATCACAAAATGGCTTTCTTATAGTTGACTTTGTTGCATCAGGATGCAAATCCAAACCAAACTGGGCCATGGCTTTGAAGTCAAAAGTGTAGCCAGAGGCTCTGCCCCTCGGCAGGGCCTGGGCATTGTCCTGGGAAGTGTGGAAGCATCTTGGGGGCAGCTGGTGAGACCTGCGTGATATGGTGGAGGGAGGCGTCCTGGGGTGTGACCTTGGGCCAGGTCTCAGCACTGTCAATCATCAGAGGTGCTCTGCGGTAGTGGGCTAATGGCTCCTGAAATCTTTGTGCAGAGTCCAGGCTCAGCCAGCTGCAGGCAGCCTTGGGAGTGCCTGGAGACTCAGGCTTGAAACAGGGGAAGGAAAGGTGAATTCAGCGAGAAATTAGCCTGGGGAGAGGCAGCCCACTGAGGTGTTTAAGTACCAAGCAAAAGACCAGGACACAGAGGCAGCTCCGCTGCCGGCAGGGCAAAATGCAGAACCAGGCAGACACTGAGGTCTGTGTCCTGTGACACACAGGGCACAGCCGAGGCTGGACAGATCTCTGAACAGGCGAAGGCTGCTCATCTGTGTGCAGGTGCCAGCCTAGCAGGGCAAGATAAATCCCAGCATCCCTAGGGTCTGGTGGGGGAGGGGGTTCTCCTTCCCCTGGCATCTGCCATCCTCGGCCAGGGCTATTTCAGTAGCAGACTCTATTGATTAAAGTTCTCTGTCACAGGCCTAGTACATCAATCAGGATTCTCTTGATAGCAAATGACAGAAAACTCAATTAAAACCATCTTAAACACAAAAGCAAGTTCTTTGGCTCCTTTAACAGTGAGTATGGCGGGATAGCTTCAGGCATGGCAGGATCCAGGAGTTCACATGATGTCATCAGGACACTGCCTGTCTCCGTCTCTTACTTCTGTCTTGTTCTCCTCTGTCTTGACTTCAGTTTCCAAATGGTAGTCCTCCGCCCACCCCCATGATGTCAGGCCTGGTTTTTATTTTTGCAGTCCTTGCAGAAAGAACTTTCCTTGGGAGAACCCCAGATCTAGGACTTGCTGGTCAGGCCAGGGTTGTGTGTGTGTGTGTGTGTGTGTGTGTGTGTGTGTGTGTGTGTGTGTGTGTGTGGCAGAGAGGCTTGTGTCTGAGAAGAGAAATAAGTGGAAACTTGGATTTGTATAGGACGGGCTGGGAATGCCAGGGGCTGTGACCGACCGGCAAAGAGGAGAGAGGACGGAGACCAGAGAGAGATAAAAGCCGCATCAGGGTGGAAGAGTAAGAGAGGCAGTTTCGGGGTCTGGGAGTGGAGGGGAGCGCTGCACACGCGGGCAGGGCCCAGGCAGGTATCACAAGGCAAGCGGTGACACAGTACGTCACTGGCCCACGAAGCTAAAGGGCTGCCTTGCCCTGGTCCCTCCTTGTTAGGGGAACGCTGTCGGGTTTTAGGTATTATCAGCCAGCTCTAACGAGGTAGCTGCTCTCCAAGCAAATGCAGCTAGTGACTGGCCTGTCAGGTCCCAGCTATGTCCGAGGGTGTGATGCGGCGCTGGAGTGGCCAGTCCAGAGCCCGCATGGAGCCGGGTAAATGCGGCTAGTTACAGCCACAGCGTCTCCCCGGCTTCCAAAGGTTTCTGCAGCATGAGGGTGGTTTTCCCTGGTCTTCCTCCCAAGGGCTGTGCAGACTCTCGGGCGCTCCCGGAGGAGCAGGCTTGGTTACCCGAGCTGGAGCTGCTCTCCAGATAGATGGGAAGGCCCTGCCCTGTCCTTGAGGCTTTCTCATCTGGGCGAGGACAAGGGGGTGGGGACACTCGCCCAGCAGAGTGTGTGGGCCCAGGTGTCCAGCCCAGAGGACGGCCCTGAGAATGGTGGGAGGAGAGACAAAAGCTGGGCAGCTCTCTGGGTATAGCAGCTCCCTTCCCCTCCCTCCCTCCCCAGCAAACCTCTGAGAAGCCTCTCCTGTTCAGGACAAAGAGGTGATGAGGGGCTTCTTCTCCCATTCTCCCTGCACAGCAGGGTGTGCTCCCCGATGGCAGAACCGCCAGCGTTCGGGTGCCTGCAGCATGGCCCTGCAGACTGGGCATGGTTGGCGAGGTCCGCCGGGGCACATCTGCTCTGACCTGGCTTGGCTTTAGTGGCCCCTCCGACACTCAGCATTTAGGCCAGGTGTTCTTCTCTGGGTTTGCCGCTGTCCTCAGCACCGCAGGGGCAGGTGTTGTGCAGAAGCCCCATCTCTGCCGGGGCTGTGGTCCCAGTGGAACCCACTGTCACTCTGTGGGCGTTTGTGGGTGCAGTGGAAGAGACGTCGTTCCACGGGGGTCTGGAGAAGAGTGGTCTTGCTGGGTCAACTGAATGACTTAGACTGAAATGCTGTAAATGTTGTGGTGTTGAAATGCTCCCCAGTGTCCACAGCTGGTTGTCCCTGGAGAGGAGGAGGATGGCGCGGGCTAGGAGACGTACTGCCGTTGGTGCTGGCCGGAGGGTCAAGCATCCCTCTGAAAACCCGCCGCCTAAGGAGTTAGCCAGCATCAACAGAAAGCACAATAACTGGTTAAACCAGGGAGAAATCACTAGCACCAGGGAAACCACACACACGCACACATCTTTAAAGGTAAAAGGTAGTTGGAAGGGTGAAGTCTCACCCTGGATTGCTCAGTGAAACAGGCTGGATGCCCAGCTGGTTGCTGGAAAGGCGGAAGCAGGCTGCTGGCTTTTGAAGAGCGAGAGAACTTCTCCCTGGAGCCCTTCCCAGAGACATCCCTGGCACAGCGCTTCCTGGGGGTGGCCCAGGACTTCAAACCAACAGTCCTCAACCCCGTTCTCCCCAGTGCATGCAGGCTGCTCCTGCACCCCTACGGTGTGAGGACGGCGACATCAGTCGATACCTAAACATGCAGAGAAGAGTCTAGAAGGACACACGTGCGCACCCACTCATGGCTGGTGGATGAGCTCGTCTGGGAGGCAGACACCTCACTAGAAAGCCAGGATGCCCACCTGGTGGCTGCCCTGGAGCCCAAGACCTCCCCGCCCCCACCACCTCTAAGGGAGTGCTCTGTCTCACCAGATGTTTCCAGAGTGGCGATTTGGTGGAACTAGTCGTTGAAAGCTGCTCACGCAGTCCTTCTCCAATAGCCGTCTCCTGATTAATTCACAGCACGCACTTGCTCTGCGCCTCCGCTAAACAGAGAACACATCCACATAAACATGCGAGAGAGTGCTCGGAGAATCAACTTTCCTGCCAGTCGGCAAATAGTGGCCTGCCAGCCTGCAACTGGATGATTGAAGCTGAGCTCCTGTAGTGTAACACTGGCTGGTGGTTCTCATTCGAAATTGCTACGGAAGCTTCCATAGCCATAACTTGGCCAACTAGAAATTTAGTCAGAGCTTCTTAGCTTCAGGAAGGCTCAGGGGGAAATAAGTATGGACGGAAACATCTCGGGTCTCTGAACCCATACCCCAAGAGCAGATGAGAAGCCAAAGCAAGGTGGCAAATGATCTGGGGATGAAGCTAAGGGGCCACCATCTTTCTAATTGGATTTGTTTGCAGAGTGATGTTAGAGGGCAGAGCTGCCCCAGGAGAGATGTACCCCGTGTTTATTCATTGATTAATTCCAGAGTAGTTGTTAAGTACCTACTTAGTGTCAAGGGCCTGTTGAGCCCTTGGGCAAGATCGGTAGGGCCTCTGCTATCCCGGAGCTAGACTTTGAGTGGGGGAGATAATGACTACATTAAAAAATCAACAAGACAGGAAGTTTCAGAGACCAGAAGGAACTGAAGCAGAGCAATGTGGTGGCGCTGAAACTGGATGGGGCAGGGCTGCTCTGGAGAGGGTCACGAAGACCCTTCTGAAGGCAAACAGGAGCCACCCTTGCAGGTGTCCAAGCAGAACCTTCCAGCAAGCACGCAGGTCTTGAGCTTTGCCAGATCCAGGAGCAGCAGGTGCCGCCACCACCATTCGGGACACAGCACTGCGGACCAGCAGCCATGATTCGTGACGGCCTCGACGGAGACAAATGGTCTTGGAGGCCTTTCACCTTGGGACAGCAGCTGGACCTGAGACAGAAATGCGGGGGAAACTAGATAAAATATACGGGACCACCTGACATCTTTGCATTCAGATTCAGAATGTATTTTGGGGATGGCAAGACAACTGGCTTTGGCGTGATTTACAACTCCTGGGATTATAAAAATGAACCCAAGTGTAGACTTGCCAGACACGGCCTGAATGAGAAGAAAGAGAACTCGGGAAAACAGTGGAAGGCGTGCGAGAGCAGGATGCGGCCATCGGGACCCACAAAAGCCAGCGGTCCTGCAGGGACTGACCCGTGAGGGCCGTCCAGACCTTTCATGAGAGGGACTGACCCGTGAGGGCCATCCAGACCTTTCATGAGAGGGACTGACCCGTGAGGGCCGTCCAGACCTTTCATGAGAGGACTAATAAATGAAGACCTTAAAAACACACACACGAGATCCAAGAGCAGAGACATCGAGGGGGCGTGTGATACAAGTGGGGTTCAGCGAGGTTGGCAGGATGGTCTAGGCCTCTATGGCCTCCAAGGGGAGCTGTATATAGTCTCAGCGTGGTGGGGAACCGTGGGACTGGGAGGGAATGGCAGCCATGATCTCATAAGTTGTTGAAAATTCTCACTGCTGTGTAGAAAATGGTGTGTGTGTTGGGGATGAAGGGGTGACACTGAGGCGCGAAAGCAGAGAGACCAATGAGGAGGTGCGGTGGTTGTCTGGAGAGGGATGAGACATGAGGGTGGCCTGGGCCTGGAGGCAGCCTCGCCTCCCAAGGGACCGGTTGGCTGCAGGAGGGGCTAGAACCAGAGCCAGGGCCCTCTGGATGGATGGGACACATGTGCGCACTCGAGGAGCCTGGGAGGGCCTCTGGAGTTTGGGCAGCCGAATGAGAGGTGGGATGGCCTCTAAGGTGGAAGAAGACTAGGTCTGGGAGAAGGGGTTCAGATTCCATCTGGGTAGAGGATTGCCGGTGGGCGTGGTGTGGGGATAGAGTCTGCCCCAGCAGGCTGTGCGCACCCTCCTGAGGACAGCAGGGAGCGAAACTGTCAGTTCACGTGCCATGGATGGCTCGGAGCCCCCGTGGTGAGAGAGACCAGACGAGCACACCCGGCGCGACTCTACTCAGCAGACCTGGGAAACGCCAGCTGATCTACAGCCACAGAAGCCAGTAGTGGCTGCCTGGCGGTGCGGAGGGAGGGGGTGACGAGGGCCACCAGGAAACTTTGCAGGCAGTGGGTAGGCTCACCGTCTTGCTGGTGGCGATGGTTCCCGGGTGTGTAGCCAGGCCCCGGTGACCGGGTCACAGGCCTTGAACGCGTAATTTACTCTCTGCGTGGACTGATTCCTCAATGGCGCAGTAAAGGGTTTGCCGTTGGAGGGATGGACAGACAGGACGGTGGCAGGAGGAGGTGTGATTTGACGTTGAGCATGACCAAAGAGGCACTGTGTTCCCGCGTGATATGGGGGCACGTGTGCTGGGGAGCGCAGAGGGAAGCCAGCCTTTGTGAAGGCTGCTGCGTGTCATGTGGCACATTGGAAATTCACCCCATCAGCCTGGGCCCCACCTCCCACCAGCCCAGGAAGCATCTGGCGAACCTGTTGCATGCGGCACTCCACCCCAGCCCCTCCGCTCCCGCCTGCAGCTCAGGAGGGACCATGCAGCGGGCGGGCTGAGGGGATCCCAGCTCGGGGCCTCCAAGCTCTCTGCCTTTCCACTCAGGGGCCTTTCCCAAAGCCTCCAGGCCAGCACATGGCAGGCGTCAGTGGTCCCAGAGGCACACGTCAGCAGGGAGGAGAGTAACACACCAGAGGCTTGTTCCACAGGTCCCCGGGGCCTCCTAGGCATGGAATCCCCTTCTCCCCCAGCTCAATTTTGGGGTTTCTCCTGCCAGCCACTCCTGGGAGCACCAGCCCTTCAGTGTGGTACCTTGTCTCAGGTTCGGCCCTCAGATCACCCAAAGCATGAGACCCGAGCAAGTGCGGAACTGCATCCTTCGTGCGTGTGCCAGACCCTCCCCGAGGCAGAGGCCCAGGAGCTGTCCCTTTAAGAATGCTGCTGACGCAGTGAGAACAGGAGAGATTTCACAAAGGACAACGAAGGGCCAGATCTACTCCCCAGGCCATGTGAAGTTGAGGTTGAAGTAGCAAGAGACAAAGCAGGGAGGCCAATTAGCAGGCTAGCACCAGCATCCCAGCAGGAGGGGACAGTGAGGGCCACTGCAGTGATGGCCGAGTCTCTGTGAAAGCCCTTTGATTTATAGTGTGTAACAGTTGCACAAGCCCGTCTCATGTAGCACCCCCGTGCCTTAGTTTTGTGAGGCTCCCATTTGTAGCATCCCACGTTTGTCCCTTTCGCCCTCTGTTCTGAAAATGGATGCGGCAGTCTAACACCACGCATCTTCGTTTTGTTCAATTTTGTTTTCAGGATCTCGACATGGGTGCCAAGCACGTGAAACTTTATGTCAATGAAAACCTCATCTTCGATGGCAAGTTAGACAAGGGAGGCGGAGAGGCCCCAGCTGACCAGAGTATTCTAGTAGGCCCGAGGAACGAGAAGAATGAAAGATTGGAGAGCGCCGTGAACGTCCCCTCGGAACAAAGCGGAGATGCCCGCAAGATGGCTGGCACCGACGGGGACAAGGAGCAGGGCCTCAGTCACACGCAGCCGGCTGCAGCCACAACAGGCATGGCTTCGTCACAAGGACAGTTATCTGGCGAAAGGAAGAATTCTCCTGAAGGCGTGAATGGCAGTTTGTCCAAGTTAGACAAAGGCCTCCACTTGGGAATAGCCCCGGCCTCCACGGAGGGCATGCCCGGGGCCCCTGCGCCCTCTCCACCCGTGGAATGCCCTCCTCCGGACCAGGAGCTCTCTGTGATCCAACAGCTGGAAAACCTCACGGGCAGAAAAGTCTCAGAAGTGCCAGGGAAAACCCCTTCCTGGCTGCAACCTTCCCCGGTGGGGACTGGTAGGAAGCAAGGAACCAGGAAGCCAAAACCCCTCTGGCTAAGTCCTGAGAAGCCACCGGACTGGAAAGACAGGCTGCCATCAGACAGCCTCACGGCTGAGGGTCTCGGAGAGACAGAGGCCGAGGTCGGGGATAAAGGCCCCAAGAGAGAGCAAGGGCGGCCGAGCAGCTGGAATGTGGGCACTGGAGAGAGAGCCCAGAGAGTGGTCCCCAGAGTCTGCAGTGATGACTTGGATATCTTTAACCCACCCCCCAACAGGGAGCATCCTGCCAGTGGGAGGAGGGGCCTGAAGAAGGATGCTCTCGGCAGCTGTCATGGCGACAGCCAGCCAGCGGGCAAAGGTAAGCATGAGCGGCCTTCTGGCACGGGCACCACCACACCTGCACCAGGGCCATGGGTTGGCACAAAGCCACTTAACTTCTTGGACCTCAGTTTTTTCATCTGCAGAATAAGGGAATTCATCTCACCCAGGGGGCTCACAAAATTGTTGCCTCGGGGGCCACAGAGGTGGCATCAGTGAGTGAGATGTTCTAGAGACGCTGCATGTTAAACACGTGGGTATAGTTTTCATTGTCACCAAGATCTGTCCCTTTGGCCGTTTGTCTGGCTGTGCATGGCTTTTCCGATCTAGGCTTCCCTCTTCCACCTTTGACAGCGACACTGCTCTCTAATTATTTTATTCTGAACTACTAGAAAAACAGCATGAGTCTGAGGATAATAGTAGCTGACACTTGCCTAGGTACTATGGAAGTACTATAGGGAGTAGTGAGGACTATGGCAAATTGGAGTGCTCAGACTATTCAAAGGAGACAGCTGCTACTGCACTCAGCTGCTTTTTGGCATTCAGGAGTACCAGGCCCATGTGCCAGGTCCCTTTTCCTTTTATCAAGAAAAGTCAGAAGTAGGGCCTCCCTGGTGGCGCAGTGGGTTAAGCAACGCACTATGAAGCAAACCGCAGCCACTGCAGCACGAGTTCGATCCCTGCTGCCGGCCAGGGAGGGGGACCCACATGGTGCGGCAGACCTCTCCTGCTGTGCCCGCTGCTCCCCTCAGCAGTGTACTTCTGTTGATCTGCCTGTTCTGCTCCCTGCTCTCTGTGGTGATTCCGCTCACCACCCCCACCCCCACACCTCTGGCCTGTACCCCAGTGCTTGTGTGCATAAGTAAATAAATCTTTTTAAAAAAAAAGAAAGAAAAGTCAGAAGTATAAAATATTCTTATTTTTTGACATTGGCAACTTACTGAGATTATTTTTAAAGTACTGTGTGCATCAAAAAAAAAAAAAAAGTGCATCTGCTGGCAGGACTGACTCACCTGCTCTTTGAACTTTGCAGTAGATTAGCGCTAAGGGCTCTGGAAGGAGGATGTGAATGGCTGGCTTTCTGAATATTTACACTCAGATTTGGCTCCTGGGAAGCAGTATCGTATCGTCTGCCTGTCTACGAGGAGTCACACTGATGTCGGTTTGGAGAGATGTTGGGTTCAGAGAGCAGGGTTCTTGGGTTACCTTGGAGAAAAGTTTCACGCGAGCTCCCCTTTCAGCGGTAGCCAGCAAGTTTCCCCATGAGGCAGAGACGTTTAATTATGTCTAAAAGGACAGGTTTATTATAAAAAGGGAAAGAAAAGTCAAGGAGGCTTGTGCAGACGCAAGCAGGCAGAAGAGCTGCCACTGGAGGGGACAGGTTTGCTAAGAGATGCGTGCACAGTCCAGGCGGGCAGCCTGGGGGGAGCTGCCTCTGCTGCTTTGCAAGGGGAGGAGGCTGGTGAGAGAAGCACCTGCACAGGCACAGGTGGGCAGCAGGGCGGCGTCTCGCCAATGCAGAAGCTGCACCCCAATAGAAATGAAAATAGAAATGCTGCACCCCAATAGAAATGAAACCCTTTGGGAGGGTTTCATTCCTTTGTGGAACTGCTGACTCGTTAAATTAATTATTTCTAGGCTTCGCACCTAAGGACTTTTTCTGTATTTGGTTTGACTAGATAGATTTGAAAGGAGCTGTGAGTTCCTTACCCTGATCCCCAATCTCCATACCGTCGCGTCCAGTTGCCTCTGGAAACTTTTCTATAGCTTTTTTACTTTCCTATAGCTCATTTAACAACTATGCTAAATGTTTCTACCCTCACCTCTAGTTTCTGGTCTTATGCTGCTCCTTCCACGTTTCTCTACTCTTAACCTCCAGCAGAACCATTTGAATCCAGACTCTGCTGCTTATAGATCTGGGACTTCTTTTTTATTTAATATATTTTATTTATTTATGTATACAAGCACTGGGGTACAGGCCAGAGGTGTGGGGGTGGTGAGAGGATTCACCACAGAGAGCGGGGAGCAGAACAGGCAGATCAACAGAAGTACACTGCTGAGGGGAGCAGCGGGCACAGCAGGAGAGGTCTGCCGCACCATGTGGGTCCCCTCCCTGGCCGGCAGCAGGGATCGAACTCGTGCTGCAGTGGCTGGGGTCTGCTTCATAGTGCGGTGCTTAACCCACTGCACCACCAGGGAGGCCCAGATCTGGAACTTCTTAGGCGGACCCTTCCACTTTCTGAACTTCAGCATCTTCTGCTATAAAATGGAAACAAGTGTCCCACTTCTCAGTGTGGCGAGGAATGACTGAGATGGTGGCTTCAGAACAGTTACGAGAGCCTGGTCCATGCCAAGTGCTCTGCAGGAAGCAGCCATTATGTCAACACGGTGGCATATCCTTTGTTGCCTACCAAGTCCTGGGACCTACCAAGCCGTGGCTTTCTCCTCGATCCTCTGAATTTAACACCAGGCTGTGGGGCATAGAGCCACAAGCCCTGGCTCCACACCGTCTGGGCCTATATCCCTGTTCCACACCGCCAACCACAGCGGGGCTACCACAGCCCCTCCATGCCTCTGTGTCCTTGTCTGTAGGGCGATGCCATTAATACTCATCTCGTGGGGTACTGGGAGGATCCGAGGCGGTCTTACAGGTGCAGCAGTTGGCACTCCACCTGGCAGGCAGGTGTACCCAACAGATGTTATCTACTGCTAAATATTATCATCATCACCACCACTCCCCAAATCCATGACTCTGCCTTTTAGAGTGAGTCTGCAAAATCAGTGCATGTATTTTCCATGCATTGAATCAGCATCTGCTCTATTATTGTGTAGTGGGCAAGCCAGGCTCTGGTGTGGGCGTGTTACTCAAAGGAGCCCATTTAAGCCTCACCCCTTGTGCAGATAAAGAAAATGTGAGGCTGAAGTAACTTTCCTCGAGCCAGTAAAGGTTGGAGCAGGATTTGAACCCAGGTCCCACTCCTGAACTCACACTTCCAGGCCCTGCAGGACGCTGGCCTGTGTCTGTAACCATTGTCAGCCACCCTGGGAGTCAGGGGAGTCCTGGCGCCCTGGGAAGCAGACCCCCAGGACCCGCGACAGTGTCGAGGAGACGAGCGTTATTCTGACTCGTTCACGTTCAGAAGACTTTGTCTCCCTTCCGTTCTTTCCAGGCATTCCACTGCTTGGCTCAATGCCACATTAAGAACCAAGCCCTTGAGATTTAATGCTCGTTAAGCTGGTCATGCTCACAGGAAAGTTGCTTAGAAATTTTAAATTACCCATTACATAGAGCCAAATCCCACAGCCATGCCCTTCAGGCAGGGGCAGGCCTAGCTGCTGACGGTGCTTGTAGAATGGATGCTGCACGGGCTCTTCCTGGGGCTGGGGTGGTCGGATCGTCACAGGAGAGAGCCAGGAAATCCTGCCCAACAGAGCGTCTCATTAGAACGACGTCTGCCATGTGCAAGCGTCTTCGCGGGGTCAGCTGGCTACCAGTGAGGAAATCTTGCAGCCTAGTACAAGCAGGGGCAAGTGGTTTCGGAGGATCCTCCAGGAACTCCTCAGCCCCCAAAAGCAGGAAGAATGATTGCTTATCACAGGTGGAGTGAGGATCTGGACAGCTGGCGTGTGCCAAAGAAGCCCCCTCCCTGGTCCCAGGCTCCAGGGCTAGTCCCTTCGTGTCTCTACAGATGCACGTCCCGCCTTTTCCCCACCAGGTCAGCTGTCTCTGCTTGTGCATGCCAATTCCAAGATCTCTGCAGAGATTCTGATCGGCCGACTCAGGCCAGGCGTCCATCCATCCCTCTCCCATCGACAATGCTGAAGGGCAGTTTGCTGAGTAAACTCAACTCTGCTGTTTCACGACACATCTTCCTGTTTCCTGTGAAACTAGCAACGAACGCACACCTCGTGGTGGGGGCTTCAGAGCTTCCCAGCTCACACAGGTCTCCACAAGGAAGCAGTTTTAAATCTTCACTCTGTCCTCTCGTATCCTCGTCTCCTCCCAGTGGTTCAGCCGCAGGCTGTAGAGCGCAGATTGGAAAGCAGCAGCATTCTGCGGTCCCTTCAGATGTGCGGTTGGGAAAGACAGGACCAAGCTCTGTAGCTCCTCACACCCAAGGACAAAGCCCTGAGCCCCCTTACACCCAAGGACTAGCAAGTAGTGTGCTGTCCTGCAGACAGAGGGGCGCGTGGGCCCCAACCTGTAGTCACAGCCCAGAGGTCCAAGACTGTCTTTACTGCTCTGCTTTTAAAAGCCAGAGCACGCAACTCGGGAGGAAGCCATCATTGAACCGACGCAGAATGGAAGCAGAGCCCTGCCTTGCGTGCACCCCAGGCCTGGCACGCACTGGCGGTGCTGGCTCCTTGGGGCACTTGCAGAGCAGCCCGGGCCGTTCATTTCAGTCAGTGGGAATCAGATCACAGTAAACTGAAGTTATGACGATCCATATGGGAAGCTCCCTCTGCCAGATGTTAGGCCTCATGCCTGGAGGGAAGCAAGGGAAAAACTGCTGGGATCTCTTTTAATGGCAGGTGAGCAGGAAGGGGGGAGGGAAGGGAGAGGACAGCTGCAGAAGAAGCAACAGGTGGAAGAGGGAGTCCCTCTGTCTCCAGACCTGAGCACAGAGCGTGCATCATAGAGATCATGGGGTGCCACCACCTACCTCTTCACTGAAACACACTGGCCAAGCACTTCCATGCACCAGGTCCAATGCCAGGCACCAGGACACAGCAGGGAACAGGGAAGAGAGGGCCTCTCTGAGGGGAGGTGACAAGAAGAGCCAGCTAAGTGAGACCTGGGGGGAGAGTCCCCTGGCAGCCACCGCAAGGGCAGAGGACCTGAGGCAGGAAGCGACTTAGTGAGTTCATGGAAAACAGGAAGGCCGGCATCCCAAGCAGGGTGGCTGTAGGGGAGAAGGGGGTGAGTGGAGGTGGGAGCTGTGGGTGGGGGCCACGCCCAGGGCCCTGGAGACTTGGTGAGGAATTTGATTGTCCTTATTCTCAGCATAGCAGAGACTCTGCCCATGGGAGGGTTGATAATGAACTTCACGCTCAGCATCTGAAGCTGGAGGTGGCAGAGTGGGCAGGTCTGGACCTTCCAAAAGGTCATTGGAATTAGAACATGGTGCCTAGAGCAGAGAAGCAGAACTTGACAAAGAAAATTGAGCAGTGCCTGCACGGAAGCCAGGAACTGGGTGAAGGCAGAGGGATGGCAGCACTGGGAGAAGACTGGCTGGAGCTGAGGCTTTGGGATGCTCACACTCAGGGTGTGGGGAGAAGGGAAGGCTGGTGTGATAGAGAACAGATGTCAGCAGGGGGCGTGGAATGTACAATGTCTTATAAGTTGGGGAGCCAGGCACTTACCTGGAAGAGGCTTGCTGGGATGTCAAGCACCAAGCAAAAATTATGTGCTTGGAGTCATTGTGTGTTTGGATAAAGTCACTTCCTTAGAGGGTTGTGGGATGGCAGGCTCTTAGGGATGCAAGGGACACGAAGCCAGCTGGGGTTTGACTTCAGGCACAGCTGGATCCAGGGGCTCTCTCCATCTCTTTACTCATGCTCCCCTCCCCCTGCTGGCTTCATTCTCAGGAAGACCGCCCCCATCCTCCCCACCAACACACAGTGCAATAAAATGGCCACTGGCAACTCTATCTACTTCCTGCTTGCTGAGCATCTCTAGTCTAAAGAGAACCCCTCCCTCTGGAGGTCCTTTCTGAGCCCAGCTTGGGAGTATGCTGTTGGCATCTGCCTGAACTGGATGATCAGAGGGGGGGTCCCCAAAGGAAACTTGGTCCTAGTAAAGGGGAAGTGGACTTTGGGCAGGCAGTGCAATAAATGTACACTAAGGACCCAGGTTGCAGGGGCTGGGTGAAGAGGTGGCAATGAGGATGAAGCGTGTCCGCTGCGAAAGTGGGGGAAATAGGGTGGCGGTGGGAGGGAGCCAGCGATGAGGTCGGCTCCCTTTTTCTTTATTTTCTTTCAGGTAAGAGAGATTTATGCATGTCTGCAGGCAGAGAGGTGCCAGTGGGGAAGGAATGATTGAGGATTCTGGAGAGAAGAGATAATTGATGGAGCCAGGCCCCCTAGGAGACAGGCAGAAAATGGAGTGCAAAAGGCACAGTGCGATATGAAAGGAGAAAAAACAGAATGTCTGTCATCAGCTTCTGTTTTTCCAGAATGACACCCTCAGATGGCACGTAGCCATGGTGTGGCTGGGGGACATGCCTCTGCCAGGCGCGCAGACTAGGGCTTCTAGACTCTGCCAGGAGGGAGCGGGGCCTTCCCCACCACCCCTCTGAGGCCCATAGTGCATCTGGACAAGCCTGGACCCAGCTCCACGCCTCGAGCCACAAGTAGAAGTCAGTTCCTCCCTTGTAACGTATCTGGGCTGCTTAATTTTTATTTGCGTCCTGTCCTCCGCACCCCCACCGCCACCCCAAATCCAGAACCGGCCATGTGAACAACGGTGGTGCCTGCCACCCACTAGGACAGGCCGCCTCTAAAATACCTACCTGGCCTCTTCCCAATTCCTCTTCTTTTACGGGGTTGCACCTGCCACTTGGAGGCCTGAAACACCGAGTGAGTCACGTGGCTGGGGCAGCCTGCAGAGGGGCCGCTGACTCAGACGCCTGCATGGGCCTGGGCAGGTGAGTCTCTAAGGAAGAGAAGGTTCCAACACAAAGAATAGTCCTTCTTGATGTGCACATAGTACCGTCCTAGAAAATTCAAAGTGCATCGAAAACTACTTGGCCTTGTGCGAAACAATCAGGTTCTAGGCTCAGGAACCCATCCTGTCTTAACTGCCTGACTCATCGTGAGACAGGACTGGCCCCGCACGGCAGGTGTCAGCAGGGCCTCTGGCATGGGACCCCCAGCAGCAGCCCACTGGTTTCTAGAGTGCCCCCCCGCCCCTGAGATCCCTTGGGCCTCACCCCTAAGGCTCTTCACTTTTGCACGTGCCACTAATGGGGCTTCCCCGTCCTGTGTCCTTCCTTCCAGAAGACGCCTGGCTTGCTAGGACCCCACCCCGGCCCCGGTGGCGCAGCGAGCAGGAGCACACGCTGCACGAGTCCTGGGACTCCCTCAGTGCCTTTGACCACTCCCACCGGGGCCGCATCGCCAACCTGGAGGCCCAGGGCGACATCCTGGACGAGTTCCTGCAGCAGCAGAAGAGCAGCCGCCACAGCGACCGGCCGCCGCCCTGGAAGGAGGAGAAGCAGGAGCTGGGGGCCGGGCAGTTCAACCACTGCATGGAGACGGATGACGGGAGTGACTTCAAAATCCCCGTCCTGCCTTCTGGGCAGCACCTGGTCATCGACATCACGTCTACGTGGGGGGACCGACATTACGTTGGCCTGAACGGAATAGAAATATTCAGCTCTAAGGGCGAGCCGGTGCAAATCGCCAGCATCCAAGCAGATCCACCTGACATCAATATTTTACCGGCCTACGGGAGAGACCCCCGTGTGGTCACCAACCTCATCGATGGGGTGAACCGGACCCAGGACGACATGCACGTCTGGCTGGCCCCCTTCACGCCAGGCCAGTCTCACTCCATCTCCATCAATTTCATGCACCCTTGCCAAGTTGCCCTGATCAGGATTTGGAATTACAATAAATCCCGGATACACTCCTTTCGCGGCGTGAAGGACATCACGATGCTATTAGACGAGCAGTGCATCTTTAAAGGAGAAATCGCCAAAGCCTCGGGAACCCTGACAGGAGGTATGGTCTGTCTGTAGAACATTCTTGAAGCCTCTACCTGCTACCCACTAAGGTGTTGAGGAAAATCAAACCTGCTGGCTAGCCAGAGACAGACAGGATCAGAGACAGATCCTTTGCTTTGATACACCTGGGCCTGTCATTAATGCAGCCTGGGTGTGCAAGAGTTGGCCTTTTAAACTCCTCCCCTGGGTACCAGCTACTGAGTTTTCCTAGAGCCTGAGCTACATAGGGGGATTCTGCAAGCGACTTAATCATAGGGCGCTCCCAGGAGAACCTGCAGGGCAGGGAGGGCAATGGAAGGGGGCAAAGCTAAGCAAGAATATAGTTTCACAGGAAGCCTGGCCTCAGCCTTATCCCAGCTCTGGAGCATAAATTGTAGGGTCTATCCTGCCTTGAGGCAAAGCAGCAGGGTTTTGGAACCCCACAGGCTTGGGTTGGGGTGGTGAAACTCCTATGCCCTTCTAGGCAAACATCCCCTGAGATAAAAAAACACTTAGCAGCAGGGAGCTGCATGGGGCAGCAATGGCATCTGCTGCAGTGCCTCCTCAGGCTTAAGAAATGTTACTTATTCCATGACCTATAGCAATGACACTTGCTAGATTAGGCCCCTTCGTCAGAGCTATATGGATCTTACTGTGTGAACTCCGCTTGCACATATGTGAAGACGGATAAGCCACACACAAATCAAGCACTGTTAGTGATCTGGGACTGTGTAGCACAAAGGTTGATGGGTTTAAGTTCCTGAGCTACAGATCACTGGAATTTGAGGTGAGTTGACACTTTTCTTGCTCGTAACCGGTTCAGCCCCAGAGCACTTTGGAGACACAATCTTATTCACCATGGACGATGACATTCTTGAGGCCATATTCTGTTCTGATGAGACATTCGACATGGACCTGGAGAGTCTTTGCAGCCTGCAGAGCGAGGAGGCGCTGAGGAGGCCCAGCACAGCGGATGGCGAGGGCGAGGAGAGGCCCTACACCCAGGCCGGCCTCTGGACCGAGGACCGGGTAGGATGGAGTGCGGGGCTGTGAAGGGGTGGGGGAGAGGAGGAGTGTCCCTAGAGAGAATTTGCTCCTAAGTCAGAACAGAGCAGGAAGAATGAAGATGAATAGCCTTTAAGCTGCTGGTGCTATCGTTTTGACATCTCTCATTTTTCTACTTCATTTTTGTCCCGTATGCCATATTTCACTCTCTAATTATTATTTTTTTTAACCAAAGTGAAGAAAGTATTCAAATTTTAAGCAAAGCTAGGAGGAATCAGTCCTGTGTCATCTCCATAATTCAGAGGTTGGCAGTTTCAGGGGAATTTTTACTTTGGGTTGCACTTTGATCACTGACTGTTGTTTTGATAGAAGAACCAGAAATGCTTCTAATAGGCACATGTGGCATTAAAATAATGGCAACCCTGGTGGGCATTTCTCAGTCTCCCTAGTGATCCAGTCGTGGAGTGCTATGTGATCTTGTGTAGCCCATTGTAACAGGCCTTGAGTAGAGATGATTAATATTCCTATTTAGGAAAACAAGGAAATGAGGCTGGGCAGGCTAGGTGCCCTGCCCAAGAGCACAGCGTGAATAGACAAAGCTAGAACACATGACTCGAAGTCTGTGCTTCTAACTGACAGGCAAGCTTTTTAAAAACCAGCTTGAAATGGTTTGGACCATTATTATAGAGACAAAACTGGTGAGAACTGGGTCTGTCCAGTAGTAACTGATTTGAACCAGTTTCAGCTGGTCAGAATGGGGTTGAACCATTTTTAAGCAGTTGGAACTGCCAGTCTGAACCAGTTTCAGCTGGTCAAAACTGGTTTTCAGACATTTTTAAAAGGATTCAGTTTCACTTCCTGTGAAATCTTCTGAACCACTTGTAAACAGCTGTGTCCATTTTGAACCAGAAAGAGGCAGTGTTAGTTGGTTTCACCTTCCGTTAGTGTCCCTTTCAATTGGTTTCTTTAGAAGTTGGAGTCGTTTGGAGCCAGTCTGAACTGTTCTCAGTCGGTCTGAACTGATCAAGCCAGTCTAAACCTGTTTAAACCTGTCTGAACGGCTTTAACCAGTTCCAGCAGGTCTAAGCCGGTTTGAACTGATTCTGATCTGTTTGAACCATTTTCAGCTGGTCTGAGCTAGTTTGAGCTGGTCTAGACCGGTTTCAGATGTTATAAACTGGTTTGATCCAGTTTGAGCCAGTCTGAATAGCTTTTCAGCCATGTTTAGAAGGACTCAGTTTCACTTCCTATGAAATCTTCAGAACCACTTGTAAATAGTTTCATTTGTTTTAAGAGAGTAGGAGGCAGTGTCAGTTGGTTTCACTTTCAGTTAGTGTCCCTTTCAATTGGTTTCTTTACAAGTTGGAGTCATTTGGAACCGGTTTGAAGTGGTCTGAACCTGCAGTTTGAACCAGTTGTAACCAGCCTTAATAGGTTTCAGCCAGTCTAAACCAGATCTTGAACTGGATTCAACCAGTCTCAACCTATCTGAACCAGTTTTAGCTACTCTAACCAGCTTTCAGATATTTTTAAAGGAAACGGACACCAACTGAAAGTGAAACCAACTGACACTGCCTCCTACAGGCTCAAAAGGGAAACTGTTTACAAGCAGTTCTGAAGATTTTATAGGAAGTGAAATTGAATCCCTTTAAAAATAGTTGAAAAAGAGTTCAGACCAGCTGAAACTGGTTCAGAGAGGTTTAAACTGGTTTAGACTGACTGGAACCGGTTCAGACTGGCTGAAACCTCTCTAAACTGGCTAAAACTGCTTCAAAGCTGACTGACGCCAGTTCAGACTGGTTTAAACTGTTTCCAGCTGGTGTAGACTGAGTGAAACCAGTTCATTCCTGTTTAGACCAACTGAGACCACTTCAAACTGGCTGAAACCTGCAGCCAGTTTATATGAGTTCAAAGTAGCTGAAACAGTTGGTTTCAGTTTCACTGCCAGTGTCAGTGATTTCAAGTTCAGTTGTTTTCACTTACAGATCTTTGAACAGTCAGATCAGTTTCAGGCAGTTTTCAGCTATATTAAATAAGTCAAAACCAGCTAGAACCAGTTTCAGCTGGTTTGATCTGGTCAAGACTCATCATAATTTTTTGAGCTGGTCAAAACTGGTTTCATCTGGCTGGAACAGATTTTAGTCTGCTGGAACTGGTTTGAGCTGGTTGGAACTGGTTTGAGCTAGTTGGACACAGTTGGAACCGGTTCCAGCCATATGGAACCAGTTAGAATTGGTCAGAACAAGCTTTGGCCAATTGGAACTGGCTTTAACTGGTTTGATCCTATTGGAACCAGTTTTACCCAGTCAGAACTGGTAGGACTGGTTTGAACTGGTCAAAGTCCGTTTTAGCCAGTTTGAACTGGTTGGAGCTGGCAAGATCCAGTCTTAGCCAGTTGGAACTAGTCTTAGATGGCTTAAACTGGTTAGAACCAGTTCCAGCCAGTCAGAACTGCTCAGCTATTTTCAACCAATTTTAGCTGGAACTGGTTTTAGTCAGTTTAAACTGGTTCTAGCTGGTTGGAACCAATTTTGGCCAGGTTGAGCCAGTTGGAACTGGTTCCAGCCAGTCAGATCCAGATTTAGCATTTAGAGCCAGTGTTTGCAAGTTTTCAGTTGGTTTTACATTCAGTTGGTTTGAATAAGTCAAAACCTTGATATAGTAAGAACTGCACTTAGCCATTTTGAACCAGTGTTAGCCAGTTTGATCAGGCTGGAATTGGTTTTAGTCAGTTTAAACTGGTTCTAGCTGGTTGGAACCAGTTTTGGCCAATTTGAGCCAGTTGAAACTGGTTCCAGCATGTCAGACCTGGATTTAGCATTTGGAGCCATTGTCTGCAAGTTTTGAGTTGGTTTTTTGTTCAGTTGGTTGGAATAAGTCAAAACCATCAGTTGGTTTCACTTTCAGATCTTTGAACATTTAGAATCGGTTTCAGGCAGTGTCAGCTATATTCAATAAGTCAGAACCAGCCAGATCAGCCGGTTTGATCCAGTCAGAACTGGCTGAGTTGATCAAAACTGATTTGAGCTGGTCAGAGCCAGTTTTAGTCCGTTGGAACTGGTTGGAACTGATTCCAGCCAGTTTCAGCAGGTCGGAAACAGTTTCATCCTTTTTGAACCAGTAAGAACCAGTTCAACCAGTAAGAACTGGTTTCACATAGTTTAAGCAGTTGGAACTTGTTTCAGCCGGTTTGAGCAATTGGAGCCAGTTTTAGTTGGTTTTGAGTTGTTTTAGTTTCAGATGGATTCAGTTTCAGTTCTTTGAATAACTTAAAATTGGTTTCAGTTTTAATTGTTTTGAATAAGTCAGAACTGGTCTGAACTATTTTCAGCCCGTTTGTACTAGTTGGATTTGGCTTGTATGTGTTGGAACCAGTTTTAGCCAATCGTACCTAGTTTCAGCTGGTTTGAGCTATTGGAGCCAGTGTGGATTGGTTTTGGTATGAACTGGTTTTATCAGAATGTTTTTTATACCAGTTTTATCTGGTTTTCTCTGGTCAGAACCAGATTGAACTGATTTTATCCATTCAGAACCAGTTTGAACTTGTTTTGTCTAGTCAGAACAGGTCTGAACCATTTTTTTCTGGTCAGAAACTATAGCTGCTAATGTCAAACTCCTTCCCTACTAATAAGATCTTCTGCCAAGGACCAAGACACATGAGGTTAGAGTCTGCCTATAGCACCAGTTACAGAGCTTCCACAAAGAAAGAAATTGCAATAAAAGACACAGGTCTTATCTGGGGCACTGGATGGGTAGCAGTATCTGTTAAATTGGCCAACCAGCTGTGTAGGTATTATAAATTCACTGCCTTTCCCTTTATTTCTCTCCCAACTCATGAACAGATACTGGAGCTGGAGCTACCACCCAGTTCTCCTATCCTTGAAGTCACCACCCCAGAGCCAGGTGTCTACCATGGAATCTGTGAGTATCCTCTCCTAAGGCAATGTTGAGTAGAAGAAAGACCTTTGGGGAGAGTTGTGGGCACTTGGGACATTTTCCCTGGATAGTCAGGCAGGTTGCACACCAACAGAGATGCAGGAGGTGGTAACCAGCCTGTGCACTGCTTGCCGTCTCACCTCCGGGGATCCTCCTTGGTTTGCACTCTCGGAGGTGCACCTTTAAACTATGCACGCAGACAGCTGTGTGTTACTCGCACCCTCCTCCAGGTGGCTGAGCCAGAGTCCAGTAAGTGTAGAACAAGAGAATACAAACCAGAAGAGATGGAGGCATCTGTCAGTCCGGTGGGCTAGCTGTCCCCTCAGATGAAGAGCAGATGTAGAAAGAAGCCTGTGTCCTCCCAGTTCCAGCAGGGGTGGGACAGCAGGAATACGGGCCTGATATGCCAGGTCGTTTGGAAGTGGGAAATCTGGGCTTTAGATTTTTAAATGTTGGTGATTAATTTTATGACCATTTAAAACACCGCACAAGCCAGACAACACGCACATTGTCATCAGCCAGCACTGTCAGTTTGTGATCACAGAGCAACTCCCGTCTGGGTTTCATCACGGCTGTTCTTCTCTTCCTTCCCCTTTCCAGCCAGTCCCCTCTTACAACATGTATCTCCATGTCAGCCAGTCCGTCTGCCATCTTAGGAAATTTTCAGGCTGGGGTGGCGGCTGACGGTGATTTCCCTCCCATCCCCTGTGAACAAGTCTCCCTCACTCATTCCTCGCAGCCTCACCTGCAGCTCTTTCTTGCCCTGTGTACTTATCACCAACTTCCAGTTAGCTTCTGACAACGAGCTGAGCCGTGCTGTTGTCACGCTCCCCACCCCCACCATCCTCTGCAGAATGAAGCTGAGACGGGTGCGCCTTGAGTCCAGCCTCATCCTTGCTGGTGTCTGCCCCACACACTCCTCCTGAGCCCACCTATGGGCTTTGGTGCAAGCCTGGTCTCTGCCTGGTGTGCCCTCCTTCCCCACTCCCGCAGAAGGTGGACTGCCCTCTGTCAAGGACTGGGCTCCCAGGATGCAGCTCAGGGGTGGCGTTTAGTAGGCGTGCTCTTGGGGAAGGCAGGAAGTGGGACTTTGGGTGTAGTCACACCAAGGCCTCTGCCAGCTCCACAGGAAGTGCTCTTGGAGTTGGCATGGTGTGACGGGGACAGTGGCTGCTCCTCTCGACCGGCCATCTCCACGCCCTTCTGCTACTGGTGCTCAGCCAAGGTTTAGTGACGTCACACACACACCTGGATCCAGCTGTATGGACAACTAGCAACACCCTGGCCTTTACAGTGACTTAGCTCCACTGAGTCTCAAACTCCAGGGCCCACCCCCCAAAACAAAAGAAAGAAGAGACCCCTGACCGATTCAGGGGAGTCCAAAGTGAACAGAAATGATTGCCTTCTTCAGGACCTCACGGGTCTGCAACGGAAGCACAGCAGCCAGGCCCTGCATTCCAAGAATGCTGAGTATGCACTGCCCAGAGAAGGGGAAAGATTAAGGGCAGTCCAGTGAGGAGACTCAGTTGTGAGCGGTCAGCCACGGTGCTCCCAGCTCCTGACGGAATGAGGCCTTCATCCTGGCCCTGCGCGGTGGGGCCTGGGCAGTGTCCAAGCTTCTTCCTTACCCCTTCTAAGGTCCCGGTTCCTTCTGTTATGCCCAGTGAGAACTCATCTTGGCTCACCCATTCCACAAAAGCCAGTTACCCCTTAGAAAAAAAAAGGAAAGATGCCCGCCTGGGAGCCCTCACAGCCCCTTGCATTCCAGAGTTCTCTCTGTTGATCTAGGCCACCAGAGGAATTTAAAAAACCAACCTCGTGTAGATAAGAACCACATCGGAGAGTAGTCTTGACTCCCATCCCGGTTCTGTGTGGGGCTCCCCTCCATCTGATGCTGAGGACTCAGCTCTTATTCTCTGCATCTTCTAGATGGGATAACAAAACAGGCTCAGAGAGCTGGAGCAGCCCACCCAGGTCACACAGCTAGTACTGAAACAGAGCGGAGCCCAGCACGTCTGAATTCCAAGCCCACATCCTCACCACTTCACCTCAGGGCTCTCGCTGAGAGACGGCCTCACATCAGAGGCTTTTGTGAAGAAAAGGTCTCCGTTGCAGACCGGTGAGGTCCTGAAGAAGGCAATCATTTCTGTTCACTTCGGTCTCCCCTGTATTGGTTGGGGGTCTCTTCTTTCTTTTGTTTTGGGGGGTGGGCCCTGAAGATTTAGACTCAGTCGAGCTAAGTCACTGTAAAGGCCAGGGAGGTGCTAGTTGTCCATACAGCTGGATCCAGGTGTGTGTGTGACGTCACTAAACCTTGGCTGAGCACCAGTAGCAGAAGGGCGTGGAGATGGCCGGTCGAGAGGAGCAGCCACTGTCCCTGTCACCCCATGATTTCCCCAAAGATTCTGTCTGTAAATGTCTTTCCCACCAAACCAGCTTCTGACCTTTCTCAGAAATGTTATTTCAATGCCGTAGGGAGCTTTGCCCTGGAGTAAAAGTTCAGAGACATTTTTGCTGCCAGCAAAGTGTAATTTCTCAGCTTCTCTGCTCAGTAGGAAGGCAGAACTTCTTGACCAAGCTTTCTCTGCAAGTTTGGAGGCCTGTGCTTTTTAATCTCTTTTCTGAACCTTTGGCTTTTTCCACACTCTATCCAAAATCCTAAACCTACTTTAGCAGCCTGTGCAAATGGAGAGAGCTTTGATAAAGTGGCCCGAGGGGGAAATGTGTTGGGGTTGGTAAATATGGCCAATCCTATTAATGTTTTGAAAGGGGATATATGACTTGCTAATTTGCAGATGACACTAATTTTGGACGTTTTGCAAATATCAGCAGTGATGAATAGGAAAGGAGCTGAGAGAATTGAAACAGGGGAGAGAAATAACAAAATTAATTTCCATTTATATAAATACTAATTGATACACCAGAGGAAAATGAATACGGAGCATGGCTATTAGCTCAGAAAGGAAAGCAATTGCTTTCGGCACAGCCCCAAATTAGATGGCATCACGGTGCCTCTTGCCAGGCAAACAAAGGGATGGCAGGCTGGGCGTCTGCCTTCCACTTTCTTGGGGAGGCGTCCTCCTCCCTCACACTGACCCTACTCCTCCAAACCCCCAGGTCTTCGCCAGGAATGGGGCCCTTGGCCATTCGTGGGCAGGGCCAAATGTCTCTCACTCACTTCCACACAGGCCACCGAGAGTCCTGGGCACACTGGCCCCAGAACAGTTCCCACATCTGTCCACTTCCTCATTTTCATCACTGCCATCCTTGTCAATGTCAATGTCATCAGCACCCAACAGTCCCCTCCCCAGAGGGGGTCCCTCTAGAACCCCAGTACCCTGACCAGATCTCGTCAACCCCACCCCAGTCCCCTTTAGAACTCACCCCTCCAGTGAGCTCCCCATGCAGAGAAAGAAAATGCAAGCTTCCTGATGTGATCTAGCCCTTGCTTAGCCTCTCGTCTCGTTTTCCTCCACCTTTGCCCTTACTGGCTTGCAACCGCAGCGACCTTTGCCCTTGCTGACCTCTCAGTGTAGAATGCCTTCCAGGGAAGGCAGCTGCCTGCTCATCATCCAGTTCTCAGCTCAAATGTCACCTCCTCAGAGAAGCCCTTCCTGACCACCCCAGCTCCGCCTCAGCCGGTCTTGTAGGTTTTATTTTGCTCATGGTATTTATTGCTCTGTGGAACTATCATGCTTGTTCATTATGCAGTTATTGTCTGTCTTCATGACAGCGGAAGCTCCTAGAATTCAGAGACTTCACTGTTGTTCACCCTGTATCTCCACTGCTCAGAACAGGGCTTGGCACCTAGTAGGAGGTCACCACATACTTTCACCATTGACGAAAACAAGCCAACAAGTGTGGAAGATGCGGTTAGGTTGTCACCAGAGCTGTGACAAAAAATAAAGCCGGGTTTGGGTTTAAAGTAAGGGGCGGGATGCTGCTGAGCTGGAGATGACTAGAGATGGCCTCCCTGGGGCGGCAGCACGTGCACACAGACTCGGGGTGACAACTGCACCCGTTCATTTTTTTGCAGCTGAACAAACAATTCAAAATTCAGGAGCTTAATGCCAGCCCTGTTTGTTCACGACTGGCTCATTGCGCAGTGGTTTGCTGGGTGGTTCTCCCAAGAGCCTGGCTGGTCCCCGTGGGGTCTCCACAGGTGGCTGGCGGCTGAATGATCTGGATGTCTCCGGCCGCATGCCCAGCTTGGAGTGGCCCATCCGGTGGGAGGCTGAGGCGTGACTGGTGAGCCTGGCTCCTGCCACTGGCTGTCTCACCCCCCCCCCACCAGGTGTAGAAAGAGCAAGCCACATGGCGCAGATTCAGGAGAAGCAGACTCCACTGCTAGATGGGAAAAGCTGAAAGTCACATTACAAGGAGAGGCGAGGGTGTAGGTGGGAGGAATCAGTGGCCATTTGCACATTCGGGTGCCACGAGAAGCTCCAGTGTGCCCAGTACATGCTGGTTCATGCCTTTCATCTGCCCCCACAGTGCATGGGCATCTTGGACCATGGCGAATGGAAGGATCTGAGGCTGAACCCCAAGATGTGTGGGGAGTGACAGGGGCATAGAAGAATCTGTGTTCTAGGAAGTCGAGTGGCTTAGCCTCACCTTCCAGCCACGGGCCCTTCCTGCCACCTCTGGGCTTCCAGCTCCTCATTGCAGCCGACATGGGCCCATGCTCCTGCAGCCGCCCCACCGTGGGAGAGCCGCAGAGTATAACTCCTCATAGGGCCACCCAAAAGGATGTGAAAAAAGGCCCTAGACTCCAAAGACAGAAGAGTTCATTGGGTCTGGTCCTGCTCCACTGGAGACCATTAACGAAAGAGAAGTTCCAGCCAAGTAGCTGACAGGCCCTGACCAAGAGAGCCACACGCTTGAGCTTCCCAGGCAAGCAAATGACTCAGCTGGGCCATTTTGCCCAGAACCACAGAAGGTCACTTCTAAATGGTCTCTGATGGAGCAAGGGTAGAGCAGGGGCCAAAGGCCAGCAGTCCCTTCCTTTACCCCGGATTCACATGAATCCTCGTGATCGTGACCAATTTTCATAAATTGTCGATGCCCACTTGTGGGTTCCTGATGTAGTGCCTCATGTGGTTGCTTGTTTAAGCTCTTCATCTGACTGAGACACTGCCGCATCCTGGGAACACAGTGGTCTAGAAAAACAGACAGGGTGTCTGGCCCCAGGGAGTTAATTGCCAGCAGGGCCAAGGGGCATTTACCACATGCCTGCAGGGTCCCAGTGGGGACCGGGACACAGAGGAGGAAGACCACTGAGACACGCGGGCTGAGTAGAGGTTTGACGTGGCCAGGGAGGTTGGGCGGGCTTCCCTGAGAAGGGAGCTGGCTCCTGAGGGGAGAGCCCAGGTTAGCCAGGTCATGCAAGTTCCTGAGGCTGAGAAGGCCTGTGCAGAGGTGTCGTGCCAGCGAGAGGAATGAGAGTATGAGAGACCAGAAGACAGTCTGGATGGATCATGGGACCTCCGAGCATGAGGCGATTGGAGAAGTAGGTAGAGGCCAAGCAGCTCTGGCCCCATCATCCTGCAGACAAGTCTAGAACAACAGCAGCGTGCTGGGCGGAGCCCCTGCTAAAGGCACACTCACTGGAGTTGGCTTTCAAGTTGGTAGAAGGCAGAGACAGAAGGCCGTTTACTTCTCTCGCCTCCCTTGGGGACTTCTGGAACCGCTGGCACTCACAGGCACTTTTCTTCCTGCAGGCCTTCAGCTGAATTTTACCGCGTCCTGGGGGGACCTCCATTACCTGGGGCTCACGGGCCTGGAAGTGGTGGGCAAGGACAGCCAGGCACTGCCCATCAGTCTGCACCAGATCTCCGCCTCCCCCAGAGACTTAAATGACCTCCCCGAGTACACCGACGACTCCCGGACCCTGGATAAGTAAGTGTCTTCCAGAAGCTTCACTCGCTTGAAAATGGGGCCTGTTCTGCTTAGACTTCAAACCAAGTAGCACCCCTTTCCCCACCTTCTCCCACTACCTAGGCAGATCTGTGGTCTCCCCATTTCACAGCCAAGGGAAACCGAGGTTCAGGAGAGACTGGTGACCCTTCAGCCTACCTGGGGTCGTGGGCAGGGGCCTTGGTGTGTTCCACCAAGCTCCGCCAGCCTCGCACAGGGCACTGCGTAAAAGCCTTTGTGCAAGCGCTGTGCTTTGCCGGGAACACGCCCTCCCTTGGGACTGAAACCTCCTCCTGGCGCTCGGAGTGGCTGCTGAGGAAGTCGCTTTCTTTGGCAACGACTGCACTTTGCTCTGCGTCTGTCAGATTCCATGAACCCAGGTGGGATCAAGTCAAGGGGACTCGCCTCAGCTTTGGCATCACTGGGGGACCCCATAAACTGAGACTGGTGCTCAGTCCCCTGCTCAGCACAACTGTCAGGCCCGGCGCTGGCTGGATGTGGGAATGAGAGGGCCTGGGGCCGTCAGAGGTGAGTGTTCAGGCCCTGGCCTGCCTGTGCCGGCCAGTGAGCTTCTTCGCCTCTCCAGGACTGCGATGGCTGTCAGAGAAGTCATGGCGTGGTTCTGCTGTGTCTTCTGTGCAGAAGTGTGTCATGGCTTTTCCAACATGCCAGCAGTAATGATGATAGTGACTGACACTGACGTGGAAGCGCCTGAATGTCTGTCAGTAGATGACTAGGTCAAGGAGCTGTGGTCTGTCTACACGATGGACTACTGTTCAGCCGTAAGGAAAGATGATATGCCACTTGAGGGAAAATGAAGGGAATTTGAGTGTGTGCAAAGCAAGTCAGAATGACAAAAGCAAATGCTCAACATTTACGTGACTATTTGACAAAGTAAAATACTTACAAAAACTAGTGGACGTTCATAAACGCAGCGACGTCTCTGAGAGCAAGATGGGGAGAAAGGGGTAAGGAGATACGAGGCGTGGTGATGGGGAAGAGAGTTTAGAGACAGTGTAAGGAGTATTTAAATCTCTGACTTCTGGATGTTTGGTGGGTACGTTGGCAACGATGGGCCTTGCGGAGTGAAGACGCTTATTGGTTGTTGCCTCCTTGATAGCCTTTATCGCCTTCTTCCACAAAGAAACAAACCAAACAGTGAAATAGCACTGACTGCGTCAGCAGGTCTGGAGGCACAGCTGGCCAGGGAGATGGCTGCAAGCAGGAGGCGCTGCGTGGAACTGGCAGGGAAGCTCCTCCGCCGGGCTGCGAACGTCGTAAATCTTACTGGCTGATCCTTTTTATCCTTTGCTGCTCCGCTTGAGTCTCTGTGTGATGCCTCCTGACATTTTGAGCATGAGGCGAAGGTGAAGGGAGAAAACAAGGCCTAAGGAGAGTAAGGCAGGAAAGTAATTGACACAAAGAAGTTGACAGGCCTGCTCTGGGGAGCCTGCTTCAGAACTCAATTTGTTAGCACTTGACTGAGAGGGACCCCCAAACTGTTAAGGGCTGCATGCTCTGAGGGGGCTGGTCATCCATGCACACAAAGGCGAAGGAAGCAGACTCTTAGTGTGAAAGATTTTTAATAGAATTGGTGTGCACAGAGAGAAAGAAGAAAGGACTTCAAATAATAGTTTTCCAATAAAACTCCAAAATTTGGGCCTCCCTGGTGGCACAAGGGGTTAACCACTGCACTATGAAGCGATCCACAGCCACTGCAGCAAGAGTTCAATCCCCGGCCACAGAGGGGACCCACATGGCCCAGTAGACCTCTCCTACCTCGCCCACTGCTCCCCTCAACAGTGTATTTCAGTCAGTCTGCCTACTCTGCTCCCTACTCTGTCTCTGGTGAATCCTCACAACCCTCACCCCGCCCCCCCACACACATCTCTGGCCTGTATCCCAATTCTTGTATGCATAAATAAATAAATCTTTAAAAAGATAAATAAAACTCCAAAAATTATCCATCCCCTCTTGGGCAAGTGTCCAGCTAACCAGGCTTGAGCCAAAGCAGGGCCAGTGAGGCCCAAAAGCTTGTCACATGTCTAAGACACTTTCTGCCAAGGAACCACAAGTAAGGGTATTAGGAGGTCCCAGGAATGGGGACACAAGAAGAGACTTTAAATTCAACAGATACCACATACTCCTCCGTGAGGCCAAGATAACGCTGTCTCTGCCTCTGCCAAGAACCAGTGACAAACTCCCCATATGTCTCTCACCCACTTGTTTCTTCCAATATCTCTCCATGTCTCTCCTCCATGTGTCTCCTTTTCCACTCATTCCACCTCCTTTTCTATCTCCACCTTACTCCGTCCCAGCCACCCCCCCCCTTCAGGAAGTCCAGCTTATACCCTGCTGGGAGTTGTAGTCCAAGGCGACTGCTTGTAAGTGGAGGCAAAGGGTGCCCTCAGTGCCCCACCCCTTTCGTGGAGATGCATCCTCTGACAGTTTTACATAAAGGAGACGTAGGTGTCCGTCTTTTTAGTCATTCCTGGCTTCTGTTGCTAGTATCTGAATTAATCTGATTCCTGGCATACCTTACCTTGGCAACCAGAACAGTTATTAGATGCAGTTATGAAATGAGTTGAACTCTGTGTCTATCTCTGTTGGATATTTGATATGTCTTAGTTTCTATTTTATATATATTTTTCTCAATAGAAGCTACATTTGTGTCTTAGTTGATTCATGGCAATTCTGAACTCTGAGTAAAATCTTACTTTTGAGGAACACCTTCAGACACAAACAAATCTGAAAAACATAGAATCGTTTATGAATGGCTTAACTAATTTTCCACTGCTATAAGTGGATTCAAAGATTTTAAAGATCAGAATAGCTTAAAGCACAAATAATGATGATGATATTATAACTGATATTGTGGCTGCCATTTTTGGAGCACTTACTAGATGCCAGGTCTGGGCTATGCTAAGCAGTTAGAAATATTCATTTACTTAAGTCTCCAACAGCCCTAAGAGGAAAGTAATATTATTACCATCCCCCTAATCAGCACTACAGAGAGCAGGAAAGCGGTCAAGGCCCACCCAGATGGGTTAAATGAATGCAGGTCAGAAGGAGGCTGACGCCCGCTACTCTTAACCACTCGGTTATACTCTCTCCTGCCTCAGTTTCCTTACCCTGGCTGGAGAGCAGGAAGGGGGTTGCCCCATGGCAGCTGTAGCCCCCACCTGGCCTGGTGTGTGCCGCTGCCAGCAGAGGCCGCTCCCTGCTTCTCCACCATGTGCTGGTGACCGCGGCCTCACGTCCCGCTCTCCTCGCCTGCTCACAGGTCACTCTGCGCCCCGCCTTTGGCAAGTCACACTCCTGCCTCCTCACATTTGGAGCTGCAGAAGTGATCAGCTCACACCCACACTACTGGTTCAGCCCCCCGACCCGCTTCCCGCCTCTGCCCAGATGGTGTTGCAGTAAATTCCAATTTATCTCTAAATATTTCACTTTGTATTTCCAAACAATAAGAGCTTTAAAAAGAGAACAATCTCAGGACCCTCATCACACCTTAAAGAAATTAACATCGATTCCTACATTACCAGGTCTCCAGCGTGCTCACAGCTCGTTGACAGCCGCTCTCCCCGCCCCACCCTGTCACAGTTGTTCTTTGAATTTCGATTGAGATAAGGTCCACACGCTGTGATTGCTTGATATGTCTCCTAAGCCTCTTGTAATCTCTGGGTTCCCTTCGTCTTTTTTCATTTTTTCTTGTAAATTAGCTGTTAAAAGAACCAGGCTTTCTGCCCTGCAGAGTCTGGATTTTACTGGTTGTATCTCCGCGATGTTATTGAACCTGTTCCCGGAGCCGCCGTGTTCATGCAAATTGTCCATTAGATCTAGGAGCCTGATCGGACTGGGTTGGTCCGTTGTGCAAGCAGGGCCCTGGGGCGTGGACGTCACCGCACACTCCCGCCGGACACGGGGCATCTGCTCGTCATACTTTCTGTGGCGCTGGGGGTCCGAAGTGCAGTGACTGGAGCGATGCCTTTATGAGGCGCTGGGAGAGGCGGCTGGCCCTCGCATTTCCTTTTGTCATCGGAAGGAGAACATGTTCCTCAATTATTTGTCACTCTGATGGGAATTCAAACAGAAAGGCAGTCTGACGGCTTCTTTCTTTCCCTTTATTTTTCAGTTCTCAAAATAGCAAATTGCTTCTCTAGCATCCTTTAAAACTTGTGTTTGCTTTTGCCCATCATAAACTCGTGCATTTAGACGTGCTGTGTTTGAAGGGCTCCAATGTATTGCAGTTTTATTCTACTGATGCTTAAATTGTCCCCTCTTGGACACTGGAAGCCCCTGAATCTTCTTGGAAAATCGAGGCCTCTGACAACTTCCTTGCTCTCTGATGTGACAAGATATTCCAGGAGCCTCTGGTATGCTTCTTGTCCCCAATGTGGAACCAGCCATTTCTCCAAGAAACCCTGGTTTGTTGGTTCCATCTGGTTCCATCTAGTGGGAGATGGTATTTAGAAACCATAATGTAGCCGCTGGGGATGCTCATTGCTAGCAGGTTGATGATTATTCCCAGACTTTGTGGTGGCCGGAGTCAGGAACTGCGACAGGTATATTGCCAGCTATGAGCAATTCCCTGTACTCACAAAATTGGGCAGTAGTTTTGCTACGGAGGTGGCCACAATTCTAGGATGAAGAGGTAATAGCTTTTGGAAGAAATAGAAGGTTCTCCAGCGGTAGCCCTCAGTCAGGTTAATTCCACAAGCACCCCAATGTTAAATTGCTGAATCATCTCAGTTTTCAGATGCCAGCCATTATAAGACACACCATCCATCAATTTAATAACAGCCTTTTAGAGAAAGAAGAAACATTACCTCCTTGGATGAACACTTAGATTGTAAGATTTATTCCAAATCCAAAGCTGTAAAATGTAAAAGGAAAAAATAAGGTTTATGTTAGAACCTAGGAAATGTGACAGCAGCCTGCATGACTCCTAGTCAGGAGCCTCCGAGTCACCAGAAAAATGGGTGGGATCAGGGTGGGGGGGTTACCCAGGGGCCCCTAGAGTCAGACCCATCTCCCCAGAGCCAGGAAGCAAAGCCAGACACTTAGGTCAGGATTAGGGTCTGGGGTCGTGCATGCCAGGTGATCCAGGGCAGTACAGTTTTTGGAACAAAGGGGCAGGCCTAGGGGTGAGGCTCCATGTTCCGGAGAGAAGAAGCGTGGGCCAGGCGGCAAGTTCAGAGTAGCGACTGAGCAGAATGCCGGGGCTCCGTCTGTTAGCGCCCCTTCAGCGGAGGCCTATCCGGGACCTCCAGGCTGTGCGTCAGACCAGCTCCCTACAGAGGCACCGTGCCCACCACCAAAAACTGCTAGTCCCGCTGGGACTTCAGTGGCTCCTCCTCCACGCGGACAGAAGGAGCGGAATTCCCGGTAAATGCGCCATTAGGTCAACGCAACACTTTACAGAAAGTTTGGAAAATATTCACCTCCATTACCACTGCCACAAACATAGTTTTCACTTTCGCATACAAGCTCCGGGTCCCTGTCCTTACGGTGGAGCAGCCAAAGCATGTCCCTGCCTGCCGTTCCCACGTCACCGCGTCATCCTCCTGGGTCTCACTTGAAGGGCTGGACAGGTTTCCTTAACTCCGTCCTTTTTTTGGAGACCTTTTAATCGGTGCTTTCCCTTTTGTTATGTAAGTCAGTGATACTAAAATGAATATCTTCGCACACATCGGCTTTCCAACAGGATAAGCGAACTTTCCCGGGGGGAGAAGTTCGGAAATGACATTTCTCCCTTTCTAAACCTTGACGATTGTTTCACTAAATACACTGTTATTTCTCGAGTTTTTTTGTTTGTTTGTTTGGTCTGATTTCACAGGTGGGAGATGGCCCCTCACTGCTGGTTTAATCAGTCTTGCCTCCCAGGCACTGGATCCAGCCAGGACCCTGCAGGTGGGGAAGCTGAGGGGCTCTGACTTGTGCCGCCAGCTGGGCTGCCGGGTCTCACGGCTCTTCCTGCCCTGTGCAGGTTAATCGATGGAGCCAACATCACCATGGAGGATGAGCATATGTGGCTGATCCCCTTCTCGCCCGGGCTGGACCACGTGGTCACTATCCGCTTCGACAGAGCCGAAAGCATCGCGGGCCTGCGCTTCTGGAACTACAATAAATCTCCCGAGGACACCTATCGAGGGGTAAGCGGGGAACAGCGGCCGCGCTCGGTCCACTGTCAGGGAAACGGCGCCTTGATGAATGGCTGGCGTGGCTGCCGGAGAGGAGCATAAATCCTCCAGAACCTTCCAAATGCAGCTGGGGGTTACGGCCAGGGAGAGAGCACACTGCCATTTCCTCCTGCAAACAGCAAACGCAGGCTAAAGAGTCAGGGCAGAGTCAGGAATCCGCAGTGTTCTTCCTCCTGGGGGCCTGGGGGCCCTCAGCCGCCCCCTCACAGGGCCGATCGTGGCTCTGCTGTTCGTTCACTGGGCACTTTAGGGCCCTGAGCTGAGCGGTTGGCTCCAGTTCCTCACTTCCCAGGACCCTGCCCCCACCGCCGGAGGCAGGGGTTATTACCCCATCTCAGCATTAAAAACTGAGCTTCAAAAGGACCCCAGCTCGTGCCCCATGGAGCCCCCAGGCTCATTTCCATGCCGTGTTCCTCGCCTGCCAGCCGCGGAGGGCAGGGGTCTGTTGGGGTGTGAAAAGGAGCACTGGGAGTGCCTTCTTCCTGGCCTTCCTGACCTCGTGCCACCCTGAACTGTATGCATCCCTGCGTCCCAGCCCCCCCCCAGCCCCACACCCCCGCTACACAGGTGAAGACGCAGCGTCCTTTAAAGCGCAGTGATGCAGTCGGGGCCCTGGTCACTCAGCTGAGTCCAATCTCAGGCCGGCCAGCTGTGGCCTTCGGCAGGCGGCTTGCTTTCTCTGGCCTCTGTTTCCTCGTCAGTGAAATGAGGAGGAGGGGGATGCCCGCCCCAGGAAGGTCGACAGAGCCAGGCCCCTGCCTCCCTCCCCTCCCCCCGGGGGCCGCGTGGCCATGGAGTGTCTGGGAACGTTGTCCTTGGGGAGAGTCGCAGCCCCGGGACTCAGCAGAGCAACTGCTGCTCCGTGTGAGCCGCGCGTAAGTCCTCCGTGGGCCTCCCTGTGTCCTCCTAAGTGTGCGTTCGGGCTCCACATGGCTCAGAAGTCAGATATATGGGCTCTAAAAACCAGCATTCTTCCTCGGCGGTGCCTGGGCCTCTCGGTTCCCTGAGTGCGGTGTTCCCAGGGGAGGCTCTGCAGCCTGGGTTCACGGCCCGAGCTCCGGGTCCGAGGCCCTGCTCCCAGGCCCCAGCCCGACCAGCCACGGTGCCTGTGGCTGGCTGGGGTGTGAGGCCTAGAGATGGAAGCATCCGGGCCCCACTGGGTACCCCGGGTCCAGGTCCCTGGCATGTGGCTAGAGCCAGGCCTTGCACTCCTGGGAGTGGGCCGCACAGCCCCGAGGGTGTCTGGAGTCTCATGCCCTCACTGTGCAGTGGAGGTGGTCGTGGCGACCCGCTCAGGGAGCTGAGTCCTGCAAAGTCAAGGACCTCCTGGGGGAGGCGGCACCTCTGAGGAGGGCAGGGGCTTCCGGGGCCTCTGACTTCTCTGGCCTCGGCACTTCAGGTGGCCTTCTCCACAAGGCGAGCCCTGGCTGCCGGGGACACCGGCCATGCCTGCCCACAACGCTGTCCTCCCCGCCAGCCTGTCACCTTCAGGCACACTTTTACTTCGTTTGTTAGGCCAAAATTGTCCACGTCTCCCTGGACGGCCTGTGCGTCTCCCCTCCAGAGGGCTTCCTCGTGCGGAAGGGGCCTGGGAACTGCCACTTCGATTTTGCTCAAGAAATCCTCTTTGTGGACTACCTCCAGACTCGACTGCTGCCCCAGCCGGCCCAGAGGTAAGGGGGCAGCACCCGCGTGTCCGGCCCGGCCCTGGCCCGGCCCGCGGCGCTGGCTTGGTGCGTGGATCTGAAGTACGGACCTGACGGGTTTTGAAATCACGATCAAACGTGTTGCTTTTCAACTCGGGCGTTTTCTAAAGCTCAGCCAAGCTCTCCGGAAGCCTGTGGGATGTTCCCACCTTGTCTGGGGATGTTTGGGTTTCTCACAGTCTGGAGTGCTTAAAGATTTTAAATGCTTCATTGCACTTCCTGCTGGGAAAAGAGGCTGCAGCCTGCCTGATTCCAGAAATGCCCGCTGGCCCATTCGGGGGAAGGGCCTTCCTTGTCTTGTTTTTGTGTTCCTGATTTAGAAAGATTCAAAGAGAAAAATAGAGCCTAACAGTTCATGGATTCACTGGGATTTCTTGGCCCCAGTCTCAGCTACATTAAGTTCATAACAATTTGTAAATGCCGCGTTAAGTTTACTCACTTAAACCCCCTGATGTCCAAACGCCAGAGGCCAAGTGCTGAAAACAAAATGAGTTTCCCTCCACTTAACTGGGGTCACCCCGTGGGCTGGTCACTGGAAACCGCCATTTAATTACAGCATTGCCCTTGAAATTGAAAGAAAAGCAGACCTGGCCGGAAGGGCACTGGCTGCAGACTGGGAGGCCGCGGTGAAGATGGTGGAGCCGTCCTCCCTCCCAGGGCCTGCTCCAGGCCAGGTCCTCTGGATTCCTCCAGGGCACCCTTCCAGCCACCCTGCGAGGCAGGAATTACTATTCCCACTTTACAGATGTGGGGACTGAGGCTGGAGAAGCCACTTGCTCTGGGTCTCAAAGCCAAGGCCTCAGGGCGCTCCACCTTCCAGCCTCCTCACCTGCCGTCCTCACATCCCACCCACACTCCCGCTCTTTCTGCTTCCTGCAGGGAACACCAACAGTCAGTTCCTCGCCACCGGCACTGCTTCTCCGCTTGGGAAGCTCGCTCTGACTCTTCAGTGGTTGTCTCCTCCTTCCCTCAAATGTTACTCCCTGGCCACCCCGGGGTCAGCACACGCTGGCCCGCACTCCACCCTGTGCCCCCATCTCAGTCCCGCTCGGCTCTCGGCAGTGTGGCCTCCCTTGCTCGTGAGGGACAGGGAGCAGGTGGTTTGACCCCAGCTAGAGCCTCAGGTCGCCTCTCTGGCCGGCCACCTGCCAGCCGTGTGACTCTCGGCAAGTCGCTCCACTTCTCTGGGCTGCAGTTTCCTCGCCCACAGCCCAGGGAGGTAAAACCCCCACCTCCTAGGTTTGTTCTGAGGGTGGAAGAGTCCCCAGAAGGCTGCCTGCTGGCGCGGGCACCGACTGACCCCCGGTGGGCGCTGCCCATGAGAAGCGGCATGTCTCTTCTTTCCCCACTGTCTCTCGGGAATGCGAAACTCTCCTCTGTCTTCGACGTCTGTTGCCTGGGGAATAACTGGCCAGTGATTCTGGACTGTTTGATGTTCCTTTCCCAATGCTGTTTTGTGTTTTTTCAGGGTCGACTCAAAAAGCCTGGAACGGGCAAGTATGGACTACGAGGCGCCCCTGATGCCCTGCGGCTGTATCCTCTTCCTGCCACCTGCAGAGCCCAGGTCCTGGGGGCCAGGGACAGGCCGCGGCCCCTGGTTCCTGGCTGCTGACTGGGGTTTCAGGCAGGCTACCGTCCTGCAGCTAGAGCACCCTGCAGGGAATCGAGGACGGGTCGGGTGCTCCCGGTTCTCAGGCACACTGGGTACTGTGGGAGGCGTTCTGCACACCGCCCCCTGCTGGCGGAGGCGCCAGGAGCTGGGACCAGAACTGCGGCTGGGAGGGCCCAGAGAAGCTGGCACTGCCCCCAGAGGCCAGGCCGGCCTAGGAATCAAGCAGGGAGGAGAGGAAGTGCAAGTGCAGAGTATAATAGTGCAAGTTGACCTGCCCCCTCCTGGCGGCATTGTTCACACCAGCTGCCCGTATGAGCTCAGTCCTCACCACAGCCTTGTGCGGGGTACTGCTAACACCCCAACTGAACAGCAGACAAAACAGGAGCCCGGAGAGGCTAAGTCACTTGCTCAAAGCCAGAGCTGCGAAGGGTGAGGCTGGGCAGGCAGCGGCCTCTTTAGCAGCTCTCCCGGAAGGGCTGCCCTGGCCATGATAGGCCCAGAGCTTCCAGGGTCCCACCATGCCTGCTCCAGGGAGTGGCGGAGCAGCTGGGAGACTGGGCTAAGACAGACTCGTTGTGGGGACTCAGCGGCAGCTCCCCCTCCCTCCTCCCGACACCCCACGCACTCGAACCAGACGAACAAGAGAACAGGCACTCTTGTCGTTTTGCAACCAGGGAAACTGAGGCATGAGACACTTTGAGGCCCGGACATAGAATGAGTTTGAGACACAAATGCTTCCTCCTCCTGCCAGCTCCCTGAGAGCCCCTCCCCTCCTGTCCTCCTGCCCCCAGGTCCTGGAGAAGGCTTTGAATTCTAAACACACGCACATACATGCAATTTAAAGAAAATCTGATACCATCTTTATTTTGATAAGCTTCAGCCTCAGTCAGAGGGAAAAAAATCATATTTTTCTTCATTATCTAGATGAACCTAAAAAAAACCTGCTGTTATCTTTGTCGTTGTTTTACTTTGTTCTCCAGAAAATTAAGCCCATTTTTCCTTAATAACGTGTCCAGTCATTTTCCAGTTTCAGCTTCTGACCAGCTGGGGCGACCCCTATTACATCGGCCTCACGGGCCTGGAGCTCTACGACGAGCAGGGAGAGAAAATCCCTCTGTCTGAAAACAGTATCCTTTCCGGCAGAAGGGGGCTCCTCTGGACTGAAGGGACCTGGGAGGGGTAGGGAGGGAGCCAGGAACCTTGAATGCAGAGGGGCGTCCCTGCAGCAACCAGACTCGGGGACTCAGTGCCCCCAAGACGCCCCCTCAGGTAAGCCCGCCAGCCTGCCGAGGTGCCCACAGAGGGAGCGCCCGTGATCCGGGGCCCCCCTTGAGAGCCGCCAGCACTTTGGGTTCACCTCTGTACCCTCGGCTTTCGGAGCACATCTGTATTTGTGAAAGGCCCCCCGAGAGCGTGCAGACTATTATCCCAGTAACTTCCCGAGTCAGTTGCTCGTATTTTTTAAAAATCAGGCGGCCTCCCCTGAAAACTGCCATCTTCAGCCTCTCAAGAGGCCGCAGCCTCAGGCGTGACACTGACCGGGCCTTGCCCACTGCCCTTGGCCCGGCCCGCCCCTGCAGTTGCTCTCAGTCCTCACCCCGCATGGCTGCCTGCCAGCTGCCCCTCCCCCGGGCACACTGTTGTTGCTTACTAATTATCGGCGCTGTGTGCCGAGCACGGTGCCAGGGCTTGTCATGAGGCGTCCTTGTCCTCGCAGCAGGCCTCTGAAGGGACTGCGGATGTCCCGAGCTTACAGATGAGAGGCCAAGAGCTGGAGGGGTTCAGTGCCTGCCCACGGTCACACAGCAGTGAGGCAGAGCTGGGAGTCGGCTCCAGAGCCGTGCTTGTGGCTTCTGAACGTCCCTTGTCTCTTGTGTCACCTTCCTGCGTTCTCTGGCTCTTACTCTATGGCCCCTGACTCTGCAGTCAGGGCTGACCACCTGAGCCCCCTCTCCGTGTGGGGCCACCGGGTTCCCGTGGGCCCCCTCTCTTCCTCCCCCTGGTGGCACCGTCCCCCTCGCCTGGGCAGACAGTCCTCGGTATCTGGGGTTACCTGTGTTCCCACGTATGGAGCAGGCTCCCTCGGTTTTACCCAGGGTGCTCACATCCAGTGCCCTCTGAGGGCCTCCTGTTGCTTCTGGGACCTAGAGTTTTCTATACCCGCTTCACAGGTGAGCAGGGGGCCTGCCAAGGGCCTCAGGCTCAGCAGGTGGAGCCAGAACTGGGACAGGCGTCCCGGCCCCTCCAGTCAGGCCCCGTCCTCACACACACGGCAGAATCCAGCCAGGCCCCTGCCCCTCAAATGAAAATCTCAGAGTTGGCCCTGAAGCTTCAAAGCTGCCGCAGCAACTCCAGCGCCTGCCCCCAGCAGCCCGTGTAACTCCTCTGGGACGGCTCTGCCTGGTCTCCCCCTTTCTTTGAAGCCGGCTGCCCTCCCCACCCCCACCTCTGTTCCCCTCTGTGCTCTCACTCTCCCTGGAACATGTCGCTTTGGCTGTGGTTTCTCAGGCCGCTCTGCCCGCTGGGCCCCCACCGGCCCCCTGGAGCTGCACCGCTGGCCAACGTGGTGGCGGCTGGGGGCGCAGAGCGGCTCGGGGCGCCGAGCACACTGCTTTGGGTTATGGCAGCTTAGAGACCGCCTCAGACATCGCTGCCTTCCCCGACAGCGTCAACTCCCTGGAGGGAGTGTGTGGGGACGTCCGGACCCCGGACAAGCTCATCGACCAAGTGAATGACACCAGCGATGGCCGGCACATGTGGCTGGCCCCCATCCTGCCCGGTCTGGTGAGTTCCTGGCGGGTCCCAGGAAGGGTGGGGAGGGCGGCTCCGTCCCCAGTCTCGTGGCACGTCCCTCTCCAGGTCACGTTCATCTGGGATAAGCCAGCTGCCCGGGAGCTGTCCGGAAGGCTTGGGTCTTTGCCAACACACCTGACGGGGAGGGCGTCTCCCGGGCAGCTGTTCTCTTTCCTGCGGGGGTGGTTACCATAAGGGGACACCAGGGCAAGAAATGGCCTCACGGGACCCCAAAGCCAGGAGCCGGTGCAGCAGACCCAGGGCTTGGCATCCTAAAGGTCCCTGTGGGCCTCCACCCGGGGTCTCTCCTGCCTGTTTTCTCCACAGTCCATTCGGTCCTCTTCCCCCCAGTCCCTCGTCTCCATGTCTCTTCTTGCTTCTTCCTGAATCACCTGGCACTTGGCCCCACCCTGCCCTCTGCCTGGTCCCAAGTCTACCTGGCCTGCTCTTTGAACCGACAGACTCCACTTCCCCGATCCCACACCCTGCAGCTGGTCCTTGCAGTTGTCCCAAGTCCTGCTGGGAGCCTGGCGCTGGGCCTCCACCTGCTAGGGCTGGTCCACGGCGAGAGCAGGAGATGGACACACGGGACAGAGCCCAGGCGGGGGCAGCAACGTGCAGCGGGGCCTGCCGTGTCCACCTCTCCACTCCATGTGCCTGGACAGAGCAAGGGACTACATTTGCCTTTCAGAACCCAGGAAATAGCTGCAGTTTGGTGACATATTTTTCAAATCCCTCCCTAGCAGCTTCCCTGGAGCCGACACCAGCGGCCGGCCTGACCCCCTCCTTGGCAAGGGGAAGCGCAGATCTGTGGGCCCTCAGCCCACAGTCTTTGTTGGGGAGAGCTGTTGGAGGCCCCCTTACTGATTCTGCCACTGATGCCAGCAGCTCCCCCCGCTACCCCAGTGGAGGTTCAAGACATGCTGAAAATTACCCAGCAGCGCCTTCAGGGCCTGTCTGCTATGTTTCTCATTTATGATTCGGCAGAGGACAGACGGGTCAAGGCCTGATTGCCTGGGCGCTACTCCCGGCAGCCTCTGCCTCTGGAGTGGGGGCCTGTCCCTTCGGCCCAGACGGTCCGTCGGGGCCTGACCAGACGGTGGGGCTGGGAGGCCGGGGAGGGCCCAGCTCTCCTCGAGTGTTGAAACGAGGGCCACGCCAGGCCCGAGAACCAGCCTCCGAGAGCCAGCTCAGCGGTTTGTTGCAAACTCAGCCACACGTGAGCTGACTCAAGATGGGCTTCCGGGGAGGCCGGCTGGTGCCTCGGACCAGCCTGCCTCCAGCGCCCAGGAGCTGGCCCCGGCCCACCCGGCCCGCCCAAGCGCCTGTGTTTGCAAACACGCCTGTTTCCATCCGTGCCTCTGACAGGTGAACCGGGTTTATGTGATTTTCGATCTGCCTACCACCGTGTCAATGATCAAGCTGTGGAATTATGCGAAAACGCCCCACCGAGGGGTGAAGGAGTTTGGCGTGAGTACTTACTAGCTGGGTTTTTGGAGATAATTATGCTCATTGGTAATTAGGCCGCCGGCAATTATCATTTGTCGCAGTTTGAGTTACTTCGCTGTGCGGCAACCTTGGCCGCCACTGCCTGGCCCTCTGACGCAGGAGGTGTGCCACCAGCCGGGGACTGCAGACCTCCTCCGGTGCTCTGAGCATCACCCTGAACAAACAGAAAGTGGCTCTTTCAGCTCTTCTCACAGCACCCTGGCT
Source organism: Galemys pyrenaicus (assembly GCA_019455555.1). Classification (NCBI taxonomy): domain Eukaryota; kingdom Metazoa; phylum Chordata; class Mammalia; order Eulipotyphla; family Talpidae; genus Galemys; species Galemys pyrenaicus. The sequence goes on from JAGFMF010011768.1 coordinate 13,155,210, forward strand.
TGGGGGGGCACCTCTCGGGTGGGGGAGAGCGGGGGCCCTAGGGGCAGACTCCCAGCGCTGCCACTTGGGCCGGTGGTACTTAGCCCTCGGCACCTCGGCTCCCTCCCCTGCAACCTGGGCGGCAAGCGCGTGCCTTTCCCTCCGCCCGGACCGCTGGCGCCCGAGGGGCGGCCACGCAGCAGGGCCCTGAGCTGGCGGCCGTGGCGCGGAGGGGGACCCAGCCCGTCTTTGGCCCGTCCAGCTCCTGGTGGATGACCTACTGGTGTACAACGGGATCCTGGCCATGGTGGGCCACCTGGTCGGGGGCATCCTGCCCACGTGCGAGCCCACGGTCCCCTACCACACCATCCTGTTCACCGAGGACACAGGCATCTGCCACCAGGAGAAACACACCGCCATCAGGTGGGCCCCGCGCCCGGCGCGCACCCGCCCTCTCCCGCCGCCCTAATGAGGACAGATGGCAGGGCCGCGCCGCCCGGAGTGTGATCGAATCTTGTGTCTTCTCCCTGCGGCAGTAATCAGGTGGAGGACCAGGATGTCCAGATGATGAATGAAAACCAAATCATTACCAACTCGAAAAGGAAGCAGAAGCAGAGCGCCGTGGACCCAGGTCAGTGTCAGGGTCCGCCCAGAAGGCCCCCTCGGGAGTGTGGCCTGCGAGACGCCGTCCCCGCCCCCTGTCCTCCAGCCCCTCTGCACCCAGGAGCCCCCAACGAAAGGGGCTCCCCTGCGCGCCCCTCCCTGCGTGGCTTCCTGGGAGCCAGAGTAAAGGACTTCCCAGGGACGGCGGCGTTTGAGCCGAACCCTAAGAGACGGTGGAGCGGGTCGGGGGCAGAGGCCTAGAGGGACAGCCTGGCCGAGCTCCTCAGGCAGCGGTGGGTCAGCCAGGGCTGCACACGTGGCCACGTCCCCAACGGCCTTGAATGACACCCCAAGCAGTTTGTGCTCTCTGAGAACCTGGGGCACCCCTTGAGGTTGAGGGGTGGCGACCCTGACTCCCTTGTGCTCTCCCTCGACAGCCTTACGCCCCAAAACCTGCATAAGCGAGAAGGAGACCACAAGACGGTGGCGGTGCTGACTGGCCGTGGGGCAGCCGGTTCTCTCGCCAGGGCGGGCTCCGCCATCGCCCCCAGCGCCTGTGCACCTCGGTCCCCAGTGTCCACCAGCCAGGACCTGGGGCTGGGCAAGAGCCGCCGCGTGGAGGGAGCCTGCTGCAAGGAGGGTTGGGCAGCCCTGGAAAATACTGCGTTGCAGGCAGAGGAGGAAGGGGCTGCTGCAGGTGGGCGCCGGCTTCCCGTGGGTCTGGGCCCAAAGGCAGGGCCGGGCACTCTCCTGTAAGACGCAGCGGAGCCCGGCTCGGGTGCACTCAGGCCTGTCGTGAGACCCTGGGCGGGACAGCGAGGTGCCCTGGGGGCTCCCGTCCCGGCTGCCGAGTGTCCAGAGCCCGACTGGGCACACAGGGCCAGGCCTGCCATGCCAGGAGTGTGTGTGCCCGCACAGCTCCGCCCTCAGGCCCCTCCACGCACAGTCGCTGCCCGGGTTGGGGTCGCTGGCGGAGCCGGCTGAGAGTCCTCAACCCCACACGCCTAGCCGGACCGCCTTCCCTCATCCCAGGCCCCACTGGGGGGGAGCCCCCAGAGAAGCTGGTCCTGTGGGGGCCTCTGCCCTCTTGGCAAGTCCAAAGAGAGATTGACTAAGGGCATGCATCCTGCTGAGGAAAGAAAAGGCGTTGCACCCACGCTGGCAGGCTGGTCCCCGCAGCGCTCCAGCCAGACGGGACTGGCAGGCGGGCAACTTCAGACCCCAGAATCCAGCGCGGCGCATGCAGAGGCCCTGGCCATGCCGGGGAGAGGGAGGACCCGTGCCACAGCCGACCCTGGGCCCTGCCACCCTCCCACCTCCCCTGCCGCTTGAACTTGGAGGAGGCAGCCTCACCGCACCCTCTGCATCCAGCGGGCGGCCCTCCTTGCTGCCTTCGCTGCCCGTGCCCTGGAGGCGGTGGCAAGGTGCCTGTTGCCCAGCCCCCCACCCCTCCCAGCAGCTTCCCACCAACTTGGAAAACGTGCCTTGCACCCCAGCCAGTGAGCCCCAAACGCATCTATTTCCATCTATGTAACAAGCTCGGATCAGGGACCTAATTGGTTTCCCAGTGGTGGGTAATTTCTTGTTCCAAATATTAATCCGTTGTTTTCCTGGCGCCCGGCCCGGCCCGCTGCGTACTGTACTCCAAGCGCGTTCCCATGCAACCGAGAGCCCGGCAAATACTTTATGAGCTTTGCAGCTTCCGCTAGCAGCTATGCAAATGTGCTTTTCATTTGGAGCGTGGGGCTGATGTGAAGATAAGGAATTGTTTCTCCTGGAAAAAAGCCTTCATTTCTGTTGCTCCTAAGCCCCCAGCTTTTCTGCTCACCTCCCAGAAGCAGCGGGGCCCGGGGGTCTGGTTTCCCAGGGAGCTGAGGGCTGCACCTCTGGGGCTGCCGGGCCATCAGACCAGCTCTTAGCGACCAAAACCAGTGCGGCCAGGGCCCAGCTCTGCACTGGTGCAGGGTGCGGGTGGGGTTTGTCGGGGAGACTGCACAATACCACGGCGCCCGCTGCCGGTTCGCACTTGACGTTGATGATAACTGTATGTACCATGCAGTCTAGGAGGGGGAAAGCGCTACATAGGCATTAAGTCTCAAATTTCTATTTTTTTCTCTAGCAAAATCAATAAAAGATGTTATTAAGAGTATAGCCTGATGCACTCGACTTGGGGTCAGACAGAGAGCGCTCGCTGCCTCCAAGAACCAGTCAGAGGCCGCTGGAGGGGACACGGGGCGGCACTGGAGGGGACGTGGGGCCAGTGCCCCTTCTGAGCCTCCCTTTCCACCTGCAAATGGGGTCGTGGGTCCTGGCCAGATTCTAGAAGCCCATATGTACATAGTGGCTCGTATGTGGCGACACAATTCATTTACTCGACACAGCAAGCCTACAGGGCAGCCACTGTTCTTTTCATTTTACAGATAAGAGAGCTGATGCACGGGGAGGCTGAGTGAGTTGCCCAGACACACAGCACAGGCACTGCTCGTCATTGCACAAATCCTGCCATAACCACAGGAGGCTGCAGGCCACGTGAACCCCGTGTCTAGAAGCACAGAGCCCCGATGCCCGGTCTCCAGCCGCCTCCTGCGGTTCCCCAGTCCCCAGCTGCCTTGGGGGGTGGGTGTTGGCAATTCTGGCTTCTGGACAAGTCGGCCCTTGGTTGTGGAGATTTAGTCGAAGGGGGTCGGAACTGCAGCTCAGGCATGAGGAACTGCCTGGGCGGTAAGAGAGGGCCCACTGGACAGAGGGAACCCCGGTTCCCTCCTGCTGTCAGGTGCCAGGGAGCGGGGAGAACTCCTCTGCCCACCGGTGTGTGGAAGAAAATGGCGGAGCCGCTGGCTGCCCACTGCAGCACCTGCTCCCCTGAGTTCCCACGGAGACTGCGGGGTCCTGCTCTGGCCAGGCACGCAGGTAGCTGTGGGTGCAGCTCTGGGTCATCAGCCTCTCCCAGCAACAGCTGGGGACCAGGTGAGTGATGCCAGGAAGCACAGGGGCCTGCAGAGCAGAGGCCCCCCCAAGGGAGCAGCTGCACTCAGCTCCAGCACTCCCCAGGGCCAGGGCTGCAAGGTTGTTCAGAGAACCCAGAACTCCAGGGGGGGGGGGTTTGTTGGTTTTTTTTAATGTGAAAGCGTTTAAACACTGGCTCAACGCAACAAGCAAACACCCCAGGGAGCCGGGGAACCCTGTGTGCGTGGGGGCGGCTCTCCCAGGCACAGCCCTTGGGCGGCCACATTGGCCTCGCCCTGAACCAGCCAGCCTCCTGCTTACCCATCTCGAGGGAGGCCAGTGTAGGGTCAGAGAACTACCAGGTCTTCCCACCCTCCCGCCACTGGTGTGATGGACACCTGCGGTCCGCGGGCGTGCCTGGGTGGGGGATGCGTTTGACACGGGCTTACGTGGGCGGCGTCATGAGGCCGCCAGGGCCAAGACCAACCAGCAGCAGCGAGACCAACGGGCAGTGAGAGGACCAACGCGAGCAGCAAGACCAACAAGCAGCAGAGAGAAGCAGCGGCCCCCCGGCACCCCTGCCTGCCGCGTACCTGGCCACCTCTGACAATAAAAAGCATAAAAGCCACCGAGGGCTCCAAGACTCCTTCCTTACCCCTCCTCTGTCTGCTAGAACCGTCCCGAACCTGCTGTGTGCCGCCTGTCCTGCGGCTGCGGCCAGGGAGGCGGCAGTCCCGGCGGCAGCCCCCACAGGAGGCACCCCAGCCCCTCCCCAGTAGACGGGGTGCAGCAGCCTCAGGCAGCAGCCCGAGGGCCTGGGTTGGTGGACGCGCGGGCGTGGGTTCCTGGAAGTGAGTTTTGGCCACAGTGGACAAGAGGGTTGAAGAAGAGCAGGCTCAGGTGCCCAGAGGACCCGCCCCCGCCCCCGCCCCGGCCGTCCTAGCTCTGCCCAGGAGGCCCCGCTCCTGTCATCCAGAGGTCCCTGGTTGCTGGGTTCCCGGCCTTGAAGCCCTGGCCCTGGGGAGCGCTGGGGCAAGCTGCAACCCGACCCTGGGCCCGCACTGGTGACCTGGAGCCCTGTGCAGGCCTTAGCCCCCCACCGCACCAAAGCCGGCCGGGCCCTTCTGACTCCCCCACACACGCTTTGACCTCAGTGAAGCCACAGCTCGGTGGCTGGCCTACCCAGGCGGCTGTCAGCACCTGTCTGGACGATGCCCGCTTCTCAGGACGAACTGGACACTCAGCCGTCCGGGCCCATCACCAGCTGTCCTGCCGCCTGAGCTGCTTCCTGCAGCGCTGCGGTCTGCAGCCCCTCGGGGCTGGCTGCTCTCGCGCAGAGGCCCCTTCCCGCGGCCCTGGCGTCCTGGGGCCCTGTCTCGCAACCATCCCAGACCGGGTAGGAGGTTCATCGTCGGGTCAGTTTCTTTGTCTTCGCCACGGTCACACTATCCCTCACACTCCACCGCACCATCACGCCGGCGTCCCCGAGACGCTCGCTTTATACACCTCGTGCGTCAGCCCAGGTGCATCTGCTTGCGCACGCCCACCCCAGAACGCCCGCAGCACTGCAGTACCGCAGGTGTCCATCATCACAGTGGTGGGAGGTCGGAAAGACCTGATCAACCTTTACCCTACAGACCCTCACTCAACACCCCACCTCCCACCCCCTCACGCCCTGCCAGGCCCCGGCCCTCAGCCCAGCCAGCGGCCCCCAGGCAGATGCTCAGGCAGCATCAGTCAGGAAACCTGGCCCAAGAGGCAGTTACCAGTGAGGTGCGGGCTGGGCCTTGCAGGGCGCAGGTGCCACGACGTGATTCCCGTCCGTCCATGCGGTAAAGCCCCACGCCGAGGAGACTGTTTTCTCCCCGTGATGGATGGTCCCACCTGGGCTGAGTTAGTCCTTGGGCCGGTGGTGGGCCAGGCGCCCACGCAGTGGCACTGCTTTTGCGAGGCCTCGCAGCCCAGGGCGACGGGGCGGGTGAGCTGAGCCCCAGCCCCACCACGCTGTGCACACAGGGCCCTGCTCCACGCCTTGGGGACGGAACTTTCCTAAGTCATCCACTCAGGTGTTCCTCGCCCCCACCAAGAGCCCGATGGCCAAACAGGGCTCTGGAGAGCCTGGCAAGCGCTGCCCCCCACCCGTCTCCAGGCTGCACGGCAGTTACTCTGCTCCCTCCCCAGGGCCACTGCAGTCTAAGCGCCCCCTCCATCTCCTGAGGCTCTGAGGTTCTGCTCAGAAGGAACGTGCCCCTAAAACCCTATCGTGATTGCCTGTGGTCTTGGAGGTGAAGGCTTCAACTCCAAGGCCCCACCGCCCCGACCCCACCCACCGCTGAGCAGCCGCCTGCGTCCTCACCTGAGCTCCAAGCGCTGTCCTGTCCTAGCGCCGACGCAGCCACATGGGTCCGCACGGCCCCAGGGCCTTTGCACATGTGGCCGCTGCCCGCGCATAGCCTCAGCACCTCCTCCTCCTCCTCAGTCCTGCGGTAGCGGCCCCTCCTCTGAGAGGCCCTCTCTCCTCCCTCCAGCCTAAACTGAGTCCTTCCTGGGTTTAGTTCCCACCACCTGAAATGATGTTTTCATCGTCAGGGCTGTTATCTCTGCCTCCTCCCCGGAACGTGCACTCCACAGGTGAAGACTGTCTTTCTGGTTCACTGTGGAGGCTCCAGGGACAGGTGAGCCCCTTAGAAACAGTTCTTGGTGGGACAGAGTCTAGCAGCTGTGGTGGTCTCGGGCTTGAACCCAAGTTCAGCTCTGCTGCTCACCTCACGAGCTCCAAGCAGGGGTCAGCTCCCTGGCAGCGGCAGCTCTCCAGAGGACGAGCCCCCCGCCCCCAAGCCTGCCTTGTCTGCAGGCCTGGCTGCCACAGACGAATGCCCATGAATCAAGCTGACGTTTCCATTACCCAGGGGAGATGAGTGTGGTCGAGGCGGCCGGCGCTGGGGGGGCTGCTCGTCGCAGCCATCAGTCAAGGAGGGGAGTCAGCCTGTGACACCCTGCCTGCCACGGCCCTGGCCAGGGAGGGCGGCGGCCGAGGACCCCCGGCCCTGGGGAGAGAGGGGGTGACGGGGCCAACGAGAGGGCAGAGCCCCACGTCAGGCACCGAGCACAGGCAGGCACGGTGGGGCCGGCACGCACACAGGCACGTCAGCTCCGAGCACGCAGGAGCAGTAGCGCCTGCTGGCACGTCCAGAGGCTGCGGGCTTGGGGATGCCGGGAGTGCAGCAAGGTCAGAGCCAAGCTGCGTACAGGCTGCTGGGCTGGGGGTCAGGTCAACGGGCAGGTGCGAGACACACCCCAAAAGCCAACAGCCATCCCATGCATCTGGGAACGCTGTTTGTGGGGGAGGGGAGGTGTTTGCTTCCCAATCCAGGCTTCTTGGTGCTCCCCGAGCACCCTCTGCCTTCAGACCATGTGGTCTTCCCTCCCAGGTTGGGGCAGAGGGTGGCGTCTCTCCCTGCTTGGAGACACTGTCCCGCTCACTCAGCAGTGACCCTCTGGGAGTACTCAGAAGGTCCGCCGGGAAGTGCTGCCTTTGATCTAACCAGTGGCCGTCTTGCTGCAGGCTGTCTCCATGAGCCTGAAAGGCCACTAGTGTTCAGCCCCTGCCCAGCAGGTGCCCAGCGGGAGCTGGGAGGCCTGGAAGCTGGTTGGGCCCGCTAGTTCCTGCCTCTCCCCGCCCTCCCAGCCGGCCTGGGCGGCCCACATACCATGATCACATTCCACTTGCACGATTATTTATTGAGTTCTTGTTTTAAAACCAACTCTTTTTCTTTTTACTTAAATGCCTATTTTGGCTTCACCCTAAGCAATAATGTCTGTGAAATCAGGGCGCTCATGTGCCCATTAATACATTTTTTTCTAATACACATTTACATAGACACAACTATTAAAATAGATTAAAATTTGCCCGTGTATCAGCTAAAATCATCTCCTGCACCTCTGCGGGCCACTTGCCGACTTCAGCAGGACCTAGGATGAGAATAAAGCGCCCCAGGTGCCTGGCACCCCGGCCGGATGCCTGCTGGACACCCTGCCCAGGCCAGTATGCTCAGGACTCTGTCTTCGCCCAAGCCCTGAACCCCTTTCCTGAAGCTCGAGGCCTTGGGAGCTGGACCCTCTCTCCCTAGGCCAGCCCCTGTCCACCCCATGTAGTAGCTCTGGGATACTGAATGAATGAACAGAAAGTGAACTAATGAAGCACTCACCGGACCGCTCAGCGCGTGCGTGACTGGATGAGCAACCCTCCCCGGGGCCCTCGGGCGCGTGAGCCTCGGGGCTCCTGAACTGCTCACACGAGCCCAGGTCCGAGGGCCACCACCTGCCTCCTCCCTCCACACCAGCCCCGGCAGCCGACCAGCTCCTGCCTCTGCCCCCGTGGTCCCGTCTCAGGGCGACCGGCTCCACTAGCCACTCCCTCCCTCCCTGCCCACGCAGTAAGGCTGGGCGGGAGTCGTCTGCTCCTCTCTCCCGTCCTCCGCCTCGGTGACGGGACGTCTGCTCACACAGACTGCACGGGGTCGCCTCTAGGCTCGCCAGGCGCTTCCCACTCTGCTGCAAGCGCCAAGGCGCGGTTACCGCTGAGCTTCGGGCGGCCTGGCCCCTGGCCGGCTCCACCGGCCTGCAGCCTGACTTCCCAGCCCCGCTGCAGCCAGCCTCTCTCCACACCTGCCAGCTGGACCATCTCGATGCTCCATAGTGCTCCCCGTTTCCTTCTGCTCTGCGTTCTTGCCTGCCTGACACCTAGACAAACATCTTGTCATCTCTTGGCTTAAATGCCATTTTCCCAAAGGAGGCTTCCCCAGCCACTCCCCATCCTCTCCTCCTCCTGCAGGTGCTGGCTCTGGGCCCCCTGCGCTGACGCTCCCTCCTCCAGATCACAGCAAGCCCCAAACAAAGCATGCACTCTGTGCGGGGCTCCGTTCGAAAGGCGCCATGTGCATCCACTCACCGAACTCTCAGACCAGCTTTAAGAGGTAGATATAAAGATGACTCCCACTTAACAGACGAGGAAACCGAGGCACAGAGACATCAGGTAACTGGCCAAGGCCTCAAGAGAAGGAGCTGGAATCTGAAGCCAGGTGACGTGTCCAGAGCCAGGCACCAAAACACTTCACTCACTGCACCGTGACCGCTGGTGGCTCCCCATGCTGCCCACTACGCACTCTCAGGACAGACACTTCCTGCACACCCACCGCAGTGCTGGCACACAGTAGGGGCACAGTGGGTTGTATCGTTGGGTAGATGGACATACAGCTGGTTGGATGATTAATGATGGAAGAAGGAGGGTAGATGTCTGACACAGGAGGGATGACAACTGATGGGTGAAGATGGGCGGGAGGATGGATGGATGGATGGATGGACATATGAGGAGCAGATGAGTGGATGGACAGATGGATAGGCAGATTAGGGGCAGATGGATGGATGGATGGATGGATGGATGATAAATGTGTGTATGGATGTATGGAAGAGTAAAGAATATATTCTACTTGGGGGAAAGCTCTAGAAATCCTTCTGGGAAGAATCTGGAGCTTAGGAATCCTGTCTCAAACCCCAGCTCTGCCATTGGCTCAGTCTGTGTGATCTTACTCAAGTTACTTCATCTCTGTGACCCTAAATTCCTTCTTAACTTTAGGGGTCTATTTCCTAAGCCCTAGGGTCTGAGGTACAGGTGGCTCTAGACAGAGTACAGGGCTCCGGGGGGGTGGGGCAGATGTGTCCCCATCTCCCCGGTTTAGGGCCTGGGTTTGAGGGCCCATCTTTTCCACTTTCCACCCCCCTGGCCCCTGCCTTGTCCGCATTTGAATCCAAAGCGGTCTCCCAACTTGGCTCTACTCCCTGGCCCCCAGGCCCAGGCACCACTCAAGGCCCCTTGGCCCACAGCTAGCCCCGCCCACTCAGGGCTGTCACCCTTGGGATCCCAGAGGACCAGAGAGAGCTACACGGAGGCAGCCACAGCCAGAGAGCAACTGGCCTCCACGCGCGGTGAAAGCACAGGTTCAACGAGCATTTATTGAGCCCCTGCCGTGCGGCCGCCGTGACCCCCTGCAGGCCTCCGCCGCCCTGCAGGGCTCTGCACCCGGGCACCTCCCGAACTCGCTGGCTGGCTCGTGGTGCCCAGGCCTCTGGCGGCTGCTGTCCGAGCCCGCGCTGGCACCCCGCTGCACCAGCAGGACTAGCACGTGGTGGCAGGAGTTCGTCATCCCAAAGCTGCTCTGCGTCCTTTACAGCCCTCGGCTGCCCGGCCCCCTCGAGCCCTGGGACCCAGACAGCGGCCGGCAGGCCAGGCCCGGCGCCTCGCCGCCCAGTTCACAGCACCCAGGCCAGGTTCCGGTGGTGCCGGCCCCGTAGTTTGGCGGCAGGAGGCTGTGCCGCTGCCGCGGGCCTGAGTTCTGTGGGCCAGGCTGGGTCTAGCTCACACCCAGTGCCCCAGGACCCAGCATTGGCGGCTCAGCTCCGGCGCCTCCTGTGCAGAGCTCCGGGGCCAGGAATCGGCCAAATGGTGCGGCTGCTGTACAGAGCTCCGGGGCCAGGAATCGCCCATGTGCGGCTGGTGACCTGCGGAGACACAGCGTGGTCAGTGCGGACAGCGCCTCCTCCACCCGCATCGGCCCTCAGCCCCACTGACGCACCCTTCTTCCCACTCACCCACCCATCCAGCTTTCACCCATCCCATTCACCAGCCAGCACCACCCCCTGGCGCCCCACCCCGCCCATCACCCACCGTCAGCGCACCTGCAAGCCAGGCACGTATCTGCAGCACCCACGGCCACCCGCAACCAACCCACCAACACGGCCACCACTTGGCTCACGTGCTCGTCACACTCACGCTCTCAGCCATGCCTGCACTGCCCACCTGTCGACATACCCACACCCGCCATTCCCACCAGCCTCCTTGTTAACCCACCACCTGCCCCGCGTTTCCCACGCCCCTACCTGCAACCCAACAGCCATGCAGCCACCCCGTCTCGCCTCCAGCTCCCCTGTCTGCTCACCTGCTGCTGACCTGCTGACTCGCCGCGTCCCAGCCCCACCCACTGGTCCTGCCCTGCTGCCCCTCCCCCCTCCCCCCTCCCAGCCCCACGCAGCCAGCCACCTCCTGCCTGTCCCCGCACACACGCCCACCCACTCGCACCAACTCCCCCTCCACTTTCCAGCTCCCTTTCCTTTTCACCCACATCTTCAGCCGACCACCCGAGCCCTCACTGCCCACTCGCCTGCCCACCCTCCCCCCAGCCCACCGTGCTGTAAGCACCTCACCACCCAGCCACCCAGCCAGGCAGGCACCCCGGCTGCTGTGCTCACAGAGCGTGCGAGGGCCCTGGCTGCACTTCCTGACCCCAGCGACCGTGACGAGCGCGTGGGACGCAGCAGCCCCTGCGCCAAGGCAGTGGCCGAGGCCATACCCGCAGCCTGCAGGCAGAAGGGCCGGGCCCCGCCGCACACTCACTGACCACGTCCCCTTGACCTCGCTCCCGTGCCTGGCTCACGAGCCCTCAGCACGCCCGTCTCCGACTGTGACTGCTTCGCACGTCCTGGTACCGAAGGCCGACTCGGGCCTTCCCAGCCTACAGGAGGCCCCGATCCTGTCCCTGGTCCTCAGGGTCCCTGGTCAGAAGCACCGTGCTGCTGGCTCTGCCACATCTTCAGCCCCCGAGCCCAGACCATCAGAGCCTCAGCTCTGGACAGAGGCTCAGAGGGCGGAGCCAGAAAGCAGCAAACACAGGGAAGCAGAGGGAGGAGAGCCTGGGGCGGGGGCAAGGGGTGCGACCTACCCCCACCTCACAGATGGGGAGCTGAGACACCAGGGTGAGCTGGGAGCCCCAGCCGAGTGCAGTGGGCCCTCAGCGTCCTGATTCCAAACCTCAGCATTAAATTTGTTCCTCCTCTCGTCCTCGTGCTCCCAGCAAGCGCTCCCGGAGGTTCAGATTCCGGGCACCCTGTGGGCCGGGCGGGCTCTCCGCTGCAAGCCCCAGGGGTGCTCCTGCCTGAAAACCTCCCAGGAAAGCTCACCCCCAACCCTGCCCAGCTGCTCAGACTTCGGGGAGAGTCTTCGGGGTAACCAGGTCAGGCACCTGCAGAGACACGTGCCAACACTCAGGAGCGTTTTGTTGGCTGTTTTTAAAAAATGTTTTGCTTTGGCTCTTTTTCTGTTTTTAATATTCTTTAATATTGGCGCTTGGCTGATTTTACTGTATTTTAAGAAGGGGTGGGAACCATTTGGCAAACAATCTGGAATCGTTTGGCCTCAGGAAAAACATTCGTTTTGGCCCCAGTCACTGAAACAGTTGCGTTCTTTAGAAGTGTTTGCCGCCAAGATATAGGTGTTTGGTGTGTTGGTTTTTCTTTTTTTTAAACCTAGAAACAAATATTTGGTGCACAGAAAGGTTTGATTGTTTTACTAAATGACTATTTAGAAGTGATTGTAGCTGCTCTTGCCATTGCCAGCAGGCAGAACCTGGGAGAGTGGTTGGAACACAGAAGGGATGTGCATTTTGCAGGAAAACAAGAGGCCCTGGTCTCACTCGAGTTAAAACTAGGCTCTGTGCGCCTTGGGCCCGGAGGCCAGACCACTGCCCAGGGCCCTCCAAGGCCCTGTCCAGCCTCCTGGGAGGGGCGGGGCCCCAGGGCCACTTACAGGGCAGGGGAGGGCACTTACTATGCAGAGGGCGCCCCCCAGCTCCCAGTACCCCACACCCACGCCCCTTCTCCCCCAGTCGCTGTTTTGGGGACAGTCACTACCCAGGTAAAAAAAAGTGCCTCATGCCGTAGATTGGGAAAGCTCACCTTGAAACGCCCATGGTCCCAAACAAATGACATAAATGGGTGGGGGAGACCAGCGGGGCCACCCCTCCCTGCTGGCCATGGTGGCCGTGAGGAATCTAGGCTCGGATCTTCCAAAAATTTCAGAGAAATGGAAAATCAGGATTTGAAATAAAATCTCCTGGCCTTTAAACAATGGCAATGAAGGTTTTTAAAACATTTTCAACCATCTGTGGTCAAGTAGCATCCCTCACGCTGGACTCAGCCCACAGGAGGCTACTTCTGACCTCTGTTTCTCAGCCCATGTCTATGTTCCCTAAGTCCACCCCATGCTTGCACATTCTGGCCCCTCAGCAGGGTGCCCTTCCTTGCCGTTCTCTGGCTGCCGAGCCCCCACTCCCTTTCAAATGTTTGCTCCCCTGCAAGCAGCTCGCCACCCCCCAGGCCCCTGGGGCTTGGCTCCCTCCTGTGTCCCCACAACGTGCTCCATGGTTGCCTCTTTGGATTGTTGTAGCAGTTTGGTGAGTGCTCCCCAACAACCTGGGGACCCAATGCAGGCAAGGACTGGACTGTACCCCCCTGGAGCCCCTGGCCCCAGCACTCGGGACACAGCATCGGCCCTGAGCCGACCTTCTCTAAGTGCAGAAGCTGCAAGAGGATGGAGTGATTCCTGAACCTGAGGGGTGAGCCCCACCTGCCCCTTATAGACTGAGAGTCTGTGCATGTGGTGACAGATTCTGCTCAGCTCTCCTTCCCTGGGTGCAGGAATGGGGGAAGATGGAGGGGAGGGAAAATGTACTTGGAATCTGATAGCCAAAGGCTCAAGTCCGGGTTTCACCACTTATGAACTGTGTGAGCTCTTTTTTTTAAGCTGTGTGACTTTTGACAGGTAACTTTCCCTCTCTCAGCCGACAAACAGATATGAGTTGCCAAGGAGTCAGCAGGCCCCAGTCTAGTCATCCCTCATTATCCAATCTCATATTTCATATTCCTTAGGACCTTAGGCAGACAGGAAATAACACAGTGCCAGCACCAGAGGGGGCTGGGTTCCACTGTCTCTCTTCACAGGTGGGAAAGACAAAGTCCTTAGGTGGTAAGAGACTGGTTCAAGGTCCCACTCAAAGGTCAGCAGCAAACACGGTGTTTTAAATTCCCTTGGACCCTCCCAGGCCCAGCACAGTATTCAATCCATAGAAGGTTCCCAGAAATCGTGATTTCTTCCGTTCGGATACAAAGATCAAAACATGAACATAATTAACATCCAGTCCCTTCCAGTCTTAACACCTCAACCTTTCCGTGGGAAATCACTGTCCTGAACGCTTTCCAAGGCACCGAGATCCCTGGGGATCATCTCTTAGTTCTGCTGAACTGAATGAAATCACATCCCCTCGTCTAAAATAGAGTCATTAGTATGGAAAGGCCCTTCACGACCAAGAATGCCAATGCCACCACAATGTGCAGAAAAATGGGAACAGAGAAGTGATTTGTTCAAAGCTGTTAGAAGAAAGAGTGCAGGTGGGTAGGTGGCTGGTATTGACATTTGGGTTAGGGGATCCCTTTGGAGCAGCACTAGCTTGCTGTCCAAGGTGCTGAAGGGCTCTGTCCAAGACATGTGGGTTCATCCAGCACCGACAGTTTGCCTACCTGACCTTGAACTCTGCCCTCGAAGAGATGGGGTGTGGAAATGATGGAGAAAAGAATCAAGACTGGCACTAAGGGGTCTGGCTTTCAGGACCTTTCAGCTAATGACACAATCATCTCTTTCCCCTTGCCTAAAATGTCACAACCTCATGAAAACACACTCACCACTCTCTAAGTCGACCCTTTACCCTGGAGAGTACGGGAGACTCCACCTGTCCAGTAGCCTCTGCTTGATTCCCCCCAGTGTCCTACGAGGCTGGCGTAACAGGAGGACACAGTCTCACTCTACTTGTATTTGTTGCCACTTCCCTAGCACCTATCACAGCTTCCAGCTTGATGTTGATAGAATAGATCTGTTGAACGAATAAACAACGGAGGATTCAGGAAGAAGAGCAGGTTTGTCTGGGATCCATGTGGAGAGGAAGGTTGGGTTTTGATCTATCTTAGGGGTAGGTTTTCTTAGGAGAATGAATGGGGGCCCCATCCTTCACTGGAGTTCATCTTCTGGAGACTATGTTTCTCTGTCTCTTTTCCATACTCAGGACCAGGCTGAGTCCACTTAACTTCTTCCCAGAGCAACTGAGTCCTTCGTTGCTTATTAAACATTTGCTGAGCGCTGAGCACCACACTGGGCGTTGGGTCTACAGACAAGAGCGAGACGCAGGCCTCTGGGTGCTCACAGCCTAGCGAGGGAGACAGACACGTGTGGAGGATGATCTGTGTGAAGAGCAGACATGCCTACAGCTCCCAGCATCTACTGTTTGCTGAGCCGCATTTCATGTTCTTTGACTCATTTAATTCTTGGAACTATGAGTTAGGTGCTGTCACTAAACCCATCTTAAAGATGAGGACAATCAAGCCCAGGTAGGTTAAGCCATTTGTCCAAGGCCTCACTGCTGGGACATCCCAGCAGCCTTGTCCCATCGGCGGGGCTCATAACCACACAGTCTCATAACCAAAAGCCTCGGGGCAGGGAGATGTGAAGATGAACGGGGCCACCTCTGCTGGGGTGGTGCCGGCCACGACCCCCAGACAACGAGGTGCACTTTGAACTCATGGTGAGGCCCACGATTCCCCGGCGGGGTCTGTTTCTCACCCAGTGGAGGACAGCAGCGGGGCATTTCAGGCAGAAGGAGCAGTGTGTGAAATAGGTTGTTGGCAGGTAAATGAGGTTTTCAGAAGGTGCGAGAAACTAGTAGTGCTGGTGCCGGGGGAAATCGGGAAGGTCCCTCCCCACAGGGCGCTGGAGAGGTAAGGAGTGGAGAGCTGCAGAAGTTACTGGGTGCCCCAGGAGTGCCCTGTCCCTCGGGCTTCTGCCTTTTCATCAGACTAGCCAGATGCAGGTTCCTGGGCACTGCCCCAAACCAAGGGTTGGAATCTCTGGAGAAATCTGTCTTTGTTGTTTCTTTGGGTCACGTGTGATTGGGGAGGCAAGTGCGCTGGGCAAAAATCACGTAAAGGAGAATAGTGGCACAGCCTCAGCTCGGAGCCACACAGACCTGTGACCCAGAACATGCCCTTCTCCTCAGAACCCAGGATCTTCACCTGTAAAATGGAAACACTCCTTGGACAGCTACTGCGTGAGTTCCAAGTCCTAAGTCATCATGGCAAGGTGCTGGTCATGGGCCCTGTGTTCGGCTCTGAGGCCACCACCCGACTCTGGTGCCAGGGCCTTGTCCTCATGACTTTTCCTTCCAGTGGAGAGATACCAGGAGTCAACCAGCTGGTGAAGGAGGATTCGGGTGATGAGACTGGAAGACAAATGAAGCAGGACAGGAAGGCGAGCGAAGGCTTCCTTGGGAATGTGGGGGAGGGCCTGGCACAGAGCCTGGTCCCCACGGGGACGTCCTGGCGGGGGTCTGGCGCTCGGGGGCGTGGGCGGGCATGGTCGAGTTTGTGTCTGCGGAGGGTGGACTGGAGGCGGCTGCCCCTAGAAGCGGTGGCTTGCACTGAGTAGCTCAAGCCAGGGAGAGCTCGAGCTCGCTCCTGGCAGTGGCTTCAGAGGGCCAGGTACTGGCCCGAGGCTGAGGGCTGCTCTGAATATGGTCCATGGAGCAAGAGAGCGTTTCCCTGGGAATGGTTAGAAATGCAGAATTCCAGGTTCCACTGCGAAGCCAGGGCTCGGCTTGGTGATGTGAGCTCCAGCGAGCCCTCGGGCGATTCGATGCCGCTGGTGGCGTAGACCTCCCAGCTGCCACTGCCAAGGTCTCAGGCATCTCCAAGCTGCCTGCCCGTCTGTGTACCCAGCAAGTTGGCATTGATATTTATTTCAGAAATATTGTCTGTTTCCATTTTAATAAAAGAATCAGGCTTGAGCGGCACTCTATTGGATTTGATTTTGATCTAATAAAAATGCCAAGTTGTTCTGGGCCCAGAAAAGTCTTCCTTGAAATTCCCTCTGCTATTTTAAGGGCAGCGGCAGCAGCAGAGACCCGTCTAGACAGAGCTCCCAGAAGTCACCTCCGTACCCAGCGAGTGACAGCCTCTCGCCTGGCCCAGACTTACAGACACACCTGGCAAAATCCAAAGCTCGTCTCGGGCATTGAACTTGACAGTTGCAATCAGCCGCAAAACCCCAGTTGCCCCCGGAAGGAAGATGCAGGCACCTGGACCATATGGCAGCATCTCGCCTCCATCAAATGTCACATCTGATGTGCTTCTGAGCTAGCTGGTGGCGCCGCAGAGCCCCAGAGGCAGGTTTCAAAAGCAAACTCTTTCTTTAGGAGGAAAGAATTGTGGCAGAACCCACAGCACAGCAGCCCAAGTAAGAAGTGGCCACTTCGGAGGCATTTAGCCAAAATTTCATGCAGTCATTCGGGTAAAAGTGGCTGCCCAGGTGGGAAATGGGGGGTGGGGGGGAAGAAGCTTGGTGTAAAGCCAGCCACTGACCGCCTACTGTGTGCTGCGCGGCCTTCTAGGTGTAAAGCCAGCCACTGAGCGCCTACTGTGTGTTGCACGGCCTTCTAGGCTCTCGGGAGACAGATGCGAACACAGGCACCTGTTCTCTCGGAACCAAGCGGAGCGAGGAGCCAAACAAGAACCAAGTATGTGATTATAAAAGACAAGAAGCAGAGGGACAGATGTCATTGCGAAAGGAAAGGACAGGGGCCTCTTGGGTTGCACGCTGCACTGTGAAGCATCCACTGCACAGCAGTGCGAGTTCGATGCCCGGCCAGGGAGGGGACCCACATGGCGCAGCAGCCCTCTGCTGCCTCGCCTGCTGCTCCCCTCAGCAATGTGTTTCAGTCCATCTGCCTGTTCTGCTCCCCACTCTTGTCTCTGGTGAATCCTCTCACCTCCCACGGCTCTGTACTCTAGCTCTTGTATAATAAATAAATAAATCTTTAAATATATATATTAAAAAAGAAAGAAACACAAGGACAGTGATGTGAGGGTGGCTGGGGAAGCTGGTACAGGCCAGGGAAGTGGCTTTTTGAATGGGACTGAAAGATGAGACAAAGTCAGCCACGCAGAGATCTAGAGGGAGAGCATTCTGGGCAGAAGCAGAGCAGGTGCAAAGGCCCTGGGAAGGGAATGGTGTCTGCATGTCTGAGGAAGAGAAAGGCCGGGGAGGCTGGGGCAGGATGAGGGGGGGAGGGGAGTGGATGCCCAGGGGCCCTCTGGGATGGCCGGGCACCCAGGGAATCAGCACCAGGGACAGAGGCACCCGGAGATTTTCCAATCCGGGCTTCTTGGGAAGAAAGGAGCTTCAGACCCCACAGCTCTGCTGCCGGTGTGCCTTTGATGGCCATCTGCCCCGGCCGTCGGTCTCCAACCACAGAGGACATGAGGACTCAGAGATAAAACAGTGGGGAGAAAAGACCCCCTTCTTTGGAGGTGCTGAGGGTGGTGGTCGCTGTGTGGGCTGGGGTGCCAGCAGGAGAGCTCAGACGTGCTACGAGCCCACGGGGTCTGCCTCTGTGGCCACACAGTCACTAATCTTGACTTCTCTGCTGAGCCCTATGCTGGGCAGGGACGTGGGGGTGAATGAGGATGTTCCTCGACGGGGAGTCCCCGAGCTTGTACTGTTCTGTGTGGCCAGCGTGACAACGGGGCTCTGTGCAGGCCCCGTGACAGCAGAGCGGGTGCAGGTGGAGAAGGTGGGGGTCCTTAGCTAGGGGCGACCCACTCGGTAGATTCTTCGCTGTAATGATGACAAACACAGCGTCGTCAAGGACATGGCTGTGAAGAGGCCTCACAAGACAAACTCAGGGCCGCCAGGTCTGTGACAGTCCTCACCCTGTGTGTCCTGAAGGCTCTCTGCAGCCACGCGGTTAATCCTCAGTGCAGCCCCACTTAGAGACGGGACAGGGGGCCCAGGGAGGCCACAGCTGTGACGCAAGAGGCAGAGCTGTGGGTGGCACCTAACCCATCTGCTCCAGAGCCCAACCCTGAGCTGCAAGGGCGAGCCACTGTCTGGCGGTGGGGGCTCCACACGCTGGCACCCAGGGGGGCTCCACCCACCCACCTGCCAGCCCAGGGTAGGAGGGAGGATGCCGCTTAAGGACCTGGTCCTCCTGAGCACATGGACTAGAAAAGCAGCCATCAGGCCATCCGGGGAAACGCCACCATCTCCAGAATGCAGCCTCTTAGCTGCTAGTGGGATTTTGGCCAAGAAAATATTTTGGAAATGCCTGGATGAGTTTTGCAATATTTCTGCACCAAGCAGCTGCTCTGATCGTGTGGTGGGCTGACTTGCCGGCAGGAGGGGCGGGGGAGGCGGGGAGGCGGGGGAGGAGGGGCGTCAGGGAGCCCACATTATTAGATGCTCACTGTGTGCAGGTCTCTGCTAAGCCTGCACAGCCAGCTCAACTGATGGGCGGCTCAGCCCCGGGGAGGAGGGAGGATTCCTTCTACTGTGTAGCCAGAGATGCTCGGTGCTGGGAGGCTGAGAGACCGCTGAGACCTCTGTCCCTGGTGCTGTTTCCCTGGGTGCCTGGCCATCCCAGCGGGGCCCCTGAGCATCTGCTCCCCTCCCTCCCACCCCCCATACTGCCCCAGCCTCCCTGGCCTTTCTCTTCCTCGGACATGCAGACACCACTCCCGTCCCAGGGCTTTTGCACCTGCTCTGCTCTCTGCCCAGAATGCTCTCCCTCTAGATCTCTGCGTGGCTGACTTTGTCTCATCCTTAAGGCTCAGCTTTCTGCAGCCCCTTCCCACCCGGCTTCCATGGCTTCTTTTGAAGCCTCCCAAGATGTTCGGACTTCGCTGCATCAGCGCTGCCCCACCCATCCTTCTCCTGGATGACCGCAGCGGTCTCAGCTCCCTGTCTCCATTCCCAGCCCTACACTCCCCTCACACTCAGATGAAACAGCATCGGACGCACAAACTTTTTTCCAAGCCGGTCAGTCATTGCCCCTGGCCCCTTGGTGGCCAAAGCAAGTTTGTATGTGTACCCCAGGATCCCGGCTTGCCCCCGGTGGGGTTCCCTACTGACCTCCACTGCACCAGGGCCTCAGCACCCAGCTCCTGCCCTGAGCCAGAAGTTCCCTGCCTGACTGAACTGTGTGACTTCAGACAGGTTAGTCCCTCTCTGAGCCTTCATCTCCTCATCTGCGAAAGCTGCAGAGCAACCTGGCTGTGGGGTCTTCAGGTCAGCGAGGCCATGGGACCAGGCATGGGAAGCCCTTGGTGAGCAGGGAGGGCGGGCAGCACGTGGCGGCCACTCAGCAGCCTCAGCTGGGGTCCTGCCGTCTCCACTTTAATTTCACGTCAACTCTTTTCTTTGCAGTCTGGAGCAAGGCCATTCACTCCCTGCACCTCCCCTCTGCTTTCCGGTCCACACATTTGCTTTCCTAATGGGTGCCCTAGATTCAGCCTTACAGTGTCCCCCACAGGGAGACATATGAAGTCAATGCATCTCGAGCTCTGGGGACTAGCCACGGCTCCGACAAATCTTGTCACTGCCGCCTCCCTGACTTGGCCAGTCCCTGAGCTGTTCTCCTTTCAGGCCTGGGCCGGGCCATGGCTCACCCGCCTGTCTTCTTGCGGCCTTAGCCTTCCTTCCCCCACGGCTGCACCACACACACAGGGCACCAGCCTCAGTTTCCCCCTGTGCGTGTGTGCCTAGGAGAAAGCAGGCATGCAGGGAGAGGTTGGCCTGGCTCATCTCCAGGGCTCTTTTTCCTCAAATGGCCTGTGACTCTGTAGCCCAGGCTCCTGCAGATAAGGCCACTTACGGGCAGGGTATCTCTCGTGGCGACAGTCCAGGCGTAGGTCCTCCTCCTCCTCCCCATCCCCCTTCTCCATCCTGGAAAGAAAAAAAAAAAAAAAAAACTGTGTGAGAAAGACCAGGCAGAACTGGCAGGAACACAGGCCTGAGAAAAGCACAGCCCCTCCCATGTGGAGAGCATTTTGCACAGCACCATCCCCCAATGAGACCCAAAGCACACCCCCAGGAGAAGGATGCCACCGTCTCCATTTTATTGACAAAGAAACTGAGGCATCAGAAGGTGCTGGAATTGATCAGGTGCCACATGACTAACAAATTAGAGGCAGAACTGGGATATAAATCTATGCACTCTCACTAACGGATATTCGACCATGTGCAAACTGGTCAGTTACCAAAAATTGTGTAGTCTGCGCATTTTTTCTGATGCTAAAGCTTCACACTGCTATGCACAAAACACTATTTGATAAAATATACACTAAAGGGCAAATGGTGATTAACTCTAGATTATGGGGATATAGCGGATTAAATCAGGAGCCTTCTTTTTGTTTATCTCTATTTTCTGATTCGGGGCAATAGACTTATTAAGCCATGTCACTTTTCTTAAATACAACAGTCATTTAATTCACTAAATTAAAGCACTCCCTAAAGGCATTTCGACATATAAACAAAATCTGGTCTCTGGTCTCTGACTCTGGCACAGTGTTTTTTTTTTTTTTTTTTTTTTGGTTTTCCATCAGCAACTGGGAGAGCTTCTCATCTGTGACTCCTCCCTGGGCATCTCAAGATCACGGCTGGCCCAGGGGGAGCTGCCCCTGCTGGCGTGGCTGGAAACCACAAGGGTCAGAGTGGAGGCAGCTGCAGACTCTGCCGTGGCCCCAGCTCTAACCCCCACCCCATCTCAGTGGCCCCAGCTCTAACCCCCACCCCATCTCAGTGGCCCCAGCTCTAACCCCCCCCCATCTCAGTGGCCCCAGCTCTAACCCCCACCCCATCTCAGTGACGACTGGGGCCGATGACTGGGTCCGACCACTGGGACCGACGACTGGTAGGGCTGTGTTTCTGTGTTGCAGGCATCCATTTGTAACCAAATAAATTCCAGAGCTCCATGTGGGTTACTTTTAGAGCAACACAATGTAGCTCCCTAAAGTAGAAATAATAACAATCATTATTGTATCTGCATTGTGCAGAACACTAAGAGTACTTCTTACATCTTCCTTCCAACACTCCTTGCCTTTTCTTGCCTTGCAGCTGTTCAAAGCTCTCTGGTGCCCTCAGCCTGGAGTCTTCCCTTGTCTCCACCTTTCTTTTCTTTCCACTCTTATCCTTTTTCCTTATATAAGGAAGTTGCCTTCCCAAAGCAAATACCGCCTTCCTGTTCTCCCATCCATCCCGTTACCTCAATCCTAGTTGCACAGGTGTGTCTAGAAGCTCCGGAGGTAGAAAAGAGGACGGGGCAGGTGGGGAAGACCAGGCATAAATATCAGAAATACCTCTCAGTGGAAGAGAGAACTACTCACATACTGAGGACTTCGATGCCCTAAAACTGTTCATTCATTCACTCAGCAGGAAATTCCCGAAGACCTACTTTGCACCAGACGCAGTGTGGAGGACAGAAACGTGCCTATTTCATTCTCTACCTTCAGATCACTTCCAGTCTGACCAGAAAACAAGCCGCACAGGAGTGTGAAAACGACAGGCAGCGAATTACCCACCCAAGCATCGCCTGCACTGTGCCAAGGGGTGAGTCCTTGCTGCCGGGGCACAAACTCTGAACACAGCTTTTGTTGCAAAGCATCTCCTGTGAGCTGGGTGGCCAGACAGCAGGCCAGAAGCCAGGGGGCTAACGCCACGGGGAGACTTATCCTGCAGAGACACGCACCGTGGGGCAAGGTCGGCGTAAGGGGAGAGGGCCAGGATCTTTATCAGGTGGTGGAAACAGCTTTCTTATTTTCCTGATAGCACAGGCTTGTTAAAAAAAAAAAATTACAGTTATAGCCCCACAGAGAGAACCAAGTTCCCCTACAATTATACCTCCAGGTAGGGGATCAGAATTAGTAGCGTCGTGTTCATCTTTTCAGAATTAATGTTATTTTAAACAAATAGCCTCAAATTAAACAGTGTTTTGTAACCTGATTTTTTTTTGCTCATAAATTTCCAACATCTTTCTAAATTGAACACATAATTCTCACTCCTCTTCTTTCCTCATAGGTGTGTGTGAAAGAAGAATCAATATTCAATATGCTGCTGACAGACAGCCAGTTTTTTCAGCCCTCCAAGTAAGTTTGAGGGTCAAGTTTCTCCTCCCTGGAGGAAGTTGAGCCACCCTGAAGCCAAGAGCAGACCCAACGCCTGCGGAGCCTGCAGCAGGCAGCAGCCCGTCCCCGGCCCACACGCCACCTGCCTGGCCGAGTGGGGCATCCCGGGCCCCCTAGGACCCGCCTGCATGTCGCAGACCTCCCACGACCTCCTGCGCTCTGCAGCCTCAGCCCTGAGCCAACGCGGGCTCCTGCTCTCCCAGTTTCTGACCCCGAGGCTTCCCCGCTGCAGGCCTCACTGGGCCTTCCCTGGACTCTGGAGTGAGGGGTCCTGGAGCCAAGCTGCCTAGAAGCAGCCCAGCCTGGCCCGGCCCCTCCCCTCCCCGAACCCCAAAGCTGGCTGCTAAGAAGCGGAAGCTCAAGCACCACAAATCACAGAACACCTGCCAGCAGGTGAGCATCCCCTGGGCTGCATATCACAGAACACCTGCCAGCAGGTCCCCTGGGCTGGGATGACTCAGCCAGGACCCTGCCTGGAGCCGCCTGGCCTACTGTATGCAAACAGAGATCTCCCAGCTCCGCTTCAAGTCAGAGGGTGAGTGATGGTGACTCACTGTCTAGGCCAGGAGTTAGCAGATGCTCTCTGTAAAGGCCGAGGTGGTAAATCTGGGAGAGCTGAGGCCAGATGGTCTCTCTGCCGCAAGCCCTCGGCGGCCCTCCTGGCTTGAAAGCAGCCGAGGACGATCCGCGTGAGAGGACATGGGTCTCTGGAGGGCGGCGGATGAGGCGGGACAGACGGCGTGTGGGGCTCCGGTGGCTGCGGGTCTCAGCTCGTGCATCGCTGGGAGGAGCTGGAGGTGACCTGGTGCTCACTCACGGCTGGTCACAGGCTGACAGGACTCAGTCGGGAGCTCAGAGGTTCCCAGGAGGAAGCGACACTCAGCTGCGTTTGAAGGTCACTTCTCGGACAGGCGATGGGCTGGTTCCCCAGACGCCACCACCCTCCCCAGCCCGCCAGGAGCCAGAGAGAGGGCTCCGAGGTCACAGCAAGGACCGGTGACCCTTCCGCCGCCCCGGGGCTTTCTGGCAGGGCGCACCTGGGCATGAGGCGCTGCGGGCACATCGGGGCCGGCAGGCAGCATAACGCTCAGTCCCGCGGTCCCCATGCCTTTGTGGCCGGCCGGGAGCACACAAAGGGGGAGGAATGACAGCGAGGGCGGCCCGGGCCTCCAGCCCAGCTCCCGGCACAGAGGGGCTCCGAGCAGGCAGACCACGCCCGGTAGTGACTTCTCCTCGCGCTTCAGCTCAGAGGAGGCTGGAGTTGGTCTCAGTCCCCATCGCAGCCTCTGGGTTAGGCTAGGATCTTGGCACAAACATGGGAGAGAAGGTCAGGCGGGAAGACGGCGGAGAGGCGGGAGGAAGGGGCACCCTGGGGTGGGGAGACAAGAGAAGGAGCAGCGGAAACATCTGGAGGTGACCGTTTCCTCTGGTCCAAACTGTCACTCCTGGCAGGAACTAGGCCAGGCTTTCTGGAGGCAAGGCTTTTCTTTCTCCAGTGGTGCGGTGAGAAATGACCCACGAATCTAAACACATGAATGGGGTGCCTGGGGTGCTCCGGTGGGGCAGCCCCGCGCCTGGCTCTGCGCCTCCGTGCCCGTCTCAGCGTGTCCTCTGGGGCTGGGGGTCTGGACGTGTCATTGTCAGCCCAGTCCTGGGTGCCTCCTCCGGCCAGCTGTCCCCCTGTGGCCTGCGGCTGCTGCCCAGGGCTCCGCCTCGGGGGGCCTCGTCTCCATCCTGGCTGCGGCTGGGCATCAGCGGGGAGCCGGCGGCCGCGACAACCAGGCAGGAGATGCCCGCAGAGTCCTCGCAGTCAGCTTGCTTGTGCATCTCCTGTCCTCCAACTGGCCGATGGTGAGGAGGAACATTCCCTCCCAACGCTCCCTCTTCCTTTGTCCATTTGCCACTTCAAGGACCAGTCCGAGTCTTTCCTTCTCCTCTCCCGCGTCAGCCAGCCATCTACTTCTGGGAGCCGTGAGGGGGCCTGCAACCCCAGGGTGCCAGCCCTCACTTCTGGGTGCCCTGCTCCTGCAGAGAACAGGCAGCGATCTCAACGGGCCCCCACGCGGAGCGATGGCGCGCGAGGCGTCCCTGGGAAGTAATATCGAGCAGCGAAAGTGGAAACAGATGGGGAAGAGGCGCTGTGATTGAACACATCTTGGAGGTGAACTCCCAGGAAACGGGTGTGAGGACAAAGCGCCGGTGATGTTTAAATGATCTATTTACAGCGGGATGAAGAATGGAATTAAAAGGAACTTTGGCAGATAAGTGACCTCAGGTAGGAAATCAAGATTCCGCACCCTTGCCTCAAGCGCGCATTCCAAGGGCGGAGGAAACAAATGGGCTTTAGAAAAGACCCTCCTCCTGTTCTTCTCCCACTTTATGAGTGACACCATCAGGATACAGAGCAGCTGGAAAACAACAGCAGACGGCGGGAGCGGCACCGTCATGGAAGGACTCAGCATCGCTGGCACGCGGGGCCGCCCCGCCCGCCAGCCTCGGCTCTGCGGCTGCATGAACGTGCAGAGTCCGGCCCGCAGCTCCGCCTGGGCTACCGGCAGAGGGACGGTGAGCAGCCACAGGGGCAAACCTGGCCCTGCCGCCACACAGCCTGGCTGGGAAGAGGGGGTGAGGCAGTGGAAGCCGCACCCCACCACCCCTGAGGACTGGGGAACGGGGCTGGCAGACTGGCCAGAGGCCCTAAGGCACCTTCCAGGAGACAGTCCCTCCACTCTCTGTCCCCCTCCCCATTCCCCCTGCCCCTGGGAGCGCAAGACAGAAGAGTGCAGTGTGGAGGGGCTGTCACTGCGAGAGGACAGCTGGGGGGCTCCTGCGAACCCCAGCAGAGGTAGATCGGAGGGCGGGCCACCGCCGAGGCTCGAGGGGTTGCTCAGGCACAACGGCAGCAGCCGGAGCTGCTCTGGGCCAGAGGGGCCTGCCTGGGACGCTTGGGGCCCGGAGTGAGCTGTGTGCCGGGCTGGGGGCCGGAGCGCCTGGTAAGCTAGGGCAGGAGCCAGGCTTTGTCTGGGAGCGGTGGGGTGTCGCTCCACAGTAGAAAGAGAGGGGTAGTGAGACCCCAACCCTCTCTGCACAGGGAGGCGGTACCGAGTCAAGGGAGAGGGGCTGGCGTCTCAGCGCCCGGGGCGGCGGGGCCCAGGCAGCCCCGGGCTGGACAAGGCCAGTGGACTCAGGACATGTAGGCCCTGGAGGGATAAGGCCTGAGTCTGTGGCATGAGGACACACAGATATCGGGCTGGACACACAGGACCATGGATCGGGAGACGCAGAGTAAGCCTGGCCCAGGGAGAACCGGGAAGGCGGCCTGGCCAGGCGACTGGAGGCACCGCTGAGATTCCAGAGTGCAAACACCAAGGAGGTGGCTGGGCGTGGAGTGGGCGTCCGGATGGACAGGGCGGAGCCCAGGTCCCTGGGGGCCGCTCAGGCCCGTGAGGACAGGCGCCGGCCTGGCACTGGGTGGGGGCGTCGCACTGGCTGGAAAGAAGGAGCGGAGCCGTGAGAGGTGGCGGTGGGGTGGCAGCAGGAGCCCTGGGGGCAGCAAGTGCTGGGCCGGTGGGGGCCCGGGCTGGAGGAGGGAGCAGAGACGACTCCTCCCAAAGCTCCCTGAGCAGGAGGCAGGAAAGCCAAGCTGGTGAGCAGTGGGGTCCGGTGCACCCCCTGTCTAGACCAACCACAGAGACATATAAAGGGAGGTGCGCTCCACCTTCTAGAACTTCCATCCATGCCCATCTTCCCGGCTGGGCCGGGCTGCTCTGTCCGCTTGAGTGCGGGTGGCAGTGTAGGGAGGGCTCCTGCCCCACCTCCTCATCCCACCATTATGGGGGCTGTGGCCAGCCCTCTAGCCCCAAGCCCCCCCGGCCCCCGCCCCCCNTGCGGGTGGCAGTGTAGGGAGGGCTCCTGCCCCACCTCCTCATCCCACCATTATGGGGGCTGTGGCCAGCCCTCTAGCCCCAAGCCCCCCAGGCCCCAGCCTCCCAACCCCCAGCCCCCAACCCCCCAACCTCCAGCCCCCCACAGCCTACTCCCGAGTCCCACCTCCTCACATCCCTGCAGACCGGACCCCTCCTGGCCCAGCACACACCTGCCTCTGCCAGCACTGCCCGCCTGGCTGGTGCACTCCACACTGTCAAAAAGTTAATAAGGATATAAAATAAAAATAAAAATTTAACTCATTAAAAATTAATTAATTTAATTATAAAATTTACGGAGATATAAAAGATGAAAAAAAATCCTTGGCTAGGAGCCTCCCTGGTGGCGCAAGGGGCTGGCTGCCACACGTGGGCCCTCAGCAGCCAACGCAGCATGCGTTCGATCCTCGCCAGGGAGGGGCCCACGTGGCGCATCAGCCCTCTGCTGCCTCGCCCGCTGCACCGCTCAGCAGTGTGTTTCGGTCAATCTGCCTGTTCTGCTCCCCACTCTGTCTCTAGTGGATCCTGTCACCCCCTGCGCCTCTGGCCTGTACCCCCCAGCTCTTGTGTGCATAAATAAAATAAAATCTTTAAAAATAAACAAACAACCTCGGCTCCCAGGTCTCTTCTGTGAAGCCTTGTCACCCCTCGGCCTCAGGTGGGGTGGGGCACCCTGCAGGGTGGTGGGGAGGTCCTTGCTCTGGCCCCCCCCTCCCCTCCCCATGCAGGAAGGGCCCAGAGCGCTCGGGTTTCTCATGAGAAGCCAAAAACCTTGACTTCGTATCCTGGTGTTTAAAGTCCAGCCCAAATTTAAGGGCTTTGAAACTACCCTGGGCCCAAAGCGAGTCTTCAGGCTGAACTCTCCAGGGGTCACAGTGCCAGAGCCCCTTTCCTGGGGGCAGGGGGCGTGTCTTCCCTGCCTCTACAGAGGGAAGTGGGAGGAGGGCCTGGGGAGCCCCAGCTCTGGGCCGAACTCAGCTGCAGGGCTCATGTGAGTCCCGACAACCTGGGAGTCCCCAGCCAGGACTGAGGCCTGGAGGCTCACAGCAGGAAGGGCAGATCAGACGCTGCCCCCAGGTGATTCCCCCCTCGGTCCACAGCAGGGCCCCCAGCAGCGAAGCAGAGCACAGACGCTTCCACAATCGAGGATCACCGACAACATAACCACTGAGCCTACAGAGACTGAGCCGGGTTAGGGGAGCCGGCAGGGTAGGCTGCCCGGGGGCTGTGGAGCACTGTGGGGGTCCTGTCTCCTGTTTGGCCCAGACACCGGCAGGATGCTGAGAGCCGCAGGCGGGTAAAGGCGGCCCCTCTGCACCCCAGCGCGGCCCAGAACAGGCTGCGGGCTGCACCCACCTCTGAATGTCGCCTTCTGACTCCCAGGGAGGAGCCACGGCCATTCTCCTCCTGCCCTGCCCCCCCTGGGGCTCAGCTTCACCCAGGGGTGTCTCCTCCCCTGGATGCCAGAGGACCCAGGGGCTCCTTGCACCGCAGATGCAGGAGACAGAATGAAAACCAAAGAGATGGTGGCGGCAGCACGGAGGCGGCAGACACAAGCGAGGGGCCAGCAGGTTAACCAGTGAGTTCAAGGCTGCAGAGCAAGGGAAGCCCCCAGTGGTCTGCTGAGGGCAAGGGGCAGAGCCCCCCCCCCCCCCCCCCCCCCCCCCCCCCCCCCCGCCCCNGGGGCAGAGCCCGCCCCCCCCCCCCCCCAGATGCTTGGCCCTGGGCTCCTGCTCCTCCGAAGAGCTCGTGGAGGAGAAGGATGATGGCACAGCACGAACTCCCGGAGGCCAATCCTACAGGTCTCATTTCCCTCCACGGCTGTTAAACCAGATCTGAACATTAAGTATTCAAGAAAGCCCCGATCTGCAAATATTTACCTTTCATTTGGCAGCTCCCACCTCCCCTTGGGAGGCCTGATTAAGATGCCATCCTTGGGGATGGCTGGCACGGCAAGCACGAGGGTTGCATTCCAGACGTTTCTCCAGAGCAGGCCTGGATACGCCCCAAATCCCAATACGCAGGCACACACCACGGTGCCACCCCACCCCCGTGCATGTGCGCATGCCCACACACGCACACACGCTTCTTCCCACATAGGACATTTCAACCCCCTGCAAATGTCCAGGCTGTCGAACTGCTCCTCAGCCCACTCCAGGCTCCTGCAGACAAAACGGAACTGGCGGGTGGGGCCGGATCCTCCTGCGCCGCCAGCCCGTGAGCACCACCGTGGCCCGGCCAGGAGCATGAGGCCCACAAACACCTCTCCCACGGACAGCGGTGGTCGGAGGGCAGCTGGGAGACCCCAAGGCCTCTCGGGGCTGTGAGTCGCCATCCACCGCCACGCCTCGCCGGCTCTCATACCGGAGCAGAGCGGCAGGACTCGGCCACTCGTTCCTGCAGGCCAGGTCCTCCCTCAGCGCTGGGCAGAGACCCCATCCGAGAGGCCACACGGCAGGGTGACCGGCCGGGGCTTGGCTCCACCGTGAGAGCTTGGGCAAGCCACCTCGCCTCTCTGTGCCTCAATTTTGCATCTTAAAATGGGGAAGCTAATAGCCCCACTCATTCCCAGAAGGGTTAGGGAATCGAGTAACATCTAAAGGATGCAGAGAAGGGCCTGGTGCGGCGTAAACACCAGGTGAAGTGTTGACCGTGGCTAGTGTGTGATTATTGGGGTCTTCGTGCCTAAAGGCTCCAGCTCCAGCCGAGCTACTCACTGCCAAGGCCTAGATGTTGCATCGGCAACAGAAAGGACCGGGATTCACCCAGGAAATGCCCTCCCTGTGTCTGGCTCTGAGCCTGCAGGTTACCCGCGTTATCAAACGTGAACCTTTCCGGGACATTCCGAGCTCTCCCACCCTCAGTCAGAGGAAAGTGGCCCAGAGAGGTTCGGCGCTTTGCCCCAGTCCCACAGCAGGAAGGCACAGGAATGAAACTTGCTCAGGCCTGGGCCTCCGAACCCCTGCTCTCCCACGGCCCTCCTGTCCCCGCGGAGGAGGACGCCTGGGCCAGTGGGAACACGGATGTCCCGTGTGTCCCTGGCTGAGGTTTCAGGGGTGCCAGCCCCATAGGACCCCAGCCCTGACACAGGCCCCTGCCAACCCCTGCAGATCTGTCTGTGCGCCCTGAGCTCTCTGTAAGGAAGGCACAAAAAAAAAAAAAAATCAGAACAGCCCAGCTAAGCTGAAATGCTCTCCTTGGAGAGGCAGGGAAATAAAATTTGATGAACCTCAGCGTAATGTTCGTTATGAACATGCAAAGTGATGCTCTGCGCAGATGCTGGGAAGCATTCGTCTTCCCCCACGTGGCCGGGACCCAAGCTGTTAGGGGCTGTCCAAATGGGGGTACCAGCAGCGGCAGCACCTTCTGAGGGGGTGCAGAGAGGTCCTGCCCGCTGCCTCGGCAGCAAGCGCTTGCCTCCGATGCCCCAGGAGGTCGTTCTCCCACGGCCAAGGTGACACAGAGGCAGTGTTCATGGGGAGGGCTGAAACATCGGGCTGCTTCTAGGGCTGCTACTAATATTTCATGAGTGCCTACACCTGACCTGGGATATTTGCGGGGCTGCCAGGATGCGGGATCTGCCCGATGACGGTGGGACACAAGCTGAGAGGGCACGAGGCAGCCCAAGCTGAAGTCTCCAAAGAGAAGAACTCAGCAACCAACAAGCATTCCAGACAGTTAACGAGCACCCACTAGGCGCCTGGCCCCGTTCAGGGAATAGAGTACAATGGGGAATAAGACAGCACAGCCTTCTACCCTTCTATCACAGGGCTCAGCCCACAAACTATTGAACAGACAAAAGAATGATGTCAGGGGTGTGAGAATGTGGGCCAAGAGGAAGGCCTCCCCACACAGGTGACATCTGAGCTGAGACCAGAGTGAGCTGACCAGGTGAGAGTTCCAGGCAGGGCACAGCAGGTGCAAAGGCCTATAGGGCAGATGAGCTTGCAACAAACAGGCCCAGGTGACAGTCAGAAGTCCCTGTGCGGCCCCAGCATGCCCCACCACACGGACCAGCTTTAAACACTTCCTCGTGCCCCCAACAGCGTTCAACTCCTCAATACCACCCAATTTCACAGCTTTCTTTTCCCTTTTCCTCATCAAACTCTGTCATTAGTCCTGAGAATCTTTCAGTTCACTGCCACTAAAAGGCATAATTGCATGTCTAAGAGGGGTTTACTTAGGAAATGGTCCCAGTAAACCTGTCTATCAGTCTTTCCACCTACCCATCCACCCATCCATTCATCCTTCCATCCACTCACCCACCTACATACCCATCCATCCACCGATTTATCCATCCATCCATCCATCCATCCATCCATCCACTCACCCACCCACACATCCATCCATCTATCCACTTACCTGCCCACACACCCATCCATCCACTGATTTATCCATCCATCCATCCATCCATCCATCCATCCATCCATCCATCCATCCATCCATCCATTTACTCACCCACCCACCCACCCATCTACCCACCCATCCATCCATCCATCCATCCATCCATCCATCCAACCATCCAACCATCCATCCATCCATTTACTCACCCACCCACCCACCCATCTACCCACCCACCCATCCACCCATCCACCCACCCATCTACCCAACCATACACACACACACCATTTATTGTTATTTCCCCTATCCCCAGGTGGACTCTGAGGACCCAAGCGATCAGACATAGTCCCTGCCTTCAGGGAGATGTCCTCTCTGGCAGACACAACCAATCCCTCTGCTGGGTCCTCTTTTCACTCTGTGCTGTGACAGAGTCTGAGGAAACCTTGGTTCAGCCTCAATTTTGTATGCCCCAATTTTGGTTCTAAGAAATATGGGGTCCAATAGCAAACCCTCAAACTCAGTTCCCTTCTTGATTTCCAGACTCAGATTCACATAAACTCAAGGCAACTGCATGGCCCATAAAGCATTCAAATGTCCCAGAAAGTCTACGGCCATACCACCCTGAACGCGCCCGATCTCGTCAAATGTCCCAGAAATTCCAACATGGCGGGACCCAAGCTGCTTCCCCCCGGCTGCTCCTTCCACCCCACAGTCCCCCAGAACATTTCCATCAGACCATCAGTTTTTAACTGGTGCCCTGGAGCCTCCAAGCTCAGGCCCTGAGCTTCAGGTCCCAGCAGTGGCCAGAGGGGCCCGGTTGTTCACTGACCTCTCCCGGAAGTACTTGATGGCCTCGGGGTCTATGAAGGTCGGCTCCTCCCGGTAGCCCTGCTCAAAGACCTTGCGCTTGTGCCGGAACTCAATGACCGTCTTGGTGTAGGAGTTGAGCGTGGTGACAGAGGCTGCCATGCAGCAGGTAAAGGAGCCCCACGCCAGGCTGCCAAGAGATGAGGAGAGAGGGGCCACGTGAGGGCGGGCAGGGACTTCCACGCACCCACCACAACTGCCTCCTCTGGGCCGGGTCTGAGAGGTGCTGCCATACATAGGAGTAGGGGGTCCCGCCTGCTCATGGTCTGGTGTGGGAGACAGAATTAGCCATACATCCTGGCACAGACGGGACAGAGTTCTTTACTGACAGATAAAAGGAAAGTGAGTTGTTCCATCCACGGGGGTTGCCATCAGGGGAGCTCCCTCAGAACACAACAACGCCTGCACTGGGAGTCTCAGGATGGGAGAGAGTTTACCAGGGAAAAGGGGACTCCAGGAAGAGGACGTGTGTGTGCAAAGGCACTGGGGCACAAGGCGGTTGGTAGAGTTCCACAAGCTGCAGGAGGTTAGGGGTCCTGGAGTAGAAGGCATGAGGGGATTAGTTGGAGAGGATGATGGAGATGTAGATGAGGGCCAGACACCAGAAAAGCTGGTTCTCGGTGAGAGTTAAGTTACCTTCGTTTATGTGTGACCTGGGCTGGATGCCTGGCCTCTCAGCCTCAGTTCCTCACATCTATTTTACGGGACATACGACGGCACCACCTGGCAGGTTGTTGCAAGGAGTAAAGGAGATGATGCACCAAACACCTTCGAACAGTGCCACTCACAGGCTGACCTGCGACCGTCATCGCTACCCAGCACCCCAGGACCTGCTTCTCTCTGACTGGGTCTCCAGGTTTTCCCTCCGAGAGATTTAGCTGTGAGGACCTCCTCGGCTCTCTGCTCCACACCTCTCTCGCAGCTGGGGAACACTCTCCAGATGTGTAATCGGAGTCAGCCCAGAGCTGGAGAATCTGTCCTATACACATCTGGAAAGGGGGGATGGGCGGTATGGGACCAGGAGATTCCACCTGCCAAAATGCTCCTCTCCTCTGACCCAGCAACCATTCTAGAAGTGGCCTCCCCACCAACTTCTCTGCTCAAGACTGTACAATAAACTTTAGAACCGAGAGTGGGGCATCTCCCTGGCTCCAGTTACACCTGGTCTGGTTTCTGGGCCCTTCCCTGCCCCCCCCCCCGTCTGTTTTGATGACTGATTTCCACCAAATCAAGGGCTGTCTTACTGCTGCCATGTCTGCTCTCACAGCCTCTTGCCTCTCCTCCACCTGCCCCTACAGGGGCCGTCGACATCACCACCCACGCATTCCTCAAGGCCCGAGCTGCTCCTGCGCCCATTGCTCTTCTCGCTGCTGGTTTCAGAGGACCCAGAGGTGTGCAAGGGGAAATCGGTGACTCACCATCTCTCCAGGGCCCCGTATCAGCATCTACTCCTTAGTGTCAACACAATTATTGGTTCTTGCATTCTCTCATGATAAAGAACAATTTAGATATTCCGGAAGTTTTGAGTGGCTATGACTGACAGGGGTGGGGTCATGGTTATCCCCTTCCATGAACTGCCCTGTCCACCCAAGGGCTCCAGGATGTAACTCTGCCTCCAGTTCACAGATGACTGCACGGCCAAAGCTGGTCCAGTCAGATGCTCTCTCCTCTGAGCAATGACACTGGCAATGCCATCTGGGGACTGGTTTTGTCCAGAAGGATGGAAACTCAGACCCCGTGACGGGGACTCAAGAAGCAAGCTTTTTCCTGTGACTGCAAATATGAGGGTTTCCCTGACCAGCCTCCATTCTTTTCGGGGACCATCCTTCCCCTCCTCTCAGGCCACATGGCCCACGTGGAGCCAGCCTCTCTCTCAACCTTTGGGGTGACTGGTCCTGACCACAAGAGTGCCGTGTCCCTGTGGCCACAGTAATCGGTTCAGACATGGGCGTGTGACCCCTAAATCTAGCCACTGAGACTCAACCCCAGGACTTTCGCCAAAACTACTGGAAGGCTTTCACCTGCCTTCTCCCTCACTGCCCACTTCATCTCATCGAACTCCCTGCTCTCCATCACAGGCCACACGCACCACACCCTGGAGCTTCCTTGGATCTTCTGTGTGACTGTGTTCTTACATGAAATTCCTTATTTTAAGATCAGGACAGACTGACGTGCAGTTGTAAGACATAATACAGAGAGACCCCACGTGCCCGTCACCCAGCCTTCCCAACCGGGGAGCACCCAGCAAATACATCCCCGTCAGGACACTGACAGGGAGACGACGCCCAACAGTTGTGTTCCTGCAACCCTCTCCCTGTTGCCACTCAGCCCCACCATCTTCTTGCCCCACCTCCCCCAACTCTGGCAAGCACTAGTCTGCTCTTTGTTTCTAGGATGTTGTCATTTCAAGGATGTTATAGAATCACACAATATGTATATATTTGGGATTGACTTTTTCACTCAGCTTAATTCTCTGGAAAGCTGTCCAAGTTATGTGTATCAGCTCTACACTGCGGAACAGGACTTCTGCCAGGAATACGTGAGCTCTCCAGACATTCCCCAGCATTCGGTGTCGTCATCGTTCTTTCATTCGAACTATTCTGACAGGTGTGTAGTCGTACCTGGCGGTGACTTCTCTGCAGTTCCCTCACGGCTAATGGTGTTGAACACCTGCACGCTTGGTTATTTGCTGTCTGCATATCTTCTTTGGCAAAGTGTCCGTTCATGTTTCCTAACTGAACTGTGTTGCTGGTGCTTGTTGTTTCACTGTCAAGTTGTGGCGGTTTTTATGTATTCCAGAAACTAGTTCTTCATCAGATATGTACTTTTTCAAATATTTTCTTCCAGTCTGTGGCTCATCTTTTCATTGCTTACAGGGTCATTCACACAGCAAAAGTGTTTCATTTTGATGAAATCCAACTTATTATTTCTTCTTGTGCTTTTGATGTGAAGTCCAAGATGCCTCAATGCTCGGTTCCTGAGATTTTTCTCCTACTTTTTTTTTCCTAGAGGCTTTATAGCTCATATTTGTATGCATTTTGCTTTAACTTCTATATCAGGTATGGAATTTACATCAAGTTTTGTTGTTGTTGTTTGGGGGGAGGGGTTTGCCTGTAATATCCAGAAGCTCTAGCATCATTTGTTGAAAAGGTCACACCCCCTCCCACTGGATGGATTTGCACCTTTGTCAAAAATCAGAGGGGCAAGTTTTTGTGGGTCTGTTTCTGGGTTCTCTGTCTGTTTCACGATCTGTGTATCTGACCTTCCACCGGCACCACACTGTCTGGATTGCTGTAGCTGTATGTTAAGTCTTGCAATTGGGGACTTTATTCTTTTTTTACAAAAATATTTTTTAGCTATTATAGTTCCTTTGTAAATAACGGTGGCTCCATCTACAAGAAATCTTACTGAGGTTTTGATTGGAATGACGCTGAACCTGTCTCCAGCGACATCTTTACAGAAAGCACAATACATGTCTCCATTATTTAGTTCTTCTTTGATTTCTCCCACTGCATTTTATGGCTTTCAGCGTGCAAGCCCCATAACTGCCTTGCTAGATTTATTCATAAACACTGAACTTTTTGAGGAGAAAGGGTATAAATGTGATCTCCACTGACACTCAGGAGTAGGTGGGGCTCGCTGCTCTCCAGGAGTCCCCAACATGAAAGTCCCAACTCCCTCTGGTGGCGGGAAGGGCAGGCAAGGTGGGCTGGGGCACCCCATTACAGCTGAGGAGAACCCTAAGCTCCTCCCTTCTCCTGTGCTGGCCAGAGTCAGGGTGAAGATGCACTTTTCTCTGGGATGGGTGACTGGCGAAATAGTTAGATACTCCTGTGGGTTTTCTGGCAGGAGGTCCCTTTCCTGGTTCTTTGGCTAGAAAGAGCAGAACTTGGGTGGAGCTGGGGGCGGGTTGTGTGGGGCTGTGCCTGTGAGTCCCTCACTGTTTGCTCACACCGGACTCAGGAAGGACTCAGCTCTGTGTTGTCTCGTCTCGAGCCGCCTGCAGTCTTCTCTCCGCTTCCAGTCTGGTTATGTCCGTTTTATGTGGACTGTCTAGGGAGTTGGGCCATACTTAGCAGGAGGAATGCGGAAAATTATGTCTACCCCATCTTCCCAGAAGTCCTTATTATTTGGTTTTTGATTGTCTGGTACGTGTCCCACACATACCAAAATGTCAGCTTTGTGAAAACGGAAGCTTGATTTTGCTCGCTGATCTGCCTTTGGGACTTTGAACAGTGCCTGGCACATAGTAGGTGCTCAATAAATATTCCCAGAATGAATAAAAGCAAATGGAAAAAACAGATACAAACGCTGTGCTGGTTTTAGGTGGGGAGGGGCTCAGGTTGCACCTGTGAGTCTCAGCCCACCGCTCCCCTCACCCCAGACTCCCAGACCGCCACACGGGGCACAGTCTGAAGCTCGGGGCTGGAGGGCTATGTCCGGGGCTCGCCTGCGAGCTGGTGTGGTGAGGGTCTGTGGGTGGGGGCCCAGTCATTGGAGCCAAGAACAGAGTGGATGCTGGGGGGAGGGAAAAGCAGGGGCGGGTGGTTGGCAGGTGTGGACGTGGCTGTCAAGTGCTCTGCCCTGTGGGAGCTGCAGGGTTCTGAGGGTACAGCAGGGCACCCCAGGCAGCCCTACCCCTCCTCCCCTGCTCTGCTCTTAAAGAAAAGGAGGCCAGAGCCACCTGTCTCAGGAGAGATGAGAGAGTGAGCGGGAGCGCTTCCTGCTGACCATACAACCTCAGTGTGAAGCCGGCGAGCACACCCTCTCCAGCCACAATTTGCAGCCAAATCTCTTTTAGGGTCACAGCAGCAGAGCCCTCCCCTCCCCTCCCCACCGCACCCTCCCGCCAGGGAGCCATCTGCTGAAATGCCAGCTAGGCCCAGCCAGAGGGCAAGGCGGCGGCGTTCCCAGAGAGGGGAGAGTGTGCTGTCTCCACAAGATGCTGGAGAATGAAAGGGGAGCAGCGGGCAGGTGTGAGGCTACTGTTCCCCACACAGAGGGGCCCACAGCCAGGAGAGAAGCACCACCCTCCTGGGGGCTGGCCCAGCCGGTACTCCTTTGCTGTGCGGCCGAGCAAAAGGCTCCCAGCGGCCACCGCACCTGTCCCTGCCCCTCGTCAGCTCTGCGGCCTGCAGGGCCAGGTCACCCGCACAGCCGCGACACCGCCGTGCTCGGCCGAGGCGCCGTGGCCGGGAACCTCCAGAGAGCACGTTGTCCACGCTAGGTGCTCACGGCAGACTCCACTGGCTCCGGGCAGCTGTCCCACGAGCCTCCGGTCTGGGCCCGCGCCTCTGCCGCCTCCTCCTGGACTCCGGCCCTCACCTGCCTGCAGCGGCAGAAGCAGCCCGAGTGGCACTGTGGCTTCCAGGGCAAGTTAATGAAAACCAGACAGAGCCTCCACCTGGGCCCTTAGGCACTCGGCCCTGCACGGGCCGGGACCGGGCCTGCGACCCGCTGCCCGTCCTCGCTGAGCTCCAGCTGCCAGCAGAGCCCAGGCAGCCTTGTGAGGGGCCCGTCGGCCGCCCTGCTGACCCCGGCCCCTGGCCCCCGCCCCCGGCCAGTGGAAGCGGCAGGGGAGACCCCAGCCAGGGCCGCCCAGCCGAGCTCAGTCACCCCTGGCCCATCAGAGGTTGCCACAATCTGGTGCTAGCATCGGCTGGACCCTCAGAGCCCCACCCCGGAGCCCTGACGCCCGCTCTCTGCAGCTGGGAGACGGGCTCTCAGCAGCTGGGGGACCAGAGGGTGGGGTGGGTGGAAGGGGTGGGGGGGGCTGGCGCTGTGTCACCCGCCTGGGAGGTGCGCTCCTCTCTGTTGCCCGGGGTGGGGGCAGGGGAGGCGCAGGGGCCGGAATTTTGACAAATGGCCTCACACATATTAAACAAGAGAGATGACACCGCGCAGCCCTGGCACAGCCCCAAATGCGAGGGATGAAAAATGGGGCTGATCCATCTTGTGGGCCTCGGTGACAAGGAGAAATGGATCGGCCCTAATAGGGGGCGCACACTGGGGCCCGGCCTTAAATAAGCCAAATGGGTGCTCAGGGTCCCCTGGAGCCCAGCCACAGCTCCTGGGGTCAGGAGCCCCAGCTTCCAGGCAAAGAAAGGCTCCCAGGGCCCCAACAAGGCACTGAGTGACTGGATGGGGAGTCAGAGGCTTCTGGAGAGAGACACCTGTGGGAGAAGGGGGTGAGCATCCCGCCGTCCCTTAAGACTGAGCCTTCGCTGACCGCAGTTTCCGCCCATGCAATGTGGGGTTACTGCACATGTCAAAGGTCAGATCAGCAGTGGTCACGTGAGAGGCGCCTCGAAACTGTCTTCCTGGCACACCATCGTCTGAGAGAGGCAGCATCCAGAGGGTGAGCGCCTGGTTCCAGAGCCAGGCTGCCCGTGTCCAAATCCCAGCCGGCTAGAGAACCTCGGACAGGCCACATACGGTCCCTCTGTGCCTCAGGGGCCCCTCCAGGAAGTGCCCCCACCTAGCACTGCTGTGTGCCATCAATAATAACACACCAGTGCATGGCAGACTGACTACACATGTGATCAACACCCAAGAATGTTCCCTCTTTCTGTCCTTCACAGCCCAGTGAATACCTCCCACGGTCAAGATCTCAGGAAGGAATTGAAAGGGGACAGAGTAGATTAAAGGAGGTCAGAGCCTTAGGTGGTTTCCCTGCAATTGCTCTGCTTGAGGTCAGAGGTCAAGGCCTCTTTAAGGCATGTGTGGGGGAGAGGAGGTGGGAGCAAGAGAGTGGGGAGGGGCAGAAACACAGAGGGTGCTCCCACCATCGGAGTCTTTCTTCAGCAGAGCCCTGTCTGCTCCATTCTGGCCACCTTCTCACTGCCAAGGCTTTGCACCTGCTGTTCCTCCTGCTGTTCCTCCTGCCTAGCCCTGCACGCTCATTCCCTCCTCCACCAGCGCCTAACCAAACTGCCCCTGAGGATGCTCCCTGCTGACATGAGTCTGTGCCCCTCCCCGTGCGCCCACGGAGGGCTGTGACACCCCACCCCAACTGCTTGTTTACAGTTACAACGCTGTTTGGACCACGGCTGAACCCCTAGCACCCGGGAAGGTGGCTGACCCCAGTGCGTGCTCAGTACATGTGTTAAATGGTAAGTGGTCCCAGCCACTGAAATGGACACCTGTATGATGGACAGTTGTGGCCACTGTCTTGCTACACACATTCCTCCTGACAGCAGCCCACTCTGCTCTCCCCCACCCCCAGGTCTCCACTGGGGGCCTTTCCTCCTTGTCTCTCTGAGAACTTAGCTGAGGCCACCCCACCCAATGGACCCTGTGACGCAGACTAGACCAGTTAGATAGTCCAGTCTTCTTAGGGCCTAAGAAGGTGGAGGGTGATCATATGACTTAAGCTAAGCCAGAAAGTCATAACCAGGATTTGGGCTGGAGATACTGGCAAGAAGCCTTATCTCTGCTGGTGTTGTTATACTTGTCAGACACACGCCTCGGACTGGACATGGTGACCATATTTGCTACCTAGATACAGGGCTAATATGTCAAGGGGATGGTGCTCAGATGGTCACAGACAAAGAGAACTCAGCCCTGATACTATCAGCAACTGGATCAAACATATCCTGAACTCCAAGGCACAGATGTGCTCTCTGTTTACTGGAACTGATGGGTTTCTGCATTGCTTAGGCTGGCATAGGTGGGATCTGTTCTAATCTACAGCTCCCTAGCTGATTCTCCTGGGCCTGCCGACTACCTGAACTAATACACACCCCTTGCTTGTTCTAGCTTGGGATTTTCTCTCTGGAGAACAAAAGATTCCTGACTGTTTCTTCCCTCTTTTGCACACCATGCTGTGAGGGGCTGGCTCTGTTCCCTGTGTCCAGGGCCCCTCACTGAGGTCCTGCCCACCCATGGGACCACCCAGGATTCTCCAAGGCTGCCTTCCAGGGCAGCCTCTGGGGCAGGAGCCAGTGAACTTCCTCTGTGAGGGGCCAGGTACTATCTGCTGCCCATTTAGTCTGTGGCCACTGCTCGGCTCTGCTGCTGCTACGTGAAAGCAGCCGTGCACAACAGGTAACAATGAGTGTGGCCATGTCCCAGGAAGACGTGACTCACGGACACTGAAATATGAATTTCATGTAATTTTCACATTTACCAAAATAGTCTCTTTTGATTTACTTTCAAGCATTAAAAAAAGTGTCAAAAGCCATCCTTCGCACGAGGGCTGCACCAAAAACAGGTGGTGGCGGGACTTGGCCGGGGTCACAGTCCATAGGCCGTGCGGTCTTGAAGCACCTTTGGGCTCTGGACTACCCCCACTTCTCTATACCCCAAATGAACAGAGCTGCTGAGGTTCCAGCATGCCTTGGACTCTGATGTGTGAAGGTCAAAAGTCACTTACCAGAAAGACCACCCGTAGTCCCAGGAATGGGGCCTCCAGTCTTCAGGGCCGAGGCTCACGGTGACCTGGAACACCTGCGTGTACATCATGTGGGCCACCATCCCCAGCAGGCCTGGGGAGAGCAGAAGAAGGCGTCAGGGGCCAGGCAGGCGCTCCACCTCTGGCCTGCCTATGAGTCCTGGAGAGAACATGGATCCTGGGGAGGGGAGGGTAAGTGTGGCTAACTGACATGGAGTGTTAGGATAGAGGAACTCTCTTACCTCCATTATCATCTCTAAATCTTTATAACACTCCTCTGAAGAAAGTCTAATGGTCAAGGTCATGTACCATTGTTCTAGTTGCGCACTGCACAACTCCCAGGGGCTCCACTGCCATCCTATCTATGTGCATGCCACTTCCTGGAGCTGAAATAGAACCATGCCTGTGGGGCTGTATCTGGTCATCTTGAATGTGATTATTTCCATTTCATGGTGAGAAAACAGGAGTTGGGAGTGGGATAGTCTGACAAGGTGACAAAGGGTAGGGGGAGAGGAGAGCAGGGACACAGTGTGACCGTAACTGGTTCTACAAAAAGAAATGTCCCGATTTGAAGCCTCTGCCGATTTCCGTGGTGTAAAGACTCCCACGATGGGCTGTTTCAAGCTACCGATGTACCGTTACTAGAAGCAGCGCCCAGGAGAAACGAGCAGTCGGGCGTCGTGAACTGGAGACAGAAGGCTCCTTCCAGCAGCTCAGCCCCGTCTCGAGCCAGATGGCGGACTCAGAGGTGGACTGCTGGTGTCTCTGGACGGGTCAGCCTCTCATGGACACATGTCACTGCTCACTGACCTTGAATGAGGGCTGCTTTTCAGGGCTGATGAGCAGCACTTGGGTCAGGCAATCCAGGAAGAGGGCAACTTAGCAGCCCAAGCTGTCCTGCAGGCTGGAGCACAGCCTAGACCCCACCCTGAGTGGTGTTCTGGTGGGCAGGACCAGAACTTTCCCAGGCTGTCCCACCCCCACCACCAGAGCCTGACTGGTCCTCTCTACCCTGTCTTGGTCTGGGGGGAGGAGACAAGGGGGTGGGCCGTATGGGAACCTTCTTTTTCTTTAATTGACACAATTCTTGGTGAACTTGCCAAGAGGTTCATAGCAGCTATCCCTTATTCTTTGCAACTGAGGCAAGTTATTCCTGGATAATTATTTATCTAATCACTCGATAGTCTTTATTTCCAGCTTTTTGCTGCAATGAACACCCTGCTACAAGTCTCTTTGTGCAGGCCAGCAAGTATTTCTCCAGTGAGCAGCAAGAATTGCTGGGTCATAAAGCGTAGGCATTTTAAATTTTAATCAAGGGCGGTGAATTGCTCTCCCGAGTGGCCATACCATCCAAACCTTTGCCAACTCTTACTTGCATAAAACATGACAAATTCTGCCCATCTCGTGCTGAAACGATACTTCCACAACGTTCTAAGTTTCCAGCCCCCCAGACACTGGAGAGCTTGAGCTCTTTCACGTTTCCTGACCATTTCTATTCATGTTCTATGAGCGTCTCTGTTAGTTTTTCTTTCTTTTAAAATCCTTTTCCTTATCCACTGGCAAGCACTCTTTATGTATTCTGGATACTAGTCCTATCTGTTGCCCAGAATGCAAATAGTCTGCTACTTTGCTACTTGTTTTTTCCCATAGAGAACACCACCTTTTTTAAATTAACACAACTTCTCTCTAGAGCAGTTTAAGTTTACAGAAAAACCGAGCATCAAGTCCAGCGTTTCGAGAGCTCCCTACATCCTTCATATGTCCCCTCTCAGTGCTTCCTGTGCTCCCTCCACCCCAATTTCTGCCATTAATTAATTAATGCATTAATGTGGTACATTTACTACATGTACCAATTCATGAATGTATAACTCATGAACCAATATTGCTACACTATTATTAACCACATCCAGAGTTTACATCAGGGTTCTTGTGTGTTCCACACTCTGGCTTTTAACAAGTGCATAGTAGCACATATATTCCCTTACACTGAGGGATAGTTCACAGCCCTAAAGCCCCATGTGCCCCACCTAGTCACCTCTCCCACCACTACCCAAACCCTGGCAAGGCTTGCCTTTTCCAGAATGGCGTGCAGCTAGAATTGTTCAGTGTATACCTCTTCAGACTGGCTTCTCTCACTTAATAATAAGCATGTAAGCTTGACTGCTCATTTCTTTTTTTCTTTCTTTGCTGAATACTATCCCGCAGTCTGGATGGACTATGGGCTATTTATCCATTCACCTGCTGAAAGACATTTTAGTTGCTTCCAATACTGGCACTTATGAACAAAGCTGCTTTTATCATACATTTTCATAGTGGATCAATTTTAATTTGATCAACTTAGTCTTTTCCTTCTTGATTTTTGAT
This sequence comes from Galemys pyrenaicus, assembly GCA_019455555.1. Taxonomy (NCBI): domain Eukaryota; kingdom Metazoa; phylum Chordata; class Mammalia; order Eulipotyphla; family Talpidae; genus Galemys; species Galemys pyrenaicus. The sequence continues at coordinate 13,197,516 of JAGFMF010011768.1, forward strand.
TCCTATGTCTACTTCAAGAAAACCAGCACCATAAACACATTCTCCTATGTTTCTCTAACACATTTGAAGGTGTTTGTGTTAATTCACCTAGACAATACCCCAGTGAATGATGTGAGGTAAGCCTCAAACTGAATTTTTTTAAATGAGTTGCTAATTACTTTGAACCCTTAGAGAATGGACCATTCTTTCCCCATTTACAGCCTATGCTTGTGTGAGCCTCTTTCCTAGCTCATTGTTCTGTTCTTCCACCCTCTCCTTCACAGTGCCAATGCCATACTGTTTTAACACTGGTCACTCACAGTCATGTTTGTTTCCTCCAGGACAAGTCCCCTCTCCCACTACCCAGTCCTCATTCTCCCTGAGATCACTGTCCTACCTCAGAGTCTTACCTGCTCAGTGGGACCTCACTCACTTCCCCTGCCCGCTAGCCTGAGCATGGAACCGTGCCCGCCAAGCCCTCAGCTGCTGCATTTTCCTCTTCTCTGCCAGTCCAGCTGCCCCCCAAGTTATGAGATCTGTCAGTGCCTTGTTTTTCTCACCTATAAAATGGGGATAGCATGGGTACAGGCAATGCCAGCACACATCCATAAAGAAGATACTCTTGAGAACGGCCACTCCTAATGCTAGCACAGTAGGTACACAGAAATCTTTTAACATAAAACTCCAGAAGCTGGACCCATCTGTTGGCAGAATAATTAATTTTCCAAATTGTTAGTTTAGAAAAGCATTGATTTCTCAATTGAATCCCATTTATTCCCCAAAGCAAAAGGCCGTGCATTAAGAACATTCAATAAATGAAAATTACAATTCACTCGAAGGTGGGTCAGTGAGATTCTCTGACTGCATCTAAAGATTCTGCTTCAAAAAGCTGACCCTTGCCCATGTTTCAGGAAGCACATTTTGCTCTGTCAAGGGAGGTCTGCCAGCAGCATCTGTCATATGAATCCTCAGCAGAAGAAACTGTTTCCAGCTCGTCTGAATTAAAAAGTGACTTTCTGCTGAGTTACTGCACCTCTGAATGACCAGCGACTAAATGAATGAGGTTTTCCTGCTACTGCTTCCTGGCACCAGCCCACACCAGGACACCCACAACTATAAATCTTGTCAGTGGTTCCCCCGATCTCCCAACTCCTGACCACATGAATGGGATCCCCACCTGTGGGGAGACTGCAGGGGGAGATGAGGAGAACTCAGAACAGAGGAGCACAGAGCAGGAGGCACCGGCAGAGGTGGCCAAGGTGAAAGGCCAGGACAGCAGGAGGAAAACAGACTGTGGTGTCCCCATGGACATGTCGAGAAGAAGGGGGTCACCCATTAGGTCAAAGCTGAAGACGGGATGTGACCACTGGACTTGCCAACATGGCAGCCACGGGGGATGATGCACCACTGCGGCAGGCAGAGAAGAAGGGAGCACACGGCTAAAGAGTTACAGAGAAGGCACGGAAACCCTGAAGAAGCAGATGGGGCCCAGATGATCAGGTGGACAGGGAGACACTGACAGTGCCAAGGTGCCAGAGGGCAGCTGTAGAAGCAAGGCAGAGAGAAGGCAAGAGGGGCAGGGGCCTCCCTGGTGGCGCAGCGGGCAGAGCACCGAACTGGGAAGCATCTACTGCACAGCAGCGCAAGTTCGATCCCCGGCCAGGGAGGGGACCCACATGGCATGGCAGACATCTCCTGCCTCGTGCGCTGCTCCCCTCAGCAGTGTGTTTCAGTTGATCTGCCTGTTCAGCTCCCCACTGTCTCTGCTGAATCCTCTTACCTCCCACAACTCTGGCCTGTACCCCAGCTCTTGTGTGCATAAAGAAATCTTTAAAAATGAAGATAACAGTACCAAAAACATCAATTAAAAAAAAAAAAGGGCAGGGAAGTTTCTAGAAGACAAAGGGGCTGGCTTTGGGAGCTGGGTTAGAGTGTGTGAGTGCAGATTCCAGTTCTGAGGATTAGCATCTTCCTCTCCTGTGCAGGGGGTTTAGAGAAGGGAGAGGGAGTGTGAAATAGCCTTTTGGGAGAGTGGGAAAGGGGAGATCAGCCTTGCGAGTGAATGCAGCCCGCGAGGCATGCTGGTGCATGTGAAGTGTGTGCTCGGAACGGGACGTGAGACCCGGCGGCACAGCAGCAGGGTTCAGGTGGGGAGAGAAGAGTCAGTCTGGACACGCACAGCCGTGCCTCCTGGCTCTGAAGGACACACAGGAGGCCCAGCCTGCAACGGACAAGGGGCAGGGTGACCGCGTCCTGGCCCAGGTCACCCGGCCCCCTGGCCCCAGGCAGCATGGTCCAGTTTGAGATTTCCCCTGGGTGAGCATCCAGAGCCATGATGCCCCCGAGTGCCAGGCCCCCCTTGCATCCCGCCCACCTCTCTGCAGGGCTTGGACATATTCTGCTAAAGCATGCTCCATTTAATTGAGATATCAGGGAGGGAGCTGATTAATTTATAATAGAGTTTATTATTAAAGATGTTGTCTCAGTTATTACTCAGAACACTCGGAGGGCACCCGTGTCTAAACAAATACTCTGTGCACGTGCTCAAGATCCGACCTTGCCGACATCACATGCTTGTCACGGCAGGGATGTGAGACAGAGAGGAGCTGGTGGGGATCTGGGGGAAGCTGCGGCCAGATGGGGCGGGCACAGTGGTAGCAAAAGGAAAGGCCTGCTGGGGCGACCTGACATTCAGTTCATAGCCACCGAGCATATATCGAGCACCTGCTGTGTGCCCGGCTTCTTCTAGCTGGGTGGACGATGGCTGGGAACAAGTGACCTGTCCTTGCCCTGCCCTTGGGCAGGGGAGGGCGGTGAGCGGTCATGCAGGGGCTGCTCAGTGCCAGGGCAGTCAGGGCCAAGCCCGAGGGCCGAGGGAGCCCTCACTGGGCTTCTAGACCAGGCATGGGTGGGGGAGGTCGGGAAAGGTTTTGAGGAGGTGATGTTCAAGCTGACAGCTGGAGGATCTGGGCAACAGGAGGGTGGGCCAGGCAAGGCCCACAGGCAGAGGTTCGGTGGGGCTGTGATGGGCATTGGGGTAGGGCACGTGGGTGGTAAGAGCCAGTGCTGGAGTTACTGCAGGAAAAGTTCTGAAGGCAACGGGCAGGGACTGCATAATTGAGCAAGCCAGGGCAACAGGCTTTTTAAAAGACCACTCTGATCTCCAGGATTCCAAGGGGAAGGAGGTAGGGCCAAGCGCAGAGACTAGAATTAGGAGATGTGGACAGGCTGATGGGGGAGTTGGGGAGCAGAGATCCTGGCACCACGGGACAGGCGAATCCATCCCCAGGTGAACCTGGGGGCACTGGAGAGCCCTGACTCAGACCTGGGGAGGGACTGGGAGAAGCTGGAGGAGGGACTGGGAGAAGCTGGCAGGAGGAGCTGCTGACCCAGTTAATGCCAGCCCTGTACGCCCTCCCACAGAAAGCAAACTTTGCGACCCGGACTTCACAGTTTCACGACCCCCATCGAGGGGACAAAGAGAAAGATGAGCCGGTGTGTACGAGTCTAAAACGCTCAGCCATCTGCCCAACAGAGACCAAAGGCTGAGTCCCCCTCACGCCCATCGGCCCAGACAGACCCCACCTGGCCAGGTACCAGGCACTTAAAACCCTCCGGGGAAGCTGAGCTGATGCTAAGTTTAAAGTTTGCCCAGATCTATTTTTAAAGAACAGGCTATTTTTAGCCACTCTTCTGAGAGCCCGCAGCCTCTCTTGGTAGCATATTTCAGGGTTTTAAAAGTTCTCCTTCACACATAACCTAAATCTTTCCAGCTCCAATTTAAACCAATTTCTTGCTTTGCCCTCTGAGGAGGGGGCGGTGAGTCGGTTGGCATCTTTTGGAGAGGAGCCTTTCGGGAGCGCAGCAATTACCGAGTCGCCCCTCAACCTCGTTTTCCCGGCACTGGATCATCCAATTATTCCGTCCTCTCCCCGAAGGTCTCGAAGGTCTTCGTTTCAGACGCTTGAGTCATTAGCATCATGCTTGTTTGGGCTCTGCCCATTTTTCTATTTGCCTTTTAAAGTGAAGTGGCCTAAACCGAAGGTGGCATTTCAGGGGTGACCTTTCAGCTTCAAATCATAGGTTCGCTGAACCCACCTTGTGCACCCCAGCCCCTCCCTCTAGCCCTGAGGCTCTGAATGGGCACAGACACCCCTGGGGGTTGTCGAGAATGACCTGAAGGCCGTGACCCCATTTCTGGTGGGTCTTGGGGGGTCACAGGGCAATTTGATGGTGGGATGATTTGGGGTATTAATGGGCATGTCCCAGCACCCCCGTCCCTGTGCCCCTCCTCCTCTGAGTAATTAGACAGAAGACCTCCCCAGCCTGGGGCACAGCTGTGCAGAAAACTGAAGAACAAGAGTCAAACCCCCGGCTTTGGGAATTTCAAAAGCCTAGAAGCAGGTGTTCGATGAAAAGGTTTAGAGGTGCACATAACAAGCAGAGAGATCTGGAGGAAGCCGCAGAGTAAAAAGGGGTGGAGGGCGTGGTGGCAGCTGCGCAGGGCTGGCACCACGGGGCAGCGCCCTCCAGAGGGCACGCTCTTCTCCGCCGAGGCCCGAGGCCAGCCCTCCGCAGGCCGGGGCCGGGCCAGGCAGCACCGGACGCGGTTTCCCTTCGGGGCCGTGTGACATGGAAGACGAGGATCCTGAACGCGAAGCGGGTTCTTGCAAGCGGGGCGAGGCCGTGCTGCCAAGTGGGAACTGGGTGTCAAGGGGCTGCCCCACCTGCCCCCATCCTCACCCCCTCCTGGGCCACGAGCATCCTTGGACCCGGCCGCTGGGATGACTGGGCCGAGGACCCTTACGGAGGATGGCTGGGCAGGCCCGGGAGCCCCGCCCCGCCCAGACACCAGAGCTAGGCTCCTGCCGGAGAGGCCTGCGCCCCTGAGGCCAGAGAGCATTTCCCGCCTCTGCTCTGACGCTGGCTTGTGACTCCTGCAAGGGGCTCTCCCTGGGCAGGGCTCAAGGCCTCAGCGCGGGCATCGGACTGGGAGGCCCTCAGATTGCGGGGATCCAGTCTCCGTGGGGTTTGTGAGCGGCTGAGAAGCAGGCCTGTGAGGGGCAGCTCGGGCAGGCCCAGGGCCAGAGGCTGGAACACCCCTCCCCCACCCACCCCACCCCCCGCCCCAGTCAGCCAGACTCGGGGAGAGGCTTGGGCAAAGCCGCCATCGGCTGCACCCCAGGGGACCCCGCACCACACGCCCACCCACAGATCTGCGCCCCTTTATGGGGGAGGAAGCGCTCCCAGCTCCTAAGCAGGTAAGGACGCTGGGGCCAGAGGGTAAGTGCCATGTGGGGGGCCAGGTGGGCCAGGGGAGGGGGCGTGGGGGCTCCTTGGACATCTCTCTGCTGCTCCTTGAGGAGCCAGACGCCCCAGAAACGACACCATCGCTGCCTCTTGTGCGAGCTCAGAGGCAGGGCGATTCCAGGACACAAGGTAAGAAAGATGGAAATCTGTGGGCCAGGGAGAGGAGGGACCGGGAGCAGCGCAGGAGACGGCCCCAGGCCCCAGGCACGGGAGGGGCACGGGAGGGGCACGGGTGGCGCTGGGCGCAGCTCAGCTCCCGCCTGCCTCTCACTGGCCACTCCCACGTGGGTCCCAGACCCCGCCAGGACTTGAGGTGGCAGTGGGCAGCTGGGCTTGAGGGGTGGGGTCGTGAGGGCCACAGGCCCCCTTCCAGGCCCGGCGCTCTCCGTGCTCCGTCAACTTGGCAGGCTGCGCGGCGGCTACCTCCAGAGGCAAACAGCGAAGCACAGGCTCAACTCACAATCTGTTACAGGGCAGGGAGGGGAGCACCCAGAACTCCCAAACCTGCCCTCTCTGAATGGGTTCTGCTATCCGCCGCATTAAGACAAATATACAAAACTTTTAATGGAAAGGAACTTTAATACAACTAGGGTACAATAAAGAAAGAACAAAGACTATAGTTACTAAGTTAAGCATTCAAAGTTACTCATTTCCTTGAGGGTAAAAGTCCAGCCAAATGGGATTGGCCCGAAGCAAGGCCAAAGAGCCTGCCACACATGGGCTCAAAATAGCCCTGGGGGAGCCTCCCACTCCTGGGAAAGCCGTGGAAGACACCATTTGAGAGAAGCGCTTTCCAGGCGTGGAGAATCCCCATCAAGGCCAAGTGCCCTCCAAGGGGCTCTCAGCCTCCCCAGCCATCTGTGGCAGCAGAGCAGCGTCCGGGGGTGCGCCCGAAGCAGGGAGGTAGCCAGGACGGCAGAGCCAGCAGTGACTGGCCAGGCAGGGAGGGCACAGAGGGCCCCCAGCACGGGCCAGTGAGAGAATTTGGCGAGAGCTGTCAAAACTGAGAATGCCGAGAGCAGCCTTTCCCGTGGGGCGGTTCCACCTCTGAGGCTTCACCCCGAGACATCTGCACATGGGGCAGAGACACCTAGACAAGAAGAGTCCCTGCACCCCGAAATCCAGGCTGATGGGTTATGCAATGGCATAACAGAAACCTGTGTGTCCATGGCTGCCCCCCTCCCTTGCCCTCCTGCCCCCAGCCGCAAAACTCGTAACGGTGGTGAGGACGCTGCCACAAGGAGAAGTGTCCCAGCGCAGGCTCAGGGGTTCAGCAGGAAACAGGAACAGTGTTTTAGGCAGAAGGAACAGCACCGGCTCCTTTGGAGACCAGGATGGCACCAGCCTGGGCCGTCCTCCCTGAGCCAGCCCAGCTGCCCCCCACACTGGGCTCCTGTCCAGTGCCCCCTGTGCCCCTGCTTCCTGCCTACCTCACCCCACTTGGCTCCAGGTACAGCAGGCACCAGCCTTTGGTTTCTCCTGGCCTGGACCTGCAGCCTGTTCCTGAGCTGGGCTCATCACAGCCTCTGCAGTTGGCTCCTGGTCACCATGGCAGGGTCCCCCCCAGCACCACCGGGACCCCAGGTTGCCGGCTGCTTGATGGGGAGCCCCAGAGGCCTCAGCCTCAGGGAGTCAGACAAGAGCCTTGGGGGGGCGGGCAGTGGCTGCCCTGGGTAGAGCCCTGCGCGGCTGTCTCCTCCCCTGCACGGCTGTCTCCTCCCCTGCGCGGCTGTCTCTCCCCCTGCGCAGCTGTCTCTCTCCCTGCATGTCTGTCTCTGTCTGTGTCTCTCGCTGACCCATGGCAGACGCACGTTCACAGTCTGGGCCTCTGTGTCTCTAGTTCTGCCTCCCCGTGTCTCTCTCTTTAATCCTGTTTTTCCTCTTCTCTCTCTCTCTCTCTCTCTCTCTCTCTCTCTCTCTCTCTCTCTCTCTCTCTCTCTTTCTCTCTCTCTCCCCCNTCTCTTTCTCTCTCTCTCTGCCTCTAGCTAGGCTCTCCTCTCCCTCTGGTCCAGTCCACCTCCCCCCCCCCACTTCACCTGAAGGACATGCCCCTTTACCCAAATCATGAGCCCTGAGCTGCTGAGTGCCCCGCACACGGCCACCATCCTCAGGGCAGCCCCACATGCCCAGTCCCCGCAGCCCGGGGTGCCCACTAGCAGCTGGGGGACGTCACCAAGCTCGGGCAGGACAGAGCTCAGCAAAGGAGCAAGGCTGGCAGGGGACTGGGCCAGCGGAGGGCAGACGCCCAGCGCCTGGTGGCTTCTCCCCGTTGTGTCTGCGGACCTGCCACAGAGCACCCGTTAGGGCGTCTCTGGCCTCCACACCCAGAGTGAGCTCAGGCTGCTGAATACAGTCATGCCGGCCGCTGCGCTCCCCAGCGGGGGCTCAGCCCAAGGCCTTGGAGATTGAGCCCCGGCGGCCCCTGCACCGCACCCAGGCACCCAGCGGTATTTCTGTTATACCCGCCTGGTCAGCGGCGCTCATGGAGACCACGCCAGGGTGCGGAGGGCTGACCAGGTCCTGGCCTGAAGCTCACACTCTAATCAGGACGTGCCTGGGGACAACCAGGGGACATCTGGGAGCAGGAGGGGCCTGGCTCAGCCACAGGCAGTGTAGACAAGGCTCTGCCCCAGGAGTCATCCCAGCAGTGTCTGAATCTCCTTCCAGCGCGGTCGTGGTCTGATCTTCCCACACAGCCCTGCCCCTCCAGACTCCAGAGCGTTTCCCTACAACAGGGCTGTGGTCTGTCTCCCTGTCTGCACCACTGCCCACCCCCCCCCACTACCACACCTCCCCCCCCCCAACTCCTAAGCCCGCAGGGCACCCCACCGGCTGGAGACAGAGGCCCAGGGAAGAGGGAGACAACAGGCTTCGCAGCCTCTCCTGCTGCCCCACCCACTGGCTCAGGGTCCCCGAGCCCACGCCCCCAGGCCCTGCCACTCCTGGCCACTCCCCCTTGGGGGCAGCCTCGCTGGGGTCTGTCCCTGGGCTTCCCTGCATTTCCCCAGGCCCGACCACCTGGCCTCCCTGTTGCACCTACTGTGTTACGTCAGCTGAAACTGCCAGAAGCAAGCAGTTCCAAAGCCGTGAGCTTTACTTCCAATTTTTATTAAACTTATTAAAATTCATGCTTCCTCCTAGCCTCCTAAAGCCCAATTTCTGGCTGGCCCTGTGCCTGGGGCCAGGCTATCTGTATGAGAGGCCCGGGCCTGCACATTCCCTGCGTGTTCCCCCAATCTTTGCTTCTAGGAACAGGCAACGGAAGTGGCTGAATTTCACTCACCAGTGAAAGGCCGGGCCAGCCTGCCCCTTGAGCCCTACTTCTTGACGAACCCCCCATCCCACACACACACAGCAGTCCTGACTCCTTTCTAGAACTTTCAGACCCCTCTGCCGGTTCTGACTTGGTCCCAGTCATTCATTAAGTGTCTTCTATATGCAAAGCATGGGGCCCACCCCTGGGGATACAGCTGTGAATTCCCCTCAGGTTAATGGGGAGGATGACACTGATTGTGAAGGAAAATCAATTGCTACAAACACTGACAACAGAATAAACAGATCCTCCGTTCACAGCTGTCCAACCCACCGCGTTGGCTGGAGCTGCAAAACACGGTGAACTTTTTTTGCCAACATGTGAAAATCTGGAGGGTTTCCGTTAAAATAGGAGACTTTAGACTTCTGAAGGCCTGGCACCACCCTGGCCGGCCTTGCAGGAGCTCTTCAGAGCTGTGCTCCGTCAGGGCTTTGGTCAGGGCCAAAGCCATGGAGCCTGGAGGGTGGGGGCGGGGGGCCTGCTAAGCGAGAGGTGCTACCCCCGCTCTGCACTGAGCCTGCTCTCTCGTTTCCTTCCAGGCCGCTGAAGGCATTTCCACCCCTGGGAGACCTTGAAGGAGAGAAGAGGTCCCTTCCTTCTGGGCTGGGGAAAGCTTGGAAGGGGAGGTGAGCTCACAGAGCTCCTGCAGAGAGGCCTCTGAATGGAGCTGGACCAAGCAAGGAGGGAGCCTGGAGAGTGAGGGCGAGGAGGGGCGGAGGGAAGCCAGTCTTAGCCCTGGGCTGCAGGCTGGATTTTATTCTACAAATGCAACATTTGATAAAGAGCAACTTGAAATGACCAAAACAGTCTTCATAAAACATCCTTAAAGTGTTCGAATGAGGCAAAGTGAGAAAAGACTTTATGTAATTTTTCTTTAAAAAGGTGGTTGGAAATTCCTTGGCCTAGTCGGGAGAGGTGCTGTGGGTCTGCTCTGATGAATTGCTGGCAGGCTCCAAGGTTTGCAACATTTTGATTTAAAAGCTCCACCCTGGATTATCATGTGACCCAGCAGTTACCCTTCCAGGAAAACACATGTCCAAGTAAATACTTGTACATCATGTAAATATTTGTACATGATATTCACGGCAGCATTAGTCCTCCTCCCAAAAACTAGAAACCACACAAATGTCCACGTAGAGATAAATGGAGGAAAATGTAGTATGTCTATGCCGGGGAATATTACTCAGCAATGAAAAGGAGTGAAATGCCGATACCAGCCACAACAAGGAATCACCTTGAGAACATTGTGCTCAGAGAGAGCAGCAGCTATAAAGATTGTGTAACAAGTGATTTCATTTGTACTCAATGTCTAGAATAAGCAAATCGATGGAGCTAGAAGTCGATTAGTGGTTGCCTGGGGTGGGGGTGCTTGGTAGAAAAGACTGGGGGAGGCTGCTTGGTAGAAAATAAGAGTGCCTGCTGGTGTGTTTGGGGTAATGAAAACATTTGAAGATGATACTATGGTGATGGTTACTAAAAACCATTAAGACACACACTTTAAATGGGTGAACTTTATGATATGTAAATTATAGCTCAATAAAGCCATTTAAAAAACATTTTGAAATAAAAATCAGATTTTCCCATAAAAACCCAGATTGTGGCTTTCCTTAAACGCCTGGCATCTTTCTCCATGGCAACAACAGACTGCTCTCCAGGGTGTGTGCACCCAAGTTCACCTCAGTCCCCACAGTCACCACTGCCTTGCATCTCACCCACGTGCTAGCACCCTGTGGACTGAGACCTGGACTTTCCGCTCAAGTCCAGGGAGTGATGAACCCAGAGGTGCTGAAGCTGGCAGCCTCATTCTCCCATCTCACCCCTGGTCCCATCACGAAGCAGCCCGGAGACCTGTAGTGGGCCTTGAAGTCAGAACTGCCACCTAGCAGTGCTGTGCCTCCGTTTCTCAGCTGTGAAATGGGGGCAATAGCATCCTCCACATAGGGTCCCACAAAGGTGATGTGTTCAAAACAAAATAATAATTCCTCAAATAAGTGGAAGCTGTTGAGTTCATAATATCTTGCCTGCAACTTTAAATTTCCAGAAGCTCTGAAATTCTGTAGCTTCTTCCTAACTCATCTTGGCCACAAAACCTGACTTGGCCTGATGCATTTAGCAGCAAAACCAAACCTGACCAGCTGGGGGGTACCGACTGCATCACCAGCCCCTCACAGCACCGAGAGCGCGGCTCTCACTTCAGAGGTCGGCACACCTGCGCTGCCCAGGCCTGCCGAGGGGCCAGGTGACAGGTGGTCTGTGCATTATTATGTCACCGCCCAAGCTCTGGAGGTTCTGGGTTCTGGAACCCTTCTAGCTTTGAGGGGTTCAGATCAGGGACTTTCGTGACCTGCACGGGGCAGACGATGATGACAAAGACAAGACCCAGCCTCCCTGTCTAACGTCGCACAAGACCAGACCATTCGTAACACAGCTCCAGGCAAAGGCAGAAGGGAGAAAGCCCCAGCAAACTCCGAAGAGAAATCTTCCACAATCCCAGAAGGATGGGAGCCTGGAATTAAAATGCAGTTCCTCTTCAGGAACCAGGGTGTCCTGGCACACCTGGGTTCAGGTGACAAGGAGGCCACAGCTGGATAGCTTCAGAGGACCGAGATGGGGGGCTCTTGGCTTGGTCCCTGACCTCATGGGCACAGGAGGGGCAGGACCTTAAGATGCATCCAAAACTAGTCAGGGCTCCCCACTGGGGCCAAGCAGGCCTGACCTCTGGCAAAAGCTCAAGCTCTGGCCCCTGACAAGCTTTGGCTCCTTGTCAGGGAAGACTGGCTAGACCTCTCCCTCCACGGAAGCGAGCCATGGCACCACGCAGCCTAAGCAAAACCCAGCTGTAGGGAGAGCTCCTGTTGTCCATTCAGACGCTTGTCATGAAGAATTAGCCTGGCATTGTACCCCACACACACACCCCACAACCCCACCCCGTCCCCGAACTCCTTGGAACTGCCTGTAACAGCAGGATCTTCATTCTTCATGAGCTACCAGGACCACTCCAGAGTTCATGTTAATGAGAAGACTCAGGATGGGGCAGGTGACCGAAGAACAATCACCAATCACACACTTGATGAGGGGGTTAGGGCTCTGAGCCAGCTTGAGACTGGGCTCCTGGAGGGCGGTGTGGGCCTGGAGTCTGAACTCACGTGAGCGGCCCAGGACTCAGTGCGTCAGGCCTAGACAATGAAACCCTGATGACGGCCCTGGACTCCGAAGCTCGTGAGCATCTCGGCCGGTTTGTCCCGATTCTGTGGAGTCGGGTGTTTCAGAAGCTCTGCACTTGGGGCCCTCCCATCCTCACCTAGAAGTCTCTCCCTTGGCCAGCCCTGGCTGGCCCCTGCATCATAACTGTAACCCCAATGCAGCATTTCCCTGAGCTCTGTGAGGAGGTTATGGGATCTGAGGGGTGGTGAGAACCCTGGCTTGTAGTCAGATGTCAGAAGTGAGGGTGGCCTGGGGACCCCCTAAACTGGCACCCCCTAAACTGGAGTTGGCACCTGCAGTGGGGCAGCCCCGCGGGGACCGGGAGCCCTGATGCCAGTTTTGGGCAGACGCAGCAGAGCCGGGCCAGGCACACCAGCTGGTGTTAGAACAGCTTCTCCTGCCTGTGATCTCCCGTGGCAGATGCTGTCAGTGCCCCCGGCCCGCCTCCCACACCGGGGGTCTCCTGCAGCCAGGTCGCAGGCATGACCGGAGGCTTCCTCGGACAGTGCTTTCCCAGCGGAGAAGGCCAGGGACTGTAGGCTATTGACTAAGGAGAGAGCCTAAGCCAGTGACAAATGGGAGCTGGTGAATAATCACCACTGTCTCTCACCCTATGGGTGTGTGATCCCCACAGTCTCTGCGGGTCCCCCGAGGACCGAACCCCAGCTGCCCACAGTGGTCACCTGCTCATCAACACTCCCTCCTCCCTCCCTTCTTGCTCTTCTCTCCTCTGCGGCTGTACACACTTCCTGGAATCGCCTCCCAAACAAAGGGGTGCACTCAGATGTCTAAGTCAGGCTCTGCTTTGGAGGGTCCCAAGGCATTCCTGGGGCTCTGAGTCCTGTAGCTCCATCGCTAACCTCCTGATAATCTCCCAGTTTGACGAGCCATTGAGATTTTACAGTCAGTCAGTTCCTTTGGACAAGCATGCGTACCCCACTGCATAACCATCCTGCCTGGTCCACGGCTAAGTCCATGCCACACACGTGCCTAGGGACCAGGCCTAGCTAATCAGTATTTCATCCTCTGGCATGGTTACTGGGTCAGGAATGAGTCTGTAATGCTGTTGGTCCAGTCCAAGTCCTCAGAGATTAGCAGGTATTATTGGGAAGGAGCGCACTCTACCTCTGGATTCTTATGTAAGCCTGGAGCTGCTTGTGATCATCCTCTCTTCACAGGAACAGAGGCTGGCTGGAAAATGATGCGAACACAGAAACAGAAGACAGAGTTTGCAGATACAGATAGACTCCTGATGAGGTGATCACCTGGATGCAGCCATGCCTGAAGTCCATCACTCTGCACTTTGCAATTACATTTCTACAGCCTCCCCTTTCTTCTTTCAGCTAATTTGGTTGGGTTCTCTTGTCATAGGCAATCAAAAGACTCTTTAATAAAATGAAAATGTTCATTTCTCTGACTTAAACTGTCTGCTTCTTTAAACATGAACGTGTTTGCTCTCTGCACTATGAGCAAGAGACCTGGACAAGGTGGGGTGGGAAGAACAGAAGTGGCTATGAGTAGGGGGTTCTTTCAGCACAGGTCCAAGGTGGCAAGATGGTTAGTGGAATTAGGGTCTCAGGAAACGGATCCAAAAATAATGAGAGCAGTTTCAGCGAGAATTACACTTGCCGTACCAAGAGCAGGCACCAGGAAAAGGCCAAGGAACAAAGTAAGGGACTCAGGGGGCTCAACACTGCAGGAAGCCTCCCCTGGCGGGAGCTGCTATGGTTAAACACAAAACTTAAAAGCCAGCTTCCTGCACCGCTGCATGGACGGCGGCAAGCCGGGCCGTGAGGCGGAAGGCTCTGACGCGTGCTCTCTCGAACTCACGTGCTTCATGGTTCCCGGGCTGGTGCAGACCTGGGGAGTAGCAGTTTGCAAGCTCGTAACTTGGGTCCGGCTGCACAATGGGGTTTTCCCGCTTGCCCCTCAGACACCAGGCCTGCAGGTCCCCAAACCTCGTCTAACACACCCCAGCAGCACCCAGCACACAGCCTGCCCCTCAACTCACAGCTCACTCTGAAAATGACTCCCGAAAGCCGGACTCCAAAGAGTTACCTGGTCCTTTTTATTGCAAAATTTCCATTTCTCTTTACTCAACAAAATAGACTCTTGCTGACTTCTCTATGAGGTCTGATTATTTCCTGGAAATGGACATGTTTCTCTTTATGCCAGTACAATTTTTACTAAAAGCCCACAGTTAGCCAGGCTGTGCAGAAATGTTCCAAATGACTTTCCTTTTTTCCTGAGGAGATCAACCTCATTTCTTTTTGGAGAAAATGAGGAAGAACAGACACCTGCCGGCCTGCCCTCACATCCCTCTCGCCATACCAAGCCCTGGTCCCTGGGGGGAGAGACCGTGGCCTGGGGAGCCCCTCTTCTCCAGCAGCCCCCAGTGAAGTCACAGGATGGGGCCAGGGCCCTGGCACTGCAGTCACCCATGCTCTGCAGTTGGTCCCGAGGGCCCAGGAGAGCCGCGGCCCAGTGCGGGACCACATGATGACTTCGTGGGCCCGTTCCTCCATAAAAGAAATATTAAAATTTATGTTTTATGACTGCAGTGGTATAAAGACAAATATAATCCAGTCTGGATTCATTCTGATGTCTTCATTATTATTACAATTTTTTTCTCATTTAAAATAGTCAAAACGAGAAGCCTCTGTGGGCCGTAGAAGTACTGCTGGGAGGATGACAGTGCCGGCCCCACCCCCAGACTGCAGAGACGCGCCCACACACCGGGGACCAGCGGACAGGTCAGCGACCAGGCCCCGACTCCAGCTGCCTTCACCCAAGAGTCCAAAGCCCCTGGTCCCTTCCCCACTGTGACAAGGCTGGTCCCTGGGGCTACACTCTGCCCCCCAATTAATTCAAGGACAGCTGGGACTAACTCTAATGGTGACAAACTGAAGCCCCCACACACACACACACACAGCCCCGCTCAGCACACTTGCTAGCTGTGTGGCCGTGGGCAGCTCAGTTTTCCCATCTGTGGAATGGACACATCAGTCTCTCCCTCCAAGGCCGCCGGGAGAGCGGAGATCCTGACTCGCGTGGCAGGCTCGACCCAGGGCTGGCTCGGTTGTGTCCTCGTCGATACTGGCTGTTAGGATGAACCGTGATCAACTGGTTCATTATAAGAATTAGTCATTAATTATAATAATTGGCTCAGCAACTCTGCTTTGTCCTCTACCCTGAAGCAATGACCTTGGCTGGAACCAATGGGTGCACGTGGGTCCAGCAGCATCAGAAGCCAACCCTCTCCCTGCTCGAAACTTGCTTCCCCTCCTCCCTTCCCATAGGAGCAAGCCAGGAGCCCGCCCTCATCCTCCAAGGCCCTGATGCCCACCTGCCCTGGTCTCCCAAAGGCCAGCTGCCACGATGGACAGGCCTGGCATTGGGGGCCCCCATCTGGCTCCCCCTACCAGGCCCTCTCCCCACTAGCTTTCCCCACCAGGCTCTCTCCCAGAGTGCTATTTCTCCTGGGTTAATCATGTGCTATTTCTCCCAGGTTAATCTTCTCACAGGCATGAATACAAAACCCCTTCTCCACCATGTGCTACTTCGCTACTTCGGTCTCATTACATCATCGGGCTGCTGCATACTTCTCAGTTTTCTGAGAACTTAAAAGTCTTCTCCCTCCTGCCTGGTCGCTCCTGCAGTACTATCCTGTAAAAGGAGCGCTGGGCTTTGAAATCTGCAGGAGTGGGGTTTAATCCCAGTTCCACAATTGACCAGCTATGTCACCTTGGGCAAGTCAATTAACCTCCCTGAACCCTGCATTGTTTATCTGCCTGAAGTGATAGAGACAACCTTGTTTTCCTCAGCAGTGGGACTCCCTTCTATTTTGTCAGAGGGGTAAAAACTTTGATAAGACCTGGGAGGCAGGGGAAGAGAGCTCCCACCCTTTCCCTTCTCCCCTACCTCCCACCTAACCCCACCCTTCCCGCCAAGAGGCCTGCAGCAAGAGCTGCCTTGCTCTGGCCACTAGCATTTGTTTTGTGGAATAAGCAGTTTGAGAGGGAGGGCTGGATGCTCGGGATAAAAGAGGGGGTTCTTCCAGGCTTGGTTTA
Organism: Galemys pyrenaicus; assembly: GCA_019455555.1. Classification (NCBI taxonomy): domain Eukaryota; kingdom Metazoa; phylum Chordata; class Mammalia; order Eulipotyphla; family Talpidae; genus Galemys; species Galemys pyrenaicus. The sequence continues at coordinate 13,213,392 of JAGFMF010011768.1, forward strand.
GGTAAATAAAAGGAGATTGGAGAGACGGGACCCCGGCTGCATCCTTCACCTCCCATCCCCTGCACCTGCCCTACCACGCCTTCCCCATCTCGGTCAACCACTACCCACCCCATCCCAGGCCAAATGTGGCTGGCAGACACTCATACGGGGCTCTGCTGTCTGGACATATGGTCCCTTCTCAGAATGGTTTTTCAGCTGCATAGAGTAAAATACATAAGATGATGGGGGAAACAGGTCACACTAAAGACAGTTCCCAAAATATTCAAACAAATTCGCTGTGCAGAAATGCATGTGCCTCTCTCTCCATTAACATACAGAGTCACAAGACTCAGTGTCGTTACAGGGCAGAGATAAAGGTGCCAGTGTCCACCCCCCAAGGCTCAAGGACCCTGAGCTCCTTGCCAGGAACCCTAGAGCCAGTCTGTTTTCCTACCCACCTGCTCCCACCCACCTCTCCTAATCAGTAGATGTGTCCTTCACCTCCTCGCCGCTGGGGGTGCAAGCCTGTCCCCCTTCCCACTGCCACTGCACTTTCCAGCCCCCCAGTCAGCCTCTTCCCCTCCATTCTTATTCTGCTCCATCTGTACTGCACCCGGAACCCTCATTCCAAAACGCACACGTCACCATATCACCCTTTGCTCCGAATTCTTCACGGCTGCCTTTTGCCTCCGTGGTAAAATCTAGACTCTTGCAAAGCACCAAGACCCTCACCCAGCTCCCCGCACCTCTCTGCTCTCCCTGGTCTCCGCCTACCTCCCCACCATTCTGCACAACTGAAGTTTCAAGAATACGGCACCCCACGTGGCCTTTGCCCACACTGTTTCCTCCGCCTGGAGTGCTCTCCCCAAGCTGTCCATCAAGCAGAGTCCTTCTTTCCACGCCTCAGCTCAAACGGTACCGTCCCATGTGGCGTTCCCACCCACGCCCACCCCCTGGGGAAACGTGGGCGCCCCTTCCGCAGGACTCTCGCCGCGCCAGTCCACAGAGTTCAGCCCAACATGTTCTAATCATTACGAGTCTGCATCTCGCGAGACTGCAGCCTTCAGGAGGGCGGGGACTAAATCGACCCCCTTTACCCCCACCCCTAGTAGCACAGTCTTGTCTCCAGCAGGACTCTGCGCATATTGCTTGGGGTGGTGATAGTATAGCGCTGGCAAGGGCACAGAGCAAGTTCTCCGTGATCCCGAGCAGACGGGTCAAGGGGGAGTCCCGGAGCCCTCGGTGGCTTCTGCAGGCTTTTATTACATGGTTATATCAGAGGCGACCAGGCAGGGGCCTCCCAGCCCCCGGCGCATCTTTGCTCTCTGGGCTCTCTAGCCTCTCGTGCCTCTGCTACTTCTTTCTTTCTCTGCTCTCTTCTCTGCATCTGCTCTCTCTTAGCGTCCTCGTGACACTGCCCTCATACTCCCGTGTCTCAGCCCAACTGCACCCACTTGCGCCCGCCCACACCCTACTGGGGGGTGCCCGCCATCAGGCACGCGTGCAGGACCGCAGGTGTGCATCGTCAACACCGATGGCGGGAGGATGGGAAAGCCTGACACTTTTCTCTGACCCTACAGACAGAAAATGAAAAGAAAAAGAAGGAATAGTCTCTGGGTCTCAAATAGCTAGTTACAGGGTGAGTGGGAAGGAAAACTGATACTGTACTATGGGAGCCCCTGTGTTTCCTTTCCTGCCCTGCCCTTGTTAGCGCTCCCACACTCTGGGAGTGACAAGTCAGGGTGCTTAGACCCCTGGGCCCGCTCTGGCTTCTTGAACTCAGCTCTGTTCTTTGAGGGATCCCTGTTATAGATCCCTACCTCAATTAGGGGCGATTACTGCCCTTACGAAAAGGCTCATCCTTTCGGTTTCATTAGAGAGTTTTTCCAGTGCATGAAGAATAGGATTAGATTTATAGAAATTCAATTTACATTGGGCTTTTTAGGAACAGATGGTCTTACCCGGCCAAGCCACAGCGCCCTGCCAGGTGCCTGAAGTAGAGTTTACAGCTTCTTCCACGCCTTCTGGAGCACTCCAACCTTAACCCCTTACGCCCTGAATCCAGGAAGCTGCGCTGGGCAGCGCTGCCCCCTCAGTGGCCTTCCTTGCAGCCTTCTGCCTCCACGTCCCTGAATCACGCGATGCTGCTGCCCCACCCCGCCCCCATTCTCCTGAAGATCCTCGAAATCTCTGAACTGTGGCCTTTACCACATCTCTGCCCACCTCCACCCCACCCTACAGCACCCCAGATTTGTCTGCTCATGCAGCTTCCTGGCAGGTATCTCCACGCGTATGTCTCAAAGGAAAATGCACCAAAGCAGACGCGTGCCCTCCACCCCAAACAGGCGCCCTCTAGGGGAGAACAAGTATCGGGCTTCTTCCGCCCTCCGCCATTAGCATCCAGGACCCGTACCTGCAGTCTTGCACGCGCACCTGTAATTGCAGGCACCTGGGCCTAGAGCGCATCTATGTACATGGGACACACACCTGTGCCGAGGGGACGGGGCTCTGGGGTGGCGTCACGCTGAGGACAGAGGGAGGAGACAGCCAGGAAAAGCTGAGGGAGAAAGCTGGCTGGCCTGTCCCTGACTCAGCACCAAAGGCCTGGAACAATCTATGAAAGGCCCCTAAATTCTCTGTTCGTCTGCAAGAACTGCAGATGAACCTACCCGGTGTGGGGTGGTGGTGAAACACTCCCCTTCTAGGTCCCTGAAAAAGACACCGTCATCTGCCCAGTCTCCCCCCTCCTTGCCCCAGGCCACGGGTGCACCCCAAGCCATCTGGTGACGATGCTTGAGTCATCAATCGGCCTGGCCCTTCTGGAGCGCTGAGCTCAGAGGCCTGGGACCATGCTCCTGGGGCGGAGACTCAGCCCAGTGCCCACCCCCAACAGATACTCAACAAGCACACGTTCATAGCAAGTGAGTGAGCACACAAGTCCCATTTACAACTTATAAAACTGAGGCTCAGAGAAGGGAAGGGATTGGCCCAAGGTCACCCGGAGGAACAGCCAGGACAGGGCCCAAAGACAGCCCCAGCTTGCGCTCCCATCCACCCCAGCACAGGGCTGGCCGGGGCACGGTGCCCTCTGCCTGTGCCTTACCTGACAGCACCGTGAAGACGGCCGCGAAGGCATTGAGCTTGAGCCCATCAATGACGCTGCTGGAATGGAAGAGCTCGAGACACATGAGGCTGAAGCCGACCACCAGCAGGAGGATATAGAGCACCTCGGAGACCACCGACAGCCACAGGACCCCTGCACGACAGAGGCAGAGAAGCCGTGTGTAGGGTAAAGGTTGATCAGGTATTTCCACCCTCCCACCACTGATGACGGACACCTGCGGTGCTGCGAGCATTCCAGGGTGGGCGTGCGCAAGTGGGCGCACCTGAGTTGGACACGGGCGAAAATGGGCGGCGTCATGAGAACTGCGAGGACCAACAGAACTGACAGGATGAAGGAGCAGCAGCAGCAGCAGCAGAGAGCGAAGAAGCAGCCGAGAGGGTGAGATGCGCTGGGGGCTGGGAGGCCTGCCAGCCTCCCGGCCCCCACCCCGGCACCCCTGCCTGCCATGTACCTGGCCACCTCTTCTAAATAAAGCATGAAAAGCCACCAAGGGCTCCAAGATTCCCTTTCCTTGACCCGTCTGCCCTTACTCCTGTGCCACTCCTATCCTGCCGCTACACCGTGAGATGTGGGGCACCCATGGCGGCTCTCCCCAGGTCCGGTCCACTCCACCCACACCTGTCGGGGAACGAGTCCGCGTAGAGTGCACCTCACACATGGTGAGGCAGTCAGAGTCACCCACTCTCCTCACCAGGACTGCTCAGGAGGCCAAATCTAACCCATAGCACTCTCGGGGTAACAGCAACTGGTCCGGAGTGCAAGCACCCCATAAGTGGCCTATTCAGAATGGAGAGAAGAGCTTCGGTCCTGAAGCTGGATGAGAGGTCTTCCCTCGTCTGTTGGATGACTGCTGGGGGCCTCTGCTGGCCAGGAGGGCAGCTGCCTTGGCAGGAGGCTGCTGAGTGGAGCAGCGGGACCAAGGGCCACCTTTCCTGTTAATAACGTCTTTCCATATGGAGCCATTTCCTGTAGTTAAACTGATCCGCATGAGGTTCTCTGTTAACTGTAGTTATAAGCATGAGCACCCCAACTTATACACACACCATGCTTGTTCTCAGCCAACACCTACATCTTTACCCTGTACCCTACTCCACTTTTTGCTAGAACCACCACAACTTGTTCTCCCAGGAGCCACCATGGTCCTACTGCCTGAGCACAACTGATTGGCTGATATAATCAGGGGGTCTAGAATGGACCAATCAAAGCCCCACTCTAGGAACCTGCGCTTGGAAGCACTGAAGTAGACAGGAGAGGCTCAGAGGAGAGTCAAGCATTCTGACCACGTAAGCACCTGGATCCAGCTGTTCCTGAAGGCCAGCTACACCTCCAGTCCTTCCAATGGGTTGACTTCAAAACCGCTCTATATTCCCTGAAACAGTACATCTTCCTATTTGCCCAGACGAGCCCAAATTGGGTTATCATCATTTGCCACCTAGATGAGGGGACATCTGCTATTTCTCCCATCCCACATTATTCCCCCTCCTTCCTACATGCTCCTTATTTGGAGAACCCCTCCCCTCTCTCAGTCTATATGATTCAGTTGCAGCCAGTTCACATGCTGGACACATGATTCATGTATGGTCAATCAGAGCTCCATGTCTCCTCAGCTCAGTCTCTTTACCTATAAGATGGGGGTGTTAATAACCCCTATCTCATAGTATCGCTGTACTTGAGGGGTCAACTACAGAGAGTGTAAAGTGACAAATTTAGCATATAGTGAGACTCAACTTATGTGCATTTGCACACCACTGTACAGGAGGAACATGGTAGGGGCTAAAAACTGAATCCAAGGGCTTGTAAATGAGATTAGGTATAGAGACAGAGTCAAGATGGAGAAATGAAATTGTGGAAGCAGGTGAGATTTCTGAAAAGGGTGGAGAGTAGCGGATGGAGCTCATCCATGTGACTTATCCGTCCAGCCTCACTAACCACTGTCAGAGCACGCCCATGCTTCAGAGAAGGGGCCGTGGACTCAGGCTTCATCAGTCAGACACAGAAGCATGACCTAAGTCAGGCCTATGCTTGTCAGGCACAGGAACTTTACTAGAACTACTGGGAGAGCAGATTCCTTTCTTTCCACTGGGTTTGGGTTGGGAGGATGAAAGGACGTAACTGACTCACCAGGTGGCAAACGCCTTCCTGAGGTCAGAGCTAGTGCCATCCCTGGAGGAAGACGAAGTCCTATGACATTCACTTGAGAACCTAGATCCAACCATGCCTGAAGCTGCCTGCCATTTCTTCTCTCTTCTCATGATCCAACTGGCCTTTTTTTCACTGAAGCCAAATGAAAGTAGTATTTCTATCACTAAAAACCAAGAATCTGGATCTTCAGCTTTTATGTTCTCTGAAGCTGTCAAACATGTCCTTCCTGCTTCTCTGCCTTTTGCACAAGTTGTTCTTCAGCGGGTCATCCAATATCGACAAGTTAGTGAATGAAGCAAATAAGCAGCAAAGTCTGAGTCCCTATCTGCTCCCTGATGGGAATCCAGATTCTTAAACACCCACTATCGCTCCTAGCACAACAGGGCTTTCAGTGCTGTGAACTTTTCTTCTTTTTCTTTTTCCTTTATTTTATTATTATTATTATATTTGCTACAAAAATATCACATTTCCTGGGCAAGCCCTTGGATTTCTGTAAGAGAATCATGTACCCTTGGCAGCCTGGGTGCTGTTAAAACACCCCCTGGCATGGCACACTCACTGCCTCCAATGCCCTTCCCTGGCCCTGGGCCTACCAGGCAGCAGGGAAGAAGGCAGGAGATGCAGTGAGCGGGGCCAAGGCAGGAGGGGGGCACTCCCAAGAGGCCTGGTCTCCCTCTCAGAAAGAAGCCTTCACCTCCAGCTGTGCTGCCCCTCACCAGGGCGCTGCTGGCTGACTTAGCCACCCCCTGGTGCATCCCCACTCCCTAGGGCCAGGTCTCCACCCTCCTCCCCCAGAGCAGGGCCCAGCTCTGCTCTTTCAGAGAGGATGGGAGATGGGTTGGGAAAGGGGGTGGGGTGCTCTGGAAGTAAGTTAACCCTGGAGAAACAGACCGTGGTCTCTAGATGCAGGGCTGGGGTTATTTATGCCTCTGATTCCTGCCAGATTTATTTTGCTGTCTTCCCACTGGACTCAGTGCATCCATCTGAAAGTTTCAGCCCACCCAAGTCAAGGAAATTAATAACACCAAAAAGAAGAAGAATTGTTGTTATGCTAATAGCAGCAACAATAGGCATGAGAAGGGCCTGCAGATACCAGGCCTTTATCCTCTGTCCAATCAGACTGGTTCAGGCTGGCGCTCCACCCAATCTCCCCTCCTCTGGGAGCATTTCTGTCCTTGGAGATAGTCCTTGGGCAAGTAGAGTCTGTTCTGACCATCTTCTTCCAGAAACACTTTCCCTCTCTGCACTCACCTGCCAGCGGCCCTGCCCTGCAACTCTGGCAGAGACAACTCTGAGCTGTGATACCAAGCAGCCCCCCAGGATCCAAGCCAAAACCCCACCCCTAGCCCCCCACTCCCCATTCCCTGCCCTGAATCCCCATACTCTCCCAGGGAGCTTCTCCTGTCTAAGCACCTGAGTGAGTCCTCTGCTCAGGGCAGGCCTCCAGAGGGTGTCATTTCAGCCACAGGCTGTCACAGGCACCAGCAGCCCAAACCCTCCCAGCAGCCTGGAAGGGAGCCATGCGGCACCACTGTTCAGACAGCAAACTGGCTCGGAGCCATTAAACTGCAGGTCTACACAACCGGAGGGTGGCGCGGTCTGGGTTCAAACCCAGGCCTCTGACTCCAGGAGCGCATGGGTAGGGAGGCTGTAGCCGCAGGACGGAGAGGCCAGCACGGCCTCTGGCGTCCACCGCTCGGAACCCCAGGCTGGCCCTGGCCGTCTGGGCGGGGCTCCTCGCCAACAGCAGACGGCCGCCCGCCAGGGATTCCTGCAAGCGGCTCGCACCTGGCCGGATGGGGCAGGCGCCCTTCGGTTCCCAGAGACCCTGAGCCCAGCCTGCCGCGGGGAGGCTGAGGAAGGCAGCGTGGAGAGGAGCAGATGGGTCTTGAGGACTCTGCCAGTCAGACTGGGAGAGGGGGTCTGCGCCAGCTGCAGAAGCAAGTGCGGCCCTCAGGGTTTCAGCAAAGAAAGCCCTGGGTGGGGTGCCTGGAGGGGGTGTGGGTGGAGACCTGCAGGGGTCTTCACCTCGCTGAGAGACCAGGACAGCCAGGGCGAGGGCAGGACAGCACCCACGATGCCCGGGGTGGGCTTGGGACAACAGACAACAGGCGCGATGGAGAGGCGGGAGTCCAGAGCGGGGCGCCCTTCCCCACTTGGGCAGGCCGGTGGTGGCGCTCAGCACCAGGAAGGGGCCCAGTGGGGACAGACGACCACGCGGCCACTCTGCCCAGGTGGAGGCTGTGTTTGCTACAGGAGGCTGCCAGCGCTCACTGCAAAGGGCGGTGGGGGGGGGGGGGGCCCTAGCAAGGCGAGGAACTCGCTAAATATTTGCTGCGATTGTCAGATAGATGGTAGCTGGAGGCACGGCAGCAGATGAGATGCTGAAAAGCATGTGGAGCAGAGGCGGTGGGAGGAGGGGGGCGGGGAACATCGGCACCCAAGGTGCAGCCACATGTGGGTGCCCACCCACCCCCAGCACCTGGCTCTGGCCCGCCCTGGTGATCAGCACTGTCCCCACCTGCCCCTGCTCCACCACCCCCTGCAGCAGCCCCCACCCACAGCACCTGGGGTTACCCGAAGGTGCTAATCACGTGGCCAAGCTTCTCGCCAGGGAAAAGGTGGTAAGTGTGTCACATCGCATTCAACTGTCTGAATCAAAGAGTGGAAAAGCTTTCACTCTTTCATTCTTTCTCTAATTCTTATCACCACCATCAAAAGAGTCTGTGTTTGGTGCGAATGTGTCCTTACCGCTGTCCTCACGCTCGGGATTGTTGAAGGAGACGAGCCAGCTCGGGCCCAGAATCTCCTGCAGTTGCTAGTCAGAAGGGAGAGCACCTGGCAGTCACCTTCTGTGCCCGGGCTGCCAGCTCTGGGCCCTTCCCTGCACTCTCTGTGCCTGGACCATCCTCAGCACGGTACTGCCTGGCTCCCTGGCCCTGTGGGTCAGCAGAGGGGGCGCCAGCTGAGCCCAGAGAGGGAAGAGAGTCACAGTTTCTGCTCTGCTCCCACCAGTCTGGAGCCACGTCCTCCGGCAGTGGCTCCTCCGGCCAGGCCTCAACTCCATCAGGCCTCAATCACAGCAGCTGCCCTCACGGGCTCCAGAACACTGTTCCACCTGCTTTCCTCCCGCCCAAGGGTAGCAGCCGCTCCCTTCTGTTGCCCGGGAACAGAAGGATAACCAGGCCTCCCCAAGATGCCCAGGAAAAGATATTCCAATACATGTCACCCTGCCATGTGGCCAACTCAGGCCCTGTGGGCATCCAAGGAAACCATTTCCATCACCTTAGCTACCCAGAAGAACCAAGAGCAGATGCTAGATGTAGGGCCGTCTCCAGAAAATGCTTCCTATCAGAGAAGCCTATCTAATGGCAGGGCAGACAGCTAGAACATCTGGTTTGGACACAGGAAGTCCACCCTCCTCTATCCTTGGTGCCCCAGGCTCCTGTCCCCTCCTCCATGCAGGACAAACCTCGGTGTGTCCCATGTAGTTATGGTCATGTAAATCCTCCGTATGTACGTAATTAAGTGTGTTTTTCTTCTGCTAATCTGTCTGACGTTAATTTGCTTGCTCCACCAGCCTGAGAAGAACCTCAGAGGGAAGAGGGACAAACCCCACCACCAGCCTTCGGTGCTCAGATTCTCAGCCCGTCCCCTGCTCAGCAAGAGCGTGCTTCCATTAAAGTGCCTTCCTCTGAGCCGCGGGGAGAGTCTGTTTCCCTGAAATGATTCAGACTGACACATCATTTTTTATGGCAAGCAATCCTGGTTTCCAATTAGAGGCTTCAGTCAGTGGTCTCCATTTGGCCTCCCACCCGCAGCATTTAGGAACTTGTGATGTGAATTTGTGGGGTCCCCTCTGGACCTACTGAATCAGGAACTGTGAGCGCAGGACCCATCCGGCTTCCACGGGCCCTGCAGGCAATGCTGATGGGCATGCAAATCTGAGCCTTGCAGAAGTACTGACGCAGACTGAAAAGGAACGAGAGTCAGCCAGCCCAAGTCAGCAGGTGCCAGGGTCCATGGGGAGAGAAGGCATGGAAGAGGAGACCATGAGGACGGCCACGTGCCCGCGTGCCAGCGCCCCCTATCGCAGCCTTATGGAAGGCAGGGACGGACGTCGGAAAAAGGGCTGGGCGCCTCGGGCTGGGCCAGCTGAACCTTGCCTTGATGATACCAGAAAAGGCTCAATAATCACAGAGATGATTGTTTCGAGTCCCTGAAACTTTCCTCTAATGACTCGATTTGCAGCTGAGAAACAGTGACCTCCCAGGGCAGAAGAAATGAAATGATTTTTCATCAGGTGCAAGGCCTGCAGGTTGACAGCTAATCCTGTTAGCAGCACTTTTTGCCTTTTTAAAAAACAGCTTCATGAAGCCAACTCTGACCCTCCATTGATAGAACGGATAGGTTTGCAAGAATGAGTTCCCGTCGGTCCCCGTGTCTCCCTGGCTCAGATTGCTCCCAGGGCTAACTCATTGGCTGAGTGGGAAATCGTGGACGAGACAATGTCTTGGATGTGTGAACTTGGTGGGGGGGGGGGCGTTCCCCCACCCCTTGGTTTCCCCCTTTGAGAAAATGAGCATTATAAGCCTGTCCTGAGCATTAAATGACAAAATATCTACAAAGTATACAAGCCTGACACTCGGAAGCTATTCAAGAAGGCTAAGTATTTCTTGCTAGTAATATAGTTATTAACAATTACGATACTTATGAGAAGCAGTGACCATGGCCAGGCCATCTAGGTTGATTTCCAGCTCTCCCAGGTACTAGGTGAGACAGGGCAGGTGCTAGCTCCCCGTTGCTTTGTGGGAAACTCAGTTTTCCCGCTTGTAAACAGGATGAATACAGAAGCCACTTCCTGGCCTGCTGTGAGGGTAAAGTCAGCTAATTGGCGAGCCAAACGCTCAGGGCAGCGCGGGGCACACAGCGAGTGTTGCATAAGCATTGGCTGTTACTATTATTGTTGTCATTGTTATTCCCATGGGACGCAGCCAAGGAGTAGGCATCTCCAGGAACAAGGTGCATCTCAGCCACCAGACAAATAAGCCCTTATGGGATTCACGGGAAACTGTTGCAAAATCCTATGCAATCCCAAGGTGCAAAGGCATTTCAAGAGAAAACATTTCCCCCCCAAATCCATCGGTTTAATATGTCAAGTCAATAAGTCATGGCAGTGGCTGCTGGCTGTGGGCTCAGCGACGCACCCCCTGAAGCCAAGCATGTTAAATCACGTAAATCCTGCGGCCAGGCCCTCTGGAGCTGGAGCGGCTCCGTGACAGCTGCTGTTTGCAAAACGTCCATCCGGGAGCTCAGAGGCAGGGATGCCCGGGGTGCCCACGTCGCAAAGCAGGCTGGGGGCAGATTCGGGCACGGCAAGTCGTCCTCCGGACTGTCTTCACGTCGCATGACTGGACTCTGACTGGGGGTCATTTCAGCAGAGGTGCAGGGCTGGGGGCTGGGGAGCGGCACACTATCTCAAAGAGAAGCTGCAACAGGACCACCAGACGTGACTACACAGCACGTCGGCAGCCTCGAGCCCGGCCGGAGGCAGCCGCGCCTCCAGCAGGCCCCTGAGCCCCTGTGGGCCTCAGTTTCCCTCCTGGCAAACAAGTGGTTTCTCCAACAGGCTGCCAACAGGCCGAATGCAGCCGGCAGAAATGTCTTGTTTGGCCCACACAGTATTTTAAAAATATCTGAATTCATTATCAACATTTAAAAATAGGAGATTTCACATTAAAAAATCCAAATTTCTGGATTCGTTTGCAGAATGGGTGGATGTAGCAATACTAGAGCCGTATTCCCACGATACGATTGTGGGACTGGGCCTGGCTGACCCCCCCAAACAGGGCACGTACTTCTCGGTCAGCGTAGGCCCCACGGCCCCCTGCCCTCCTTCACGGACCCTGCTCTAGCGCATATTCAAGTTACAGCCCCCTGCATAAATGCCGAATGTCACTTCTGCCCCAACATTGCATCCACGCAGTACTTTAAGGCCTTGTGCTCCTCCCCAGAATACGGAGTGAACTCTGCTCCTAGTTGGTGCAGGGGTGGGGGGTTCCAGGAAACCTCACCCACCCCACACATGAGGGTGACAATTTTTCAGACGCAGATGAAAAGGAAAGGCATTCAGCTCCTAAAACAAGCCCAGGCTGATCTGCCTGAACCACAGCATGGGTCTGACCGTCCCGCCCCACAAAGAGCTGACCGGACACAGCCTGGAACCTTTAGGCCTTGACCGGAGGTCTCGGGGGAGAACTGAGTGGCCACTGCAGAGTGCGGTGATGCTGGTAACAGCACTCGGGAAAAGAAAATCATTCAGATGCCAGTCCGCATGCTGCCCTGGAAACGAGGGCCCGAGAGGGCTGGCTTCTGCATCGCCATCTTTTCAAAGGCCACCTTGCCCTATAGACTCCATGCCAAGTAGGAGACGGGGCGCAGGGTGGGGGCGGGCAAAGCAGCAGAGGTGGCCCCTGGGAACTGTGAGGAATGCAGATTCTCAGCTCTTCCCACCCAGACAGACTGACTCCAGACCTGCATTTTAATTAAATTCTGATGTAAATGCAGGTACAAGGCGCGCTGGTCCAGAGGATGGAGCTGAAATGTCTTACTGCAGCATCAGTGCACCTGGGAGCTCATCCCCAGCAGCTCTGCCCACCTCCACCCTCAGCACCACAGCTTGCTGAGTCTTCCATGCCCCCCTGAGCTCCACACAGCAGCACCTCCTGGTGTGCTGATCTCTTCTGGGGTGGTTGAATAAGGGCCCCAAAAGATAGCCAGGTGCTAACATCCAGAACCTGTGGATAAGTCACTTCATGTGACAAAAGGGACTTGAGAACCTGGGACGTAGACATTATCCTGGTTACCCTGGTAACCTGGTACCACTGTCCCGGTGGGCCCCGTATAATCCCAAGGGCCTCACCAGAGGGAGGCAGGAACAGGAGTTGTGACACAGAAGCTGAGGTTGGAGTGAGACAGGGCCACAAGCGAAGGCATGCAGGAGCCTCTGGAAGCTGGAAGAGGCAAAGAAGCAGCCGCTCTCCTGAAGCCTCCAAAGAGGAATGTACTCTGCTGACACTTTGATTTTAGCTCCACAGGGCTCATTTCAGAATTCTGATGCCCAGAACTATACAATAATAAATCCTTATTGGTTTAAGTCATTAAATTGGCAGTGATCTGCTGCAGCAGTAATAAGAAACAAATACACCTTCTTTCTTTGTTCAGGATCACCTCCTCCCAAAAGCCTCCCCTGATTACTCCAGCCCCTGCTGTGGGCTCCAGACAGCCCTCAGCAAAGAAGGAAGCTTCTCTACCACCTCCAGGTAGTTACCTTGCTGGCAGGGGGTAGGGTTTGGGGGGGGGGGGAGGCCTGGACTTAGAGTCAAGCTGATTGTGTTTGACCTTGAACCCTTATGGAATCCTAAGCCTCAGTCTCTTTGGCGCTAGAGTCAACTCGACCAGCTGCATATGTTTCCTGTGTTTCCTGGGCAAGCCGATGTGGTCACGCCTACAAACACACACCCCACCCCCCCTCTTCTAGTTTCTGGCACACGGTAGGTCCTCATTAAATATTGGTGTAGGGAAACAAGTCCTCCCCCCCAAACTCAGAAGTGGACATTTGGGCATTGGCACAGATTGCCACAGCACCTCATTGCCCGAGTTCTGCAGGGCTCCATCCCTGTCAAGTCAGAATGGCTCTAGCAAACGTGCCCTTTAGAAACAGCTGTTGGAATTCGGGGACAGTCACTGAGCATTTGAGATGTGTCATGAGGACCTTGGCCTCAGCATCAGACTATAATGATTTTTCTTTCTCTTCAAGATCCAGAAGCTTGTCTTGAAAATAAACCTGGTCCACACAGGAGGACGTCTGGGGAGGTGGACAGTAGGGAAGTGTAGGGGGAAGGATTCTGAAGTTCTAGACCCACCCACCTCCCAACCCTCATCATCTCATCTGGGGAAAATCCTCTCACCTCTCTAGGCCTCCCCCTCCTGCCATCTCGGAAACGGGGTTGCTGTGAAGGCTAAACAAATGGGCCAGAAGTTGCTACTTGACCTCAAGACAAGCTACAGGGTGCTTGGCCATCCTTGGGTAACATTTACGTGACTGTGGTTATTGGGTGTTGGGGTGCCCAGAGTGCTGGATCCAAGCCCTATTCCCCTTTGCCTCCTGTCTCAACCCCTCTTCTAGTCACAAAATATAGTCTTCATTCCCACCTTTGCACATGCTTCCATTGTTGATAGAAACATGGGTACAAGAAACCTCCTCCTTCCCTCTTAAGTAAAGGCACTAGCCACTAACAAGTAGAACAACACTCTGCCCCATGTCAAGAAGAAACCGAGATTCAGTGGCAGCTCTGGCAACCGGGAGGCCCATACCCAGGGTGAAGAGAGAGACTGTAGCTCCATTCCAGCCAACAGGCAGGAGTGTGTACCCAATATTGCCAGATCTTCCAGCCTTTCAGAAGATATGTATGTGAAATCTCCCTATTTTGAAACATCAGCAATGAACTCTCATGTTTTCAAACACCAAGTAAGTCAATTAAGCATCCTTCACAGAACTCAGAAAGCCCATCAGAGCTGGGTCCCCTCCTCTTCATTTTTCAGATGGTAAAAACTCACCCCAGGGTCTCCCTGGTGGCACAGGGGGGTTGAGCGCCACACTGTGGGGCTTTCATAGCCACTGTAGCACGTGTTCAACCCCTGGCCAGGGAGGGGACCCACATGGCGCAGCAGACCTCTCCTGTCTCGCCCGCTGCTCCCCTCAGCAGTGTACTTCAGTCCACCTGCCTGTTCTGCTCCCCGCTCTGTCTCTGGTGAATCCTCTCACCCCTTGTGTTTCTAGCCTGAACCTCAGCTGTTGTATGCATAAATAAATAAAATCTTAAAAGAAAAAAATCTTAAATTTAAACAAAACAAAACTTCACCCCAAAGAGGCAACAAGAATTGAATAGGATCACACAGCTCCTAACAGCACCCTGGACTCCAACCCAGGATTCCAGCCCTTAACAGGAGACATGTCTGTACGTCCTGCTCCACACTGGGCTAGCCCACACAGAGGGGGGATGCCATTCTCATTCCTGTTGGTATTTTTAAGGCATGGACAGAATAAGGGGAAAAATGTTTGTGGGCAGGAATCTTTTAGGACTTATCTGCAAGGTGCATGGAGAACCACCTGGCACAAAGGACGACTTTTCTCTGAGAAGGACATTCATCTCGGCAGGGAGAGTGTTGCATGATTCTGCGGGAGTTTCCCTGGCACTAGGAATCTCTGTTTTATTACTCTGGGTAATAAAAACGGCTCTCTTGCCTCCCCTCTCCCCACCATCACTTTGGCCAAAAGGATTCTGGTTTTATCACTCTAGCAGAAGATTCTAAAAATATCTAGACTCATCAACTCCAGGGGTTTATTCTCTCATCTGGGAGGTACCCACAAAGCTTTTGCCAATAAAAATGGCATTTCCTTTGGTATTTTTAAAGATCAGAGCATCTAAGAGAATATGCAAGCTGGACAGGGCTTTTGAGATCAGAGCTTCCAAATGCTTCATATTTCAGACTTAAAAAAAAAGTTGTGGGGCTTTTTTTTTTTTAAGGAGGCCCCAAAGGTTAGGTTTCCAGATAATTCACAGAAGAAGAAATGAACATAGTTAAAATCACATGGAAAAATAGATCTACCTCATTAGCGATAACATTTGAATTAACATATCCATGAGATAGCATTTCCAGTTAGCGGATTGAGCAAAAAATTTTCAGTTTCTGGTGAAGATGGTAAAGGGCAAACATGTTTCCCCTGCAGGAACATTTATTTCTCACTCAATAGTCAACAGACACCCCCAACCCCTCGCCCCATGCTCCTCAAGCCCGCTGCAGACAGTGGGAGTGTGACTCGTCCTGGCCGTGTTCTCTAAGCAGAAACAGGAATGCTTTTTGAGAAGTTGCATAAAAGTCCTGCGTGTGACCTCTGCATGCTGCTGGGGCCTGGAGAGGTCCCACGTGGAGACACTGGTGTGTGTGCACATCAGCCTGGTTCCCTAGGAGACCACGTTAGCCTCAGCTTTGGGCCCTGGGCAGCTTATGATTTCCTCTGGAATGTTCTTTCCTTGTATCCTCATATAGCTGACTCTTTTCTCCATTTTGGTCTTGGCCCAAATATCATTTCTTCAGACAGGATCCAGAAAGTCCCAGTCTTCCTGATCTTCCTCTCCTAGACTGACATCTGGTGCTTGTCTTCCTATGAGCGTTCCCATTTTGAGATGATTGTGTTTTGGCTCAGTTTCCTCATCTGTGAGATGGGCAGTAGGATTCAACTCTCTGACGCGCCTCCTGGTAGGGACTGACACCCCACTCCTACCACTGCCCTTCCCGTCCCCCTGCTCCTGCGCCCTGGGCCAGCCCAGCATCCCTTACCAGCACAGCACTGGCTTTTCCTTCTGCCAACCACCACTCCCCATTCTTGGTCCAAGTGCAACAGACCACGCCCTCCCAGTTCTAGCAGACTGTGATTGGTTCAAGGAAGGGCACGTGACTCAAGACAGGCCAATCAGAGCCAACCCTAGACTGTAATGAAACATCTGGGAGAAAGGTGTTCCTTTTCCTTTGGGGTGTGGAAAGGGGGGGAGGGGGTAATCCTCGCCCCTACAGGCCGGCACAGGAATGCCACGCTGAGAGACGCCTGCTGCCACACAGCCTGGTGGATGCAGAGGCGCTGGACCAGCTCGATCTCTGAGCTGCTGAGTTAGCCAAGACTCCAGATTCTCTTTGGTTTAAGTCCGTTGGGATAAGTTTTCTGTCTCTTGCCACCAAAATGGCCTTTAGCCTCCACGGTGCCTGTAAGCTTGTCTGTCACCGCCCCAGGAATGTTTACTTATTGGTCCGGGTCCCCGGACTCTGCCCCTCCACTACCGCCCCAGTCCTGACCGTGTGACAGAGGACGCAGAGCAGCTTGGGGACCTTAATTGGGGAGCTGCTCTGTCAGTCCTAGAAGCTTCACACTGTGATCTGAGCAATTAACCTTTCTGCAGAGGCCAAGGCCAATTATATCCCAGGGGCCATCTGTGACATCTGTGTAACAGACCAAGTGCCTCAGCCTGACTGCCTTGCTTTTACAGGACAAATGTGGCATCATCAATCTCTTCCATCCTCACTGCTGCTGTCTCCACCCAGGGCTGTGTCTTTCTCCTGATGGCGGCAGCCTCCTGCCTCCCCTCCACTCCCTGACGCCTTTCCAGTCCATTCTCCACAAACTCATCTCCTCTCACCTTATCTGCAGCTTGCCCGTCCCTGGCCCTCCGATCCCGAGTCCCCTGCGTGGTGGTGGCTGAGGTCTCCTGGGTCTGTGCCCTTGCACCACCTCCCGCTCTGACTTCGGTTGGGCCGTGTGACTTGCCCTGGCCAGCAGGGTGTTAGTGGATGAGACACAAGCACCCACACAGCAGGTGTGCCCCCTTGCCTGCAGTGCTGTCATCACCACGAGGTCACCCCAATCTGAGATCTGGAGGATGGGGGACCGCAGAGTAGCGCCAAGTCCTCATCGTCCCAGCTGGGGTCAGCCAAGGTCAGCCAAGGTCTGAGACACTCGGCCTAATACGTGCGCAAGCCAGCTGAGATCAACAGAGCCTGCCTCTGACTCCCCAGGTGCTCCAGTTCTCTGCCTGAGCCTGGGTCAGGGGCATGCACACTCTCTTTAGCTACTGCCAGGAAGCTACCAGACCCTGCCACCCACACCAGCCTGATGGGACTCTCTCAGAGCTTCTTGGAGACCAGAATGAAGCCCATCATTTGTGTCACCCAGCACAATCTATCTGGCCCTCTTCCTCTCCAACCTCATCTCCTCTTACTCTCCCCTTCTCACTTTACTCCAAGAAAATTGGTCTCTTTGCTGCTTGGCTGTTCTTTGACTATATTGGCATTCTCCTACCTCAGGACCTTTGCACATGCATTTCCTGCTGCTTCAAACATTTTTTCTTCAGAAATCCTAATGGCTTATTCCTCTACCTCTTTCAGATCTTTGCTGAAATTTCACCTTCTCAGTGATGGCTGATCTGGCCACTCCACCTGAAAAGCAAAACACCCCTCACTCCCTGCCACTCTTAATGTCCCTCCCCACTGCTGTACTCTCCTCTACCTTTGTCATCACCTAACAATACATGTAACTGCTGACTCCTTGTTTTAAATGTTTGATTCTCTCTTCAAGAGTATAAGCTCCACTGAGGCAGGGTTTTTGTCTCTTTTGTATACCACTGCACCCTAGCATCTTGACCCATCCTTAGCACATAGTAGACAATTCAATGTTTGTTTTAAAAAGTATTTAGGGGCCTCCCTGGTGGCACAAGAGGTTAAGTCTCATGCTATGAAGCATCCGCAGCCACTGTAGCATAAGTCCAATCCCTGTCTCCGGCTGGGGAGGGGGTCCCACATGGCACAGCAAACCTCTCCTGCCTCGCCCGCTGCTCCCCTCAGCAGTGTATTTCAGTCTGCCTGTTCTGTTCCCCATTCTGTCTCTGGTGAATCCTCTCACCCCACCCATACACCTCTGGCCTGTACCCCAGTTCTTGTATGCATAAACAAATAAATCTTTTTTTTTAAAAGTGGTTAGCTTGTCAGTTCTATGACTGCTGACTACCTGCTATTGGGAGTCAGGCTGGGGCTTGGTCTGTTCCCACAAACCCTACCAGGTCAGACCGCCACTGCTGCCCTGTGGGCCATCCACCCTCCCAGCAGACCCAGAGGCCAGGCTAACGCTGAGCAAGGTGATTGCCACTGAACCTGGTTGTTATGTCTCCAGTCTTCACGAAGCTATGGTGGGATAACAATATTAAGAGTAAAACATTATTAGGGCATTAAGTGTGAGTGAGAATGTGAACAATGGGAGTTCTTACCCCTAGTTGGAGGAAGTATGAATTCATACTATCGCTTTACAGAAAAATTTGACTTCACCTAGTATAATAGAAGAAGTTCATACCTATGACCCAGGAATCCCAGTCTTATTTATACACATTAATGGAATCTGCCACCATAATACAATTTCAAGAATGTTCACAGCAGCATAGTTTGAGATTTAAAAAAAAAAAAAGAGCTAGAAACAACCAAATAGCCATCAACAGTAGAATGGATACACAAATCATGGTGTGTTCACACCAATGAGCACCATGCAGTGAAAAGACATAAATGATGGCTAAATACACCAACATGGATATATCTCAAGAACAAAATGTAAATATGTTATATGCCTTGATCCATACCTGAAGCCAATCTACGTAAAACTATACAATGTGCTTAGTTAGTGTTAAAACCATAAGCAAATGCAAGGGAATATTAAATTCAAAACTCAGGAAAGAGGTTCCCTTTGAAGAAAAGGTTATGGCCTGGAGTTGGGGAACTCAGAACTTCAAAGCAAATGGCCAGATTGCTTAAACTGGTGATCAGTACATAGATGTGTACTACTTTTCACTATTGTTCTTTTTATTTTCATAAAGATTCTTTTGTATCCTAATATTTAATAAAGTCAATTTTTAAAGAGAAAAACAATGACTAAGAAAGAACAGATCAGGGGTTAGCACACTACAGCCCATGGGCCAACCTGGCCCTCCTCTTGTGCTTGTAAATAAAGTTTTATCAAAATTCATACAGATAAAGTTTTATTGGAACACAGCCACGTCCATTTGTTTATGCATTGTCTGTGGCTGTTTTTCACACTACAATGGCAGAGCTGAGTAGCACAACAGAGACCATATGGCCTGCACAGATAATATTTACTATCCAGATATTTGCTATGAGGCCATTTTTATTAAAAGTTTGCAGAATGTTAGGCTATAGTAATGAGCCAAAGTCACAGACTAAACTTACTTTGAGGATTTTTACTTATTTTTTTAATTTAAAAGTAATACATGCTCATTATGAAGAATTTGAAAAATATAGAAACATGAAAATAATAATTTTCCATATAAAATGACCACTCAATAATAACTACTGATAAAGTGTGGGGACAGTTCCTTCTAGGTTTATTTTTTTTTTAATGCATTAGTAATTGTTCCCTCTTTGTACCCAGAAGCACACTGATTATACAATTTTGTACCCTGCTGCTTTCACTTACTATCATCTCAGGAGCATTTTTCTGTGTGACTTAATTACATTCAATTTTTGCTATTATAAGTAATGATGCGATTAGTATCCTTGTACACACATTTCTGTTGACAATATGAAATATTATATAGTCATCCAAAATGAATTCCCCAAGGAATTTTTAATGACATAGAGACCGTCTCAGCTACATTATTTATACCAGAAAAAGACTGGAAACATTATGAATGTCCTGGCAGTAGGAGAATCATTACAGAAACTTGGTACATCATTGAATAGCCTATTCTGTGACTGTAAAGTACGATGATCATGATAAATGGGGCTGTGTGGGGGTGGGGAACTGAGGTTTTCCTAGCCTCAGTTTCCTCATTTGCCAAGCAGGGCTAATGCCTTGTAGAGTTAGTGTCAAAGGACTAAAGATGATGCTTCTAAAACATCTAGTACAAATGAGCCTGGCTGTAGAGTGTGCCCTCTTTGCTAGAGCTCTTAGAATTAAAAATAATGACATCGAAATGGAGAGAAAGGATACAATCAGGCTGAGAGGTCAGTTCTGCATCCTCCTAGCTGCTAAAAATTTCCGAAGAAGGCCCCTGGCGACACCTGCCCTAAGGAAAAACAGCAGGTGTCTGCAAAGGGCCCCATCCAAGTGGCAGGCAGCGCTGCTCCAGCTCAGCTTCGCAGGCCTGTGATGACGGTCCCGTGTCATCTGTGAGTCCATCAAAGGGCTATGATTCCAAATGGGCCCTGATGAGACCCCACCAGCACCCGCGAAAGGAGAAAACAGCTCTTGACTGCAGACATGACTAAGCCGCTACCACACAGGTATGGATCATTGCTGAGGTGAGGCCAAGATGAGTGACAGGGCAAGTATGGTGGGGACAGAGCTCTCTCTCACAGAGGATGTGTGTGTGTGTGTGTGTGCGTGCATGCATATGCCCTTGCACACACAAAAAGTTGACTTCAAAAACAGGAATGAGGAGAAAGCAACCGGGTGGGCTCTGAGCACGTGGCAGGCAGCCAAGGGAGTGTGGTGATTTAGGAGGAGCTTGCCAGACTTCCATTTCAGTTATGGAAGAAATATTTGAAAGCAAAGAAATCCATGAGCAGCAGAAGGCCTTGTGGGGCCATAAATAAAGATTGGGTATACAGGCAGGGCGGTGAGCAAACAAAGCATAGCAGAGTCAGCCTGGCTTCCTGGGCTCAGGGGCCACCAGTCTTCACTTACTCCACAAACAGACCCTGAGGACCTACTGTGTGCCAGGCACTGTTCGAGGCTCTGGGGACACAGCCGTGAACGAAGCAATGGGTCTGTTTCCTTGGGAAGACCGAGAGCAACAAGCATTGAGAAGCCAGTGAGAGCTTAGCAGATAATGATAGGCATGGCACAGTGCATACCTCTGCCCCAGACTCTAGGGCCCGACCACCTGGTTCAAATCCAGCCTCTGCTGCTCCCTTGAGCACATGATTTAACCTCTTTGTATAAAAGATACCAGTACACGATTATTCCCCTTTGCAGTGGAGGCAACTCCCCTTTGGTGCCTGTGGGCCACCTTGCTCTTGGCAGAAATGGGGTCACCTCACCTGGGAGCAACCAATAAGGACACCTCCCACCCCTCCCCTTTGGCTGAAGTTGGGACTATCTCTGGTTCAGTGCCCGCTCCAGAGTCCTTCAAGATCAGTTTCTGGCAGATCACGGAGATGACAACTTTGCTAGCCCCTCCCTGCTGCACCTTGCTTCCTCACTCCCCTTCTCCTGAAAGTACCCCCCATAAGCAGTGTCTACGGACCAGCCTGAGGAAGGTGGGGCAGCCATAGCACCTCTCTCATAAGATGGTTGTTGAAGGTTAAGTGAGTTAATAGCACTCTTTTCCTCCCCAAGCTGTATTTCTATAATTGACAAAACAGGAAAAAGAAGATAACTATTTGGCTGGTTTCACTTATTTGTGGAATATAGAGAAACCGAACAAAGGGTTAAAAAAGAGACAAAACTTTCAAGCTGACTGACCATAGATCTGAGGCATATAGCAGGGGAAGGAGAGGGAGGGGGTTGAAGCAGGGGAGGGAAGAGCACAAGGGACTATGGTGATGGTTCAAAGATGCAGCAGTGAAAGGAGAACTATGGGGACTACACCCATATATTATACTAAGTCCAAAAATTAACAATGATGTAAGAAGATTCATTTTAATAATAAATAAAATTAAAAGATAGTTCACTATAACATTGTATAAGTCTAAGGTGTATAATGTGGTGACTTAATATACATGTTTATTGCAAAATGACTATCACCAAAAAATTTCGTATATCTCTATCTAGGCTTAGAGCAGCACATTCTAAGTGCTGTTTAAACATCTGTAATTATTAATGAAAAATAAAATGGTTTAACATTAGAAAAGGGCTACATCAATGAAGGATGTCCAGGAAAAGTGTCTGTGAGGAGGTGACACTAAGAGAAGAACTGAATGATGTGAAATCCATACACAGCAAGTGCAAAGGCCCTGAGGTAGGAACAATCTCGTTTTATGCTTTGTTGCTGTAACAGAAAGGCTGGTATGATTGGTACCTCCAAGTGTTTCAAGCTAGTTTGATTTACATTTTCAGAGCACTCTGGCTGGTGGGTTGAAAATAGATTTGTTGACTTAACAAGTATTTCCTGGTGGCCTGTTTTGTGCAATCCAGTATAACAAGTATTTTGAGGGATTCAAACATGCACCTGACCTCAAGGAGCTCAAATGCAGAAGAGTGCATTTAGACAAGAATACTCTACAATCTAGAAAGTTTTGTATGCTGGCAGAGAGTGGCAATGAATACTGGCGGGGGCGGGGAGGAGCTTAGAAGTGGGGGTTGGAGGACTACTGGACCTTATACAGCAATGGAAATATAAGTGTGGAGAGAGAGCAGGTTTTCCAAGTAGAGGGAAAGGAATGAGTAAAGGCACAGAAGTGAAGAAGGAGATGATTTTGTTGAGGGTAACTTAAAAATCTGATAAGGACCTCTTAACGTGAGGCCAGAGAGAGAATATGGAGTCACATTGTGGGAAATCTTAGGCACTAGGTAAGAATTTGAACACTCCTTGCAAGGAGGCAGAGAACTAGTCACAAGGGCCTAAAGAGATGAGTATAAAACTATCTGCTGGGTTTTGGGTTGTTTTTTTTTGTTGTTGTTGTTTTCTTTGTATGCTTATACTGAATATGACATTTATATCCTTATTTTAATGAACAGAAAATACAACTTAAACAGGCATAAATAGGAGAATTATTTTCTGTTGAAAAGTACAAAAGCTTGTTAGCTTCAGGCACTGCTGGATCCAGGACATGGTCGTCTAACTTTTGACTCCAGTTTGTGGCATGGAGCTCAGGTTCCATGCAGTGGCAAGAAAGCTGCTGGCACCACCCAGACCAGGGACGTGCTGATAAGCCAACTCTCCCGGGGAAAAGTTCCTGATTTATGGCAAATACTTCTACTGAGCTGGCACATGTAAAATCAGCTTTCAAGGTCATAGGAAACAGCCCAGAGCACCTAGGTCTATACCCTCCTGCCTTTAAATCTACAAGCACAATCCTGTGCCTGGGGGTTGCAGCAAACTTCTCATGGCCTCTGTAAGGCATGGATCCCTCTCAACCCACTGCCATGGCAAGGGGCGATGCTGGCATAGGCCCGTGTCTCACACTCCGTCTTCAGCACTGAGACACACAGCCTGAGCATAGAAGGGATTGGTGTCCAAAAGAAAAACTGGACTATGGGCTATGGTTTCCAGAAGAAAGCTTTCTGGGAAGGAGATAAATACAACCAATTGTTTTCCTATTAAAATGGTGAGGGGAGGTTATGAGGAGCGAATGAGAAAATGGACATAAAAACTCTTGTAAAGTAGAAAACCCTTTATAACTTCTGTAAACTTGCTGGACATTTTTATTCTTGGTCTGGTACTCTGAGCTGCTGATACATCTGACTTAAAGTCCCATAAAAAACCACAGGAGACACCTCGGGGACCATGTGGTCTTGAGATGAACGATTCACTCCTCCCTTTTCTTTTCTCATGGCAGACATTGCTAATTGATCAAGGCACTCTCCCACAGAGCCTGGGTGATGCTTACAATCCTTCTCCATACTACTATCCAGACAGGCACTACCAAGCGAACAGAGAAGGAATGAAGGATGATTTTTTTTTTTTTTTGCTATTCTTGAACTAGTCCAATTTCATCACAATCCAGAGTGATGGTGCACCCCAGAGAAAGATGCAAGTTATTGGAAGAGACTTGAGTCTTCCTAGTCATAATCATACCTGGAAAAATCCAGGGCAACTGATATGGAGGACTGAGTTAGGCATAAAAGAGGCTTGAGAGGGTGGAGATGCCCAAATTAGGGGTGGCATCCTCCTGCTGTTGGAATAAACTCCAACCTCCCTACTCCAGTCATCAAGGCTTTCTATAACCTGGCTCATGCCTTCCTCTCTGATTTCATCTCCTACCTCTCTCCCTTTTGCCTTCCATAGCCCAGGCATCTTGTCATCCTGTTCTTTGAAACACACCAAGCTCAGCCCCACCTCAGGGCCTTTGTAGAATCTCCCCAAAGAAAGGTAAAGTGTTCGCCAGCAGCCCCAGGCTAACATTAACAGTACCCATCATGGAAAGGAAACAGTCTACCTAGTTGACAATGCAGAGTACATATCATCTGGTTTTTACCTGGAAGGGGAAAGTGGAGCCTGGCCATGAAGATGTGTATTTTCCCAGGACCAAGGACAAAGGGTGCAGAGACTAAGTGGATTTATACCATCTATCCTGATGAGGGCCCATCCTACTCCGTGTCAGTGGGTGTGTTCAGAGAGAGGAGTGGGGAAATAATGGGGAGTCTTGGGTGGGTAAAAAGAATCTCTTATTGTGTTCAGAAAGTTCTTTGAGGCATACTTGAGGCCCTGCATTGATTCCCGCCATACTTGCAGAAGGGATTAAAAGGTTTTTCATTGTCTTACTTTAAGCTGGCACTAATACCTAAATAGCCAGCACTCACACTCTCAGGCTCCTATAGCATTCAGGCTTCGTGATGCCAGAATCAATTAGCAATTCCCGCGGTGGGTACAAACGTGGAGACCTGCGGCGTGCCTGCTGCGTATTTGCTCACCTTGGTCTATGGACTTTCTTGGACCTTAGTGTTGCTGCTTACAGCCAGAAAGAGCCCCACCTGAGCCTGAACTGTCAGCACACCCAGCTGACTTAATTAAAGTGAACGGAATTACTAAGTCATTATTTAACAGATGTAGCGTTTCCTGGAGGAGACACCACCTCCCAGAGAACTGCTGTGCTTTCTGTCTCTGTCTTGGTTGCACAGTCCTCTCCTTTGTCATCTCTCCTGCTGCAAGTGTTTTCCCCATTTGCTATCTGATCTTTCAAAATGGGAATGAGACATGTTTTGTTCAGGAAAATGCAGAGCAACCCAAAGAGCGTGGGCCAGCCACTGGGTACAGCCACCATGCCAGGAAACCACTGTTCATCACCACCAGCTCCTGTCACCCTCCCAGCGGCAACCTGCAGGAGCCCTGTGATGGCTGAAAGGCCCTGAGGGAACCTGTAATTAAGTCCCAGAAGATTGCCTATTCTCCTGCTGGTGAGAGGAGAAAAGAGCAAGGCACAGCAGGCATGTCCAGACAGGCTGAGTAGAGGAACCAGCCAGGGACAGAGGCAGCTTGGGCTGCAGTGGCCAGAAGCAGTGAACATGGGAAGCTGGGGTTATGTTTAGTTGCAGGGAATGAGGGGTTAGATGGAAGCAGGTGATATCAGGTCAGGTTCAGGCTGGGAAGGACTGGAAACTTTTATACCCACTTTCTTTTATAGAAAGAAATAAGTCCATTCTACCCATTCTAAAATTCTGTTACCCATCAATTCACCTATGAACAAACATTTGCTATAACCAGAGCCACATTTCAACGTATAAATTCAATTGTATTACTCCCCGGCTTCTAACTCAGATCTGACGGTCAGTTGATATGCACCAGGACAGCCATTCTGACGGTTCAAATATTGAAATACTTCCATGTCAGTTCATACAAGTAAGTGGCGGCTATCTTGAGCACTATATGCTCCCACCCAAGTGCTCCCCGACACACACTCATTGTCCCTGCCTCTCTCCAAAGCCCTTAGATTTCCCTTCTAAGATGTGCTCCAGCACCATGGCCAGCGCCATGCTTATGATTAGTGCCTGTGGGTTGTTAAAAGATTTTGAATGTCACTTTTACCACTATTTAAGGCCCACAATCTTTTAAACTCTTGCCTCTACTAACTTTCCAGCCTCATTTTCCACAACATAATCACCATGCACCCCAGCCACATGAATTCCCCGCCATTCCCCACATAAGACATACAAGCCACATTCGCTCAACTTGAATTTCTCTTCTCTCGTTTTTCCTCCAAAATTCCTCTCATTTGCCAAAAGACTTTTCAGTTGTGCCTCAGAACATATAAGTGAACTTTCCTGCCCACCTTTGGACCTATCTTGATAGTTTGGCCACTGCCCAAAATCTGGTTTATTTTCCCAACTCCTGTTGGGGTGATATATCTTAAACCATAGTCCCCTCCTAAGATAAGGACCTGCCATAAGTGCCACCCACTCCTTTTAGCAGCATCAAGAGACAAGAAGGGATCAGAATGTCACTATTTCTGATAACACTAGCCAGCCACCCCCACAGACCACCAGGCCAGCATCCACGCTGTCCTCTAATTAGCTGTGCTGGTAGACAGAACGCAATAAGCAAATCCATTAACATTTCATTTGTTTACCCTTGTTGTGGCCGTGACCATACACCCACCTCCCTTATCCAGCACCCACCCCTGCCACCCTGAAAATGACTCATTTCCCTCTCTGCACAACCCTACTTCCTCCCCCTGTCTTGCGGCCACAAGAATGTCAAAACTGCTATTCCCCCTCTTTATCATGCTTGTGTCTCCAAGCACCTAGTTGTGCACGGTATTTGTCTAATTTCATGAATCCAATATATTCTATTTCTCCCAATAAAACATAACTACAAAATATTTTTCAACATGCTATATAATTTCAACACTGCTATATAATTACACTTTTTCCTTCAATTACCTATAACCAAATACATCTTATGTACTTATTATTTAACCTAATAAGTTTCCCTATTCAGTTACAATAGATTGACCCCTAATTGATATTACCAATCATTTCTGGGGAAAGATGGAACTCTCTGATGCAGGTGCTGACCTGGATTTCCAGCTTCTGTGACTCCCTCCTTGTCTCCTTTCTCTTTGCTCACTCTGTATTCTGCTTTCTCTCCTGACTGAAGTCTTCAGCACTGCCCTCTGGACAGTTCCCCAGCAGCAATTGCACCAGGGTTCCAGTGCAATGGTGAATCTCATTCAATCCTGCACATCAATCTTCTTCCCAAACACACACAGGTAGAGGTATCCCTGTCGGTGCTCATAAACCTCCTTCCCCCTCATCACTCACAACTGCTTCAACATAGCATCGTTTAAAAATACTATTTGTATATACAGATTGGACAAATTGAACTATGTCATGGCTAGGCCAAAGTCTGGTGCTGGGATGTGGGTTGGACATGATCGGCTTTGCTCTGCTGCCCCTGGCCAGAATCCAGCCTCTGTGTGGCATTCGGCACACCAACTGTTGCTGAGCTGCTGCCTCTGTCCTGTGTGCCCGAAGGCTCCAGACACCCGCCACCCCCAAGATGAGGACCATCTCTCACTGACACAATCTGTCAATACCTTGCCCAATGGCAAAGGGGAAGCTTTCACCAGAAATCCATGGCATGTGAAATTGCCGAAGTGACTATATTGTGAAAACCATATTTTCAGGGACAGGCAGGGGGAGTGCACAACAGTGACTAAGAATACAAAATCCAGACTCCAGAGGCTTGTGTTCAAATCTCCCCTCCCCCACATACTGACTCCGTGACCTTGTGCAAATTACCTCACCTCTCTCGGCCTCTGTCTGCTCAAATTAAAATAGGAATAATAATAGAAACTTCCTCAGAGGGTTGTGAGGACTAATTCAGTTTAGTATGTATAAAGTGCTTAATATTTAATATTAATAAATGTAATGCTTAAGTTGGTAGGAAATAATGTATATATATACACAAACTATAAATATATCACTCTTCAAAGTACTAGACATTTAGTGTGCACCAATGTACTTATTAAACTAAGTGTATGTATTATCACACCACATAATATACTACACAGTCTAGATTACTTTTAGTGTGATGTATATGTGAGTGTTATATGTGCACTCGGGGCTAAATGTTGCAAGAAGCGAAGGGAGAAGTGGCCAAGTTTATTATCCTAACACAGCCATCATGATTTAAAAAATTATTTTCTTGTGATCTTTCTTTCACTGGCATACATTCTCACATCAGGCTGGCTCTACAGATGTGTGTCTGGAGTTTTTTGCATAAGTAATGTCATAAATGTTGTTTCCGATGACTACACACCATTCACTTCCTTATACTATCGTAGTGAGTAGATGCACTTGAACAGACTCAGCTATTGGCCACAGATCTGCTACAATGATTTAGGTTGCAAGTAACAATAAGCCCTGACTCAATTATCTTCAACAATTAACATTTTCTTATCTCACCTAAAAGAAACTTTGGAAGGAAAGCATTTCTGGGTTGCTTAATTTAGCAACTCAACATCATCACAGATGAAATCTATCCGACATCTGTGCCCTGCCATGTGAGGGCGATGGATGATGGACTGTCCTAATTCTGACCCTGATGCTCATTACTGGGCTGCCACAATCCAGACTGAAGTGAAAGAGGAGACTGGCTCATCTCTTCTGAAGAGTCAGGAAGCTTTCTGCGCTCTCCCAAGAGAACTGGGTCACACACCGACCACTCAGCCCGTCACCGCCAGGGGACCAGAGAACCTTCTTGATTCAGATCAATCAGGATTCACTCCTGGGATGGAGCTCTAGGGCAATACACCCCAAACGTGAACATGAACAAAAAGAAATTCCTTTTGGAGAGAGGAGAGGAGGGTGGCTAGAGACTGGGGTGCCAGCTAACAGTATCTTCCTCACTTGGACTTTCACTTATATCCAACTTAAAAGGCGCAATGAAGTATGAGTAAAGAATTCTTAAAGGAGCTGGCATTGGTCTGGGCTCTGAAGGGGGTGTACCTGCCAGCAGTGGGGGCGGGCAGCATTTCAGGTGGGCGCCCCTGCATGTGCAGAGTCCAAGAGACAGTCACTGGCGGGCACTTTCCAGGAAAAACGAGTGTCGCTGGGTGGTTGCGGTGGTAGGTAGTAGGAGTGTGGCGGGGTAGACAGTGAAGCTACATGGGGTTAAACTGGGAAAATGTTTAAATGCTGATAGGAGAAGGAGACTGGGTTCAGAAATCAGGGATCATGAGAAGCTACTGAAGATTTCAGGGAGAAAAAATGACATAGAAAAGCTAAGCTTTGAGGCAAAAAACCTGGGTGTGATTATAAGATGCACAGCAGGGGAAGTAGACAAAGAGGGACCAGTTAGGAACAGGCCACGATCATCTGAGGGTGCCACAGGCTCACCCCCTGGTAGGGCTCACAGGAAGGGGGTGAGAGTCCCCCCATCCTGGCGGTGGGTTCCGCAGGATGGGGCCATGGGACTGAGGATGGCAAGATGAGTGATGGTGTCATTACCAAGTCAGCAAAGACATAAAGACAAAATATCTACCAAGAGTACGACTCTGCTTGCAGCATACCTAGAAGACAGGATTTCCAGGCAAGGTGACAGCAGAAAGTAGCCCAGGAGGTCCAAACAAAACCACACTTATGCCAACATGGAGATATCAGCCGCATGAAACGGTGTCTGTTGTTAAAGTTTGGAAAATATCTGTGTGTTCATTGAAGTAGGACCTCTAATTGATTTTAATAAAACAGGCTTCACAGATGCAAAACAAAGGAAAGGAGTGACAGTGCCTCATCCACCCTTCTTGTCCCATCTTCGCCAGGGAGAGCACAGGCACTAGCTGCTCAGTGTGGGAAGCCATCCCTGCCATTCCCCACCCACCTGGCCACAAGTCAGGCCAGAGGACTCAGCCCTAACTCCGGAAGAGGCGGGAGGGATTATCCATTCGTGTGTGCCTCATGGATTCACTCATTTACCCACACTGATTAGTAGCTGCTAAGTGCCAGGCCTGGGGCTAGAAATGGAGCCACGATCAACGTGGTCTCAGCCCCCACCCTTGAGCGTCCTGGCCGGGCTGGTGAGGGCTGTGGCAGGTGCGCTATGTTGATGGACGCGTGACAAGGAAGCCCAGCAAAGAAGCAGCGGCATCAGGTGAGGACCGAAGAGCAAGAGAGAGCGACCTGAGGAGCAGCACAGAGATTGGCAGCGAGGATGTGCTTACTGGGACGTGGACAGTGAATTATCTCCCACTTAATTATCACAGCAGCTGCTGTTGCTTTTCAGGTGAGGAATCTGAGGCTCAGAAGGGCGGAGGTTCAGTTTCAGAGACTGATGCCAAACCCAAGCCCTGACCTCTGTACCTCAAGACATTCCATACATCAAGCCACCTGCCCCTGGGTCCCCCTTCAATCCACTCCACACAGAAGCCAGCAGAATCTTTCGAAAATGCAAATCTGACCTTGCCACTGCCCACAGGCTCCTTCCCTGGCTCCCCTCCCACGCATCTCCATGCTCACAGTGACCGCTCCAGGCCTGCCCGTCGGCCTCTTCCCAGACCCCTCCCCAGGCCCTCTCCTTCATTCACAGACCTCCACACATGCTCTGCCTTCTCGGGAGCCCTTCCCCACCTACTGCCCATCAAGCTCCCGCCTGGCTGGCTCACCCCCGCCCCCCATTCCCAGCCCATGGCCGACTCCTGCTCTAGCATCCTTCGTGGCCCTCAGTTATCAATCTCCCCTCAACGGACCAGTGAGTCCCGGCCACTCCGCACTGACCTAGGGACAGTGTGAGAACACGGAGGCCCGGACCCCAGCCCCAGGCCAGTGGATCAGGATCTCTAGTGGAGAGCATGGGGGTGAGAGTGTCAGGGTGCTCTGGGCACCCACGGTTCTGAACCTCTCCCCAGGGGGCTTAAAGAGTAGCTTTCTAATCAGTGCTGTATCCCAGCTCTGTGCGCAAGTCAGTCTTAGAATGATTTATTCATGCTTGTCTCCTCCACTAGACCCGCGCTCAAGGAGGACAAAGCGCCCGCCCCGCCCCCGTACCTCCCTCTCAAGGTCCCTGAGAAAGTGAACACTCAGTAAACCCCCAGGCAGCAGGTGCGGACGACCACGGCAGCCAGGACCGCCGGCCCGGCCAGAGGGATGCCAGAGCAATCCCAGAGGGGGGTTTTTCTTCCTCATCGGCATCCGCGCAAGCCCCAGCGTGATTCCGGCTGGCTGACCTGCTCCACGTGCTCCCGCCTCACAGACCCGCTCGGGTCGGCTTCCTATTAGCCCTGATGGACGGGCGAAGCGGAGGCTCGGGAGGTCAGGGCCAGACCCCATGGTCTTTGGAGAAGAGCAGGCCCAGTGTGCGTGTGGACCCCAGGCCAGGTCTAGCTGACTCCAGAATTTACTCCCCGCCCACCTCTGCCAGCTCCTCAGGACATGGCAGAAAATAGCATCTCTGAGGAAAGTCCCCTGAGGGAGTCTCATTAAGTGTTCGACTTGGTCCCCTCCACCCCCATGCCTGTCCTAAGGAAAACAGAATCCTGCGAGTGAAGAGAAAACAAAACAAAGACCAGGTCTCCGTGTGCCGGGTCCACCTTGCACCGGGGAGAGGCCTCTAATTGGACCTGTTTGGCCAACAGCGAGTTTCCTGCTGGCGTTGACTGGCAGTGGGGAGCCTCAAAGGGCAGGGTCAGAGGGTCCTCGGAGTGGCCCGAGGCCAGCGGCAGTGGGGGTGTAACCTTTGTGGCTTTGAAGCCAGTTGGTCGGAAGCGCACTCTGTCATCCTCTCCCCCACCCTCGGGGAGCAGGGCGCCAGCCTGGAGCTCCGTTTAATCCCAGAGCTGAAGAGTTCAGAGTCTGCTCCTGGCTCTTGCTCGCTTTCCTCCTTCTGAGCCTTATGAATGAGGAGACTGAAAAATCTTTCCTAATCACAGAATGGTAACAGAGTGAATGAAGGGCAGGGCCTAGCTGAGCCGTGGTTCTCAGCACTGGCTGCTGGACAAGCATTTAAAAAGTAAGGATACTGCGTCCTAACAGGGGTCCTCAACCTATTGATCTGAATCTGCAGAGATGAGACCCAGATGTTGGGATTTCCTGCAATCTGCCCGGGTGGCCCTAATGTGCGACCAGATGTGAAGACCATAGAGCTGGGAAATGACTGGGTAAAAATCACAGTGTTGGGCACAATCCCCCGGTCCACCTCTCCTCTGGTAACACTGCCCTCTCCCGCCCTCTGTCCTGTAGTTTGAGAAGGTCTCACTCCAGGAGTGGTCACATGACCCAGCCCAATCAGTCGGAGTTTTGTGTCTCCCTAAGGACACTGATTGACTCAAGAAGGGCAAGTAGTGCAAGTCAGCCGGTGGGAATCACGCTGGGGCTTGCGTGGATGCCGATGAGGAAGAAAAACTCTCCCCTCTGGGATTGCTCTGGAATCCCTCTGGAGCCCTCCAACTCATTTTGCCACCTTATAAAGAGCCAATCTGTGAATAAAATCATAACGGAGAAACTGCAAAGCTAACAGTTGAAAAGAGAGATTCCAGTGATAATAATTTGAGTCCTGGATAAAGCCATGCCTGAAGGCTGCTTCAGTTACTTGGGTCCCCAAATTCCCATGAGTGGGGGCTGGGGAGGGCAGCTGCCTGCGGAGCTGTCCCCTGAGTGAAGACCCAAGGAGGTGAGGGGGTGGGGGGGTCAGTGAGGTGTTACGGAAGAGCAACTCGAGCACCTGCTGGCACGGGGCAGGTTGTGGCTGTTCGTGTTTCTGTCATGTCTGGCCCTGAGAAGCCCTGACTGCCGACACTGTTATTGGTGTGAGTGCCTCACGGGGAGCTTGGCGAGGTGAGCTCTTCTCAGAGGCCTGCCCCAGAGCACCCAGCACAGAGGAGACAGACAAGCAGGATCCCAGCTTTCCGCCCTCCTCCACGGCCCCCTCTTTCACTCCCGCTCTTACGGGTCCCTGAGAGCCCAGGTTATAGTCCAGGCCCTCTGCACAGCCGACCGCCCTCCCTGGGGCACCTCCTGGCGTCACTCTGGGTGCCAGAGATGCGGTATGCACCCAGCTGTGCCTCCGAGCCAGGCCTGACTTGCACGTCTCTGGGAGTCAGGGTCTGAGGAGCTCCTCAGATTCTGTGATCCAGGTCCCTTCTCTCAGTCCCAGCCTGTTCCCGTGACTTTGGGCTGGTCACATGACGCTTTGAGACCCGCCCCTCGAGCATCACTGTAACGGCTTTCCTGGAACAACCATAAGCTACCCCGTGCCAGCAACTGCTCGAGTTGCTCTTCCGTAACACCTCACTGACCCCCCCCACCCTCTCACCTCCTTGGGTCTTCACTCAGGGAACAGCTCTGCAGGGAGCCGCCCTCCCTGACCCCACGCCTGGCAACACCTGCTCCAGCTCGCTCCTCTGCTGGTGACACCATCTCCAGGCTTTGCTTGTTACACGTTCAGTCTTGGGGTGTGAGCTCCAGGAAAGTGGGTTGTTTTCCTTTCATTCTGCTGCCTCTAGCATGGGCCCAGCACACAGTAGGTGCTCAAGTAATGTCGGTGGACTGAATGAATGGATTCAGCCCCCATAGGCACGCAGTGAGTTATTAGCCCTAAGGAGACCTCTTTCTCCCTGGGAGTAGCAGGTCCTTTGCACCCACTTGGTCCTCAACTGATGTGGCAGAGATGCTTTGTCAAGGTGCCTGCCTGGTAGGCCATTACCAGGTCATGCCACGCAGTAAAAAACTTGACATCCACTTCTTCATTTGGGTTCTTGTGAGGCCAATCAAGGGACAAGTTTCCCATCTCAGAGCCATTCATGAAACCTAAATAATTCATACCAGGACGAAGAGGATGAGCCTGGGCTTCCTCCCGGATGAAACCGCCCCCGGCGCTCACCCAGGCCTCAGCCGCACAGACGCCCCCCTCCGACCTCAGCCGCGTGCCAGAGGAGGCCTCCACCCACCCCCAGCCCAGCCCGCGCCAGGCCGCTCCCAGCACCCTGGACGGCTCTCCCGGTGGGACGCACACAGGGTGAGGGTGTGCAGCGGCAGTTTCCAGAAGCGGAAACCCAAACCCGAGGCGCACGTGGAGACACTCAGACACAGAGCTAATCAGGGAAATGCAAATCAAGGCAGCGAGACATCACTTTATGCTTTCCACTGATTAGGTGGGCAAACACCGCAGGCGGGGTGAGCCCCATGTCCGTCCAGATGTGGGGGTGTAGGTGAAGGAGACCTGCCCGATGGCCCCGCAACCTCACGGGCCCCAGGGGACAGGCCTGAGGGTGGCCTCTCAGGGGCTGGGCAGCCTGGGAGTGCAGCACGAACCCCAGGCAGGTGTGGGGTTGGGGCGCTACAGCCGCGTGGGTGCGCCTTATCTGGTGCTTAATGGGAACCTCAGAACCAGAAGGAACTCCAGCACACACGCTGCCCCAGCGGGTCACCCAGCCGACACGCGGAGGGCCCACTCTGGGACAGTACCTTCCGCACCCGCTAGCTCGGAGCCTTGCTTCGTGGAATATGTTACATATTGGAATATGGGCAGAAGGGGCCAGCCGCCACCCCAGCGGAGGCTCGGGAAGCATCACAGACCTGTCTCCCTCCTCCGGCTCTTCTGCTCTTGTCTGGAGACGATCCCCCGGTGGGAGGCCGGCTCCACAATCACAGGAAGTCCAGGGGAGACCAGAGCCCACCCCACGGCCTAAGAAAACTCAGCCCACAGACCCTCGGGCAAGGGAAATAACACCTGCCTGTGTGAGCCATTGCGTGTTGGGTGATTTATTATGCAGAATTATTGCAGACATGGTGGGCTAGGACACACTGTGTATATACTGTAAGACGTGCCCAAAGCAACACGTGTGTAAGACACACAGAAACATAAATGCTTTAAATGGAACTGACGGCGGCCCATAGGGAAGACAAGGGGGTGGGAGGAGGAGTGGGGTGAAGAGGAGTCAGTCAGCGCACTGGAGGCTTGCACAACCACTGGCCATCTCAGGCCTGGTCTGAGCAGGAATAGCCGCCCAGTCTCCTCCCCCCGTTCCTGCCTCACCAAAACAAGCCCTGTGGGCAGGGGCCTAGAACAGACCGGGGAGCCCACAGGCAGCTCAGAGGAGTCGATCTGTGACTAGGGGAGAAACCACTGAAAGCCTCCATCAGTCAGAACCCGGGTCCTCCTCTAGAAGGAGGCATGTCACATGTGGGGCTCAAATGCCTGGGCTGGGGGCTGGGGTGGGTTTTATCCCCTTTACCTCAGAGAGGCCCCGAAACAGGTCCAGAGCCTCCCCGGTGGCACAAGGGGTAGAGAACCGCACCGTGGGGCTTCCGCAGCCACTGCAGCACGAGTTCCATCCCTGGCCAGGGAGGGGACCCACATGGCGCAGCAGACCTCTCCTGCCTCGCCCGCTGCTCCCCTCAGCAGTGGATTTCAATCTACTTGCCTGTTCTGCTCCCCACTCTGTCTCTGCTGAATCCTCTCACCTCCCATGACTCTGGCCTGTACCCCAGCTCTTGTGTGCATAAATAAATCTTACAAAAAAAAAAAGCTAAAAAGAAAGAACAAAACAGGCCCAGGTTGGGCAGCTGCTGGGCACTGGGCCCAGCGTGGGTCCCTCCACAGATGCCAGTGCCGGGAAGACGGGCACGGAGTGGAACTGAATTAAATCTTCCTCACCGTCTCTGCTAGTTTATTTGTCAACTTCAGTCCTAAAGCAACATTGATGAGAACTCTGTGGGCAGCAATGAGACAGCAGAAGGAAGGCGCGCAGCCCAGAAGGCAAGGCCACTGCGCAGCGCCGTGGCTGGGGCGCCGTTCGGCTGGGGAGGGCCTCTCCCCTCGTTCGTTTAGTTCTAAATGAACCTCCAGGGGAGAAGAGCCATGGAGGCGCAGGGAGAGGGGGAAGGCTTAAAAAGTGATGAATTTCATCTCCAAGATGTGGAGAAGAATCGGAAGTGGGGGATCCCAGAACTCAGGGCAAGGGCGCCCCACAGAGCCCCGCTTCTGGAAGGCAGCCAGCCCCGGCCAGCGGCAACACCTCATGGTGTGCATGTGAGTCAGGTGCTTCGCCTCCTGGAGCCTCAGCTTTCCCAGTGCACGGTGGGACACCGGTGGCCCCAGGTCCGGCTGCTGGAAGGACCCAGTGAGTCGGCTGGGTGCCAGCCTGGCCCAGCCCAGAGGCACCTGGCGTGGCGGCTGCTCGCACCTGCTAGGGCCGAGCCCCATGCTCCTGGGATCTGCTCCCAAGGGCGCAGGCAAGGCAGTGCCCCTGTGAAGCCACAGGCTCATGGGAACAAGACAGAAGACGAGCAGAAATACCTCCCAGATCGTTGCCGGGGTCTGCGGAAGTGTCTTTCTCAGACAAGACAGCAAGAAAAGCTTCTCCAAGGAGAGGACGCTGAGGAGGGACCTGAGCTGTGAAGGCTGCTTGATGGACAGCGCTGGCCCAAGAGGACACAGGAAGAAGCCCCAGCTCCCAGCCCTGAGCTGGGGAGCAGGAGGGTAGGGGGCCCCCCGAGGATGCCACTCACGGGTCCCGGCCTTTGAAAGCAGTCTGGGCCCACCTCCCCAGCTCGTGACACCCTGACGGGGGAAAGTCGGGGTTCAAGGCTCTACTTGGGTTTTTACTTCCAATGCCAACTGGAGTCTGTGACCTAAGTTTTCCAATTGCAGGCTCCCAGCGCTGCGCTGTGGAACAGGGAGCGCGTGTGCACGAGTGCACGCCTGGGGCTGGCACCTCTGTGGGTGCGCGGTGGGGAGCCCTGCAGAACAGGCCGGCGGTGGCGGCGGTGGCGGCGGTGGCGCCATATCTCCAAACAGTAAGAAACGACTCTGCAAGCAGAGGGCGGCAGACCCCCAGCAGCTCTTGAGTTACTGCAGGGGGAGGTTTGGAGACACCAGGGGAGGTTTCCCACAGCTTCGTGGAGCCCCCCTTTCCCCACCTGTCCTGCTGCTGCAGGGAGGGGCGTGGGGGGTAGTGGGCAGGGAAGAGGGGGAGAGGGCAGGGCCAGCCCCCAGGCCACCCGGGCAAGGCTCTGAGTGACAAGTATGGGCTTTTAAGCTCAAGAGTCCCATTCTGACCGTGAGCACAGCTGCAACAACACGGTTGGAGAAGCTCACGCCCGCGCGCACTGCAGATCCACGTGTGACTGTGAGTCTGCCGAAGCGCAGAGCTCAACCATGGACAGCCTGCTGTCACCTGGCTGCTGAGACACACCCGCGCCCCCAGTGGCACAGGTGTTAGGCTTGTCTTCTTATAATAAAGTACACTAGAGGACGGGAAATGTTCTGGAGAAAACCCTGAGGGCGCGGCGTCCCTTGATGGCACTACGTTCTGCTATTGAGACCTCAAGGAGCCAATCACCAGTCCTGAAGTCACAGGGTCCACTCACACAGGTGTGTCAGAATTGGCAGGTGTGCACACCAGAAAGCAGACCAGCGGCTGGCTGGGCCCGCGGGGACTGAGCGGTGACGGTTCGAGGAAACAGTTTCTCTTCGCGTGAAGAAAACGTTCACAGTCGGTGGTGGTGACTGTGGCACAACTTGCAGAGATCCCACCTGTGCCCGGAGCCCAGCTAAACCGGCATATCGGCCCAACAGAAAGCAGACCGGCAGCTGGCTGGGCCTGTGGGGACGGGCGGGGACGGAACCGTCGACTTTCAGTGGGGAACCGCATGATGAGTGAATCATAGCTAATAAGTTTGTTACCCCAAAAACTTTTAGTTAAAATGAAAGCATTTGATGGTCTCTGCTTGTTCCCCGAGGTGGGCCAGGAGAGGGTTAAGCACGAGAGTCCAGCCAGACGGACAAGTGCGGGAAACCACTGTCCTTCCCCTACGTCCCGAGCCCTCTATGGGACCCGAAGTCCCCAGCTATGGGCCTTCTCTGCATTTGGCAAAGCACAGCTGACAGTCACAAACGGAAGCAGCCAGTGTCTGTGGCCAAGCCGGGGCCAGCGCCTCCCTGCCAAGAGATGCAGGACTTTTTAAACTCGAAGTGAAATTTCCAGCGGAAGCCTAAGTGAAGCAAAGTCCAGGGGCGTGAGGCTGGCTCAAGAAGCCGGGCCAGGCCTGCAGAGCCGGTTCCTGGGCAGCGGATCAGGGCTGGGCTGCCGCCTCCAGGATGCTCCTTAGTGAGGGCCCCTCTCAAGTCTACAATACCTGGGGCTTCTGAGCAAGGGTGGGATCTCAGAGCTGCTCCCCATACACTAGAGGTGGCAGGTTTGGGGGTTCTGAGTTCCATCCCAGACTTACTTTGCAGTGCCTCCAGGGAGCCCGGCAGATGGCTGCAAATGATGAGACTGCAGGAGCTGGCAGATGGGGAACGTGAGGAGCAGAGGGTGCCCTGGATCAGCTATGGGTCCCCTCAGCTGCTGCCTCCCTCTGCCCCTGGCAGCTGTGAGCCAGTGGGCCACCTGGCTGGGTCAGAACACACAGCAGAGCAGACCCAAGAGCTTCCCGGGCCGGGGAGGCCAGCCACGGTGGGAAGGCCAGGGAGGGGCGGCAGAAATAGACGGACGGACGGCATAATCACTTTGCTCTGTGACCGCAGGCAAGCGGCTCAGCTTCTCTGAGTCTGTCGGTGGATGTTAGACAGAGAAAGTAAAAAACGATTGAAAGAATTAAGTGAAGCAAGGCACGTGGACGGACCCAGCAGTGACTAGCACCCTGAGCACTGTTCGCTAAACGCTAATTGAGTGTTACCTGAGTAACACTCAGGCAACCTGAGTCGCCTTCTGAGTGGCTCTCCAGCTGGCTGGGCCAAATCAAGGCACTGGGGCAGCACAAGAGCGTACGCATCTGGCAAGGCTCGAGTCAGGTCTTGCGCCAGCTCTGATGTGTGTCGTGCCGCCTGAGGGCAGAGGACACGCAGAGTGCACGCTCCCCTCCCATTTTACAGACGAGCAAAGGGAGCAGTGAGGCGGGGCAGCAGCGTGCCCCGGGCCCCACAGCCAGTGAGGCTGAGCCCGGCTGTGAGCCAGAGCCTAGACTCTGCATGGACACTGATCTCAGGGGCTGTGCGTTTAAATCCCAACACCACCACTACCTAGTCTTGGAGCAGGTTCCTTCAACCGCGCGAGCCTGGGCCTGAGGATAATAACATCAACTATTTTGTGGGCTGTGGAGAAGCCTGAATGGGTAACATGCTGAGAGGGATGGGTATGCAGCAAGCGCTCAATGAGTATACTAGGGCCCACAGTGAGGACCCCATTTCTTAGGGACTGGTTTGCAGCAGGCGTACTCACTATATGCAACCTGCAATCCCATGCCATTCACATAACTAGATTTGCCCAGTGACTCCCAGATTTGCACAGTGAGGAACCTGCACAACTGCGCATGGCACCCCTGATTTGTAGCTGCATGTCTAACTTCATTCAAAGGAACCGTCATGCGTCTAAATAGAAGGGCCTTTTTAAATTCAGGGCCTGCAGCAAATGGAAGGGCCTTGCAAATTCCATGCCAGGGAATAGAGGTGACCTACATCATGGGCTTCTCACCCAGGCAGAGATCCAGCCTGCGTAAGGCTGCCTGGGTTGTGGAAGGGGCCATCCTTCAGGATTCAGCGAGCCCTGTTCCGCCTAACACAGCTAACACCGCTGCTCACCGACAGGCCAAGGGCTGCATGTAGATATCCATTGTAATTTCTCACATCAAAGTATGATAAGACCAAGGAGTCATTTAGAAATTTAAATTACCACTGTTTACACCTAACAGAGTCTTCTCACCATGGAGAAACTGTTTCCAATTACGAGACATGAAAGCTGGCCACCGTTTGGGGTTAATATGACACTCTCCAAGACAGTGAGCAGGCGAGACTACCTAGCCACCTAATTACCTGGAAAGATAATCTTGAATAATTGGAATTAGAGCAACTAAAGCAATTATTAGATGTTGTGATCTCCGGGAGCAGGCCTCCACCAGGCACGGGGATTTAATCACCTTTAATAAGAGCACGTAATTAGAGGAATCTAGAAATTCAGAACAGAAAGTGGCAGAACCAGCACTTCAGAATGGGGGAGGTGGGAGGACTAGGTGATGCTAGGGGGAAAGCTGTGGAGGGCTGGTGGGAAGGAACCGTAGGAGAGAGAACAGAGCAGGCGCTGCTACAAAAGACCTGAGGCGCCTGCTATGTGAGCCTGACTCTAACCTTAACTTGCTGTGTGACCTTGAGCCAAGCACTTAACCTCTCTGGTGCCATTTTCCTTCCACTCTCCAGTCGCACAATCAACGTCCGTTGTGTATCTGCCAGGTGCCAGGCGCTGAGGCTACATAGTCTCACCCTTTGCACCTGCCATTCTTTCTCCAGGAATGACCTTCCCAGTGCCTCTTATTCATTACAAAGAATGCCAGTCCTCCTTTGGAAGCCTCCCTACATCACACTCCTCCATGCAGCCTTCCTGGACTGCCATTATTTCTCCTCTAGCCTTCTGTCCACCCCCAGCCTCGGTCCCCGGTTCACAGGTGTGCCTCTGCCTCCTTGCCTGTCTCCTCCACTGGAAGACCCCCAAGAGCAGGATCTGTGGGTGATTCTCCTGTGTCCCAGCTCCTGGCACACAGCCTGGCATGGAGGGGGACCACTGGACAAAGGTCACACAGCCATCCCCGACCAAAGCCCCAGTCTGCCCTGCCCAGCAACTACACGGCACCAGGCACTTCGCTGAGAATGGCCAGACGGCCTCCTGGAGAGGGCTCGAGAACGCAGCTGCTTCCGCAGAAGGACCAGGGCCCCAGGGAGGACTGGAGACTCGCGCTCTGCCAGAGGTGGAAAGAACCCCCTCCACGTTTCCTGGGAACAGCAGGGGAGGTGAAGTAATGAGGTGAGAACCACTTTGGCTGTCTCCTTCCCCTTCGTGTCCCCAAGTATCTGTCTCACTGGGATGAAAGAAGCAGAATTCCCTCTGGGACCACAGCTATGCGCCTGGTGACCTCTGAGCATGGAGGAAGGAGTAACTGGCTTGGCCTGGGGCGAGGGAGGGCGTGATAGAGGCAGGACCTTTGGCTCAGGAAGCATGATGGAACATTCCTCAGGCAGCCGGGAGTGAAAAGAGGGTCCAGGATTAACACAAAGGCTAAGGATGTGCCGGCCACCCAGCGGTCTCAGGCTGTAGCCAGCAAGCTGAGCCACTCTCAGCTCCGATGTCAGTCGGGCATCTGTGGAAGCTGGTGTCCCTCTCCCCTCCCTGCTCCACATGAACATGTTCTGATCTATGCTTGCTTCACCTCCGTGACACAGACCAATAAGATGCACTGAATTAAGTGAGCAGCAACACTGTAAATCAATTTCAGGAGGAGAACAGAGAGGCTGAACAAGAGACTATTCCTGGGTCTGAAGTGAGAAATGACTCACCCAAGACTCAGGATGTGGCCACAGAGCCACCACATTGTCACACATCCCCGAAGTATTAAGCAGATGAAACCGACAGGCTTTGGAGACTGTTTCATAAAACGTGTTGGCTGGTGGCGGCCAGAAATCGCAGCCCGCTGGGAAATGGATATGGAGCAGGGAGGTCTTAAGACACAGCTTAACCCAAGTGGGTCGGGATCCAAGAGCCACAGGCTTCCCCGGCCAGGAGTCAGCACCCAGTTTCCCAAACCCCAATGGGAACCCTTGTCACTCAGTGTGCCCTTGGGCATGGGAGCCAGAGGAGGGGACAAGACCCAGTGCCTGTGCTCAGAAATGTGCAGGCTGGTAGAGGAGGGCGCCTGCACTCTCACGGAACCTGCCACCACAGCTAACTCTGCAGTCAGAGGTGACGCAAAAGAGGTCAAGT
Organism: Galemys pyrenaicus; assembly: GCA_019455555.1. Taxonomy (NCBI): domain Eukaryota; kingdom Metazoa; phylum Chordata; class Mammalia; order Eulipotyphla; family Talpidae; genus Galemys; species Galemys pyrenaicus. The sequence goes on from JAGFMF010011768.1 coordinate 13,254,598, forward strand.
CTAGGTGGGCTTTTTAATGATTTATTTATGCACACAAGAGCTGGGGTACAGGCCAGAGGCGTGGGGGGGCATAAGAGGATTCACCAAAGACAAAGTGGGGAGCAGAACAGGCAGATGGACTGAATGCACTGCGGAGGGGAACAGTGAGCGAGGCAGGAGAGGTCTGCTGCGCCATGTGGGCCCCTCCCTGGCTGGGGATGGAACTGGCGCTGCTGTGCCACGGATGCTTCCCAATGTGGCGCTCAGCCCAGCCCGCTGCGCCACCAGGGAGGCCCCTAGGTGGGTTTTGAAGGATAAATAGAGATGTCTTCAAGGCAAAGGAGATATGGTAAAGGTAGAGGGAACTGCATATGCAAAGGCACAGAGGCATGAGAGACGATGACGCCTTCTGGGAAATGTTATGCCAGGAGGGAGGCAGGGCTGGAGCACAAGGGCCATGTCAGAGATGGCAGGAGATGGGAAGAAAAAGGCAGACAGGCGGATCTCAAGCCCATGCGCACCATGTCTCAGTGTTCTGTGTAGGTTTGGGGGCGAGGAGGGTGTTCTAAGCAGGAGCCTGATTTAATTAGATTTTCATTTTAGAATGATAATTTAGAATGAAGCATGGGAAATTTTTCTTACTTCTTATTGGCATATTGCATCCATACCACAAAGTGCACATACCCTACGAGTGCAGTTTGGTGACTCTTTACAAAGTAGAACCCAGGCCAATCAACAGAACATCACCAGCCACCAGAACTCTGCATCCTCCCCTTCAGCCACACCTGCCTGCAAGAACAATCACCATTCTGACTTCCAGCAATACAGATCCATGTTGTCTGTTTCCCACTTTTACATAAAAGGAATGACATGGCTTGTATTCATTTAAATCTGACCTATTTTGCTCAACATCCAAGTTGAGCAAGTGTAGACTGTTAATCTTGTTGCTGTGTAATATTCCACTGCGGGCACTGATGGGCATGGAGGGTAGGGTTTCAAGCAGCATGGAAAGGCATCTGGGAGGCCAGCAAAGAGGCAATGCCATAATCCAAGGGCAAGGTGATGAGATGCTGAATTAGACAGTGGAGATAGAAAGTAAAGATACAGATGTATACCGTATTTCAGAGGCAAAAGAAGTTGAACTCGGGCCTCCCTGGTGGCGCAGTGGGTTGAGTGCCACACTGTGAAGCATCCACGGCACAGCAGCGCCAGTTCCATCCCCAGCCAAGGAGCTGACCCACATGGTGCAGCAGACCTCTTCTGCCTCACCTGCTGCTCCCCTCAGCGGTGTGTTTCAGTGGATCTGTCTGTTCTGCTCCCCACTCTGTCTCTAGTGAATCCTCTCACCCCCCACGCCTCTGGCCTGTACGCCAGCTCTTGTGTGCATAAATAAATCTTTAAAAAGCAAAAGAAATTGAACCTGTCAAATAACTAAATTTGGAGAAGGAAGAGTTGAAGGTGACTTCTTGGTTCCTGGCTAGGGAGACAACGATGATGATGAAGACGAGATGAATAAGGAAGACGTTCAGTGATTCCCACTGTGAACAAGCTGAGGTTTCAGAAGTTGGAGGTATTCAGGAGGAGAACTCAGGAGGGAGCTGCAAGTAGAGCTTGGAGGTCAGAGGAAAGATAGGAATCTAAGAAGTCAAAAATGGAGTTAAACACGTACAGGCTAAGCCAAAGTTTATCTCTGTACTCTTCCAACAGCAATGATGACAGCAGAGGAATAAGCACAAATCCATAAGACAAGAGATGACAACAGGCATTTTAAAAACTAGAAACATAAGTGAAGGCCAAAAGTTGACCATGCGCACAGAGGAAGCCAGTGAGAAGGACTTCTCAGAAAGCGCAGAAACAGAGACCAGGATCCCAGCTGAGTTTCAAGCTGAAAACCAAGAGTTAAAGGAAGTCTACACGTGGGACACTGAAATCATCCTTTGCCCTGTTCAACTCCCAAAATACTAGCAGGCAGCTTCATACACTAGGTTCCTCTTGGGGAAACCAATCAGCTGAAGAGAAAAGGCAACCCATCCTCTTACATATACATAAAATAGAAGATATGCACATAAAGTGTATGTAGATGTGTCTATGTGTCTATCTATGTCTATCATCGCTCTGCCTTCAAGGACTGATAAAACAATATTGGTGAATATCTAAGGGTTGGCTTATAGATGTTTATTCTACACATATAGGAGTTACAGCTTTTATACCAAGAGTGTGTCCTGCTGAAAATCAATGTGCCTATTTCATTCATTTCACCACAGGCTACATTTCAGGTACCAAAAGTGATATGAAGCCACAAGGAAGGGCGAGGAGAGAGACTTGGCAGGAGGAAGGCCCACTGGAGGGGCTGTCTAAGCAAGTACCCCCTGAAGAGACGATGTCCAAACCAAAACCTGAATGATGAGAAGGAGCCCACCCTGCAGAGAGCTGAAGACGATGCTTCAGGAGCAGGGCACAGCAAGTGCAAAGGTCCTGAGGCCACACCAGCTTGGCCAGCTCAAGGGACAGGAAGGATTTTGGAGAGCTGGAGTGGCTAGGGGGCATAGGTTGCAGGACATCTAGGGCAGAACCCCACGACCTTGGAGGCCACATGAGAATGTTAACTTTTACTCTGAGTGAGATGAGAGCCAAGGATGAATTTTCAAGGAGGAAGTCACACAGGATGATATGTAGTTCAAAAAGATCATTCAGCTACAAGTGAGTCAGGGAACAAAAAATGAAAAGAGGTAGCTGCTAAGAGATTATGGCAGGAATCCAGATGAAAAATGGAAGTGGCTTAGGCTAGTGCAAAAGGAAAAGATATTTCCCATGTGAAGCACAAAACTAGAATGCCAGGCAAACTAAGAAAAATGTGTGTCATGATAAAACACCGATGACAAATATTTTGCTGGGGAAAGGGGAGAGGCGCAAAGGGCAAAAAGAGCTAGAGAAATGACCGCCAGAGGGGAGGTGCCATTTGAGAAGGGCCTTGAAGGTGGGCGGTGTTTGCAGGTGGACAGAGGACAAGAGAAGAAGGGAAGCGGTGGCCTGGAAGTCTCTGGGCTCAGGGCAGAGGCCTTGGCAGAAGACGAAGGGGAAGCAACACACCCATGCTCACATGTGCACGCGCGTGCACTCTCACATGCATACATGCACGCTCGTGTGTGTTCACACATTGTGCTCAAGTGTGCATGGCACACACCCATGCCCACATGTGCACGGATGCCCCCATTTCTCACACACAATTATGTACCTGCATATACACACGCACATGTGCCCACAGGTACCTGCCTCCATGCCCAGCCACATGGACTCGCCCTCCAGCACGCACGGGCGCGCACACACGCACACACGCACACACACAGCCTCAGAAAGTCTAGATTTTCAGCAAAAGAACCAGGAAGTTAAGAGCCACAGCATTCAAGTTTAAATCCTAACACCCTAACCGTGTGACCCTGGGCACTTGGCTCACTGCTGCCATCCCCTTGGCTGTAAGATGGGGACAAAAGGGCCTCCCTGGTGGTGCAGTGGGTTGAGCACCACACTGGGAAGCATCCGCAGCACAGCAGCACGAGTTCAATCCCCGACCAGGGAGGGGACCCACATGGTGCGGCAGACCTCTCCTGCCTCGCCCGCTGCTCCCTTCAGCAGTGCGTTTCAGTGGATCTGTCTGTTCTGCTCCCCACTCTGTCTCTGGTCACCTCCCATGCCTCTGGCCTGTACCCCAGCTCTTATGTGCATAAATAAATAAATCTTTTTAAAAAAATAAACAAAATCGATCTCTGATGTGTGGCGTTCTCAGCACAGCGCCCGGACCTGGCGGCACTGCCAGAATCAGTTTGTGTCCATGCCACGATGCGATCCCACTTCACAGAACAGGAGGGGAGTCACAGAGCGAGAACCAGGGAGAAGAGCGTGCCCTGGGGGGAGCACCCGGCTCACACTGGCCTCAGCCGCCCCGGGAGGGAGCCCTCGCCCCTGCAGCTCGGGCTCCTACTTCTGAATCTCATGTGGTCGGGACAGGTAGTCAGCACTCGGACCCTGGAGGGAGGGTCCTGGAGGGGCCCAGGGGCTGCTGGGCCACACCCTGCCAGCCCCAAGGGGGGCTGCAGGGCCTGAGAGGCAGCAAGAGCACGATAGCCCCCTGCAACCTGGCAGCAAAGCCAGCCGCTCGGCCCCTTGCAAACATTTTTATATACACAGCCAGGAGGTCCTCAGCCTGAAAGCAAAATCATGAGGCCAGTAAAACACAGAGACACAACCTCTGTGTGGCCCTCCATCCTCATAAAAGAGGCAGGAACAAAGGCCTGATGCCTCGCAGGAGGAGGCCGAGCACGCTGCCTGCTCCTACTTGCAGACGCCCGGCCACCGCGCACGCATGCACACACAGCCAGCCTCTGACACAGGCCCCTGGGGCCCCTCAGAGCGGTGGCTCCCAGGCCCCCAGCCCCCCCCAACCCAGGCGGCAGGGAAACCTCAGTCTCGGCCCCACCAGCAGGGGGCGCCAGTAGCCACACATCCGAGCTTCATCCACTGAGCCAAGCCCGCCGAGGCCCAGGGACATTTCATATGGCTGCACTTCTGCCGGCTTCCCCCTCCGACTCCCGAGCCCAGCGCCCAGAGCCCTCGCTCCCCCATCTCCTGCGCCCCTGACAGCCGTTCTCCTTGGTGGCAGGGGAGGCCGCGCCCTACGGCCCCGTGGCAGTGCGTCCTCCACCGTGCGTGCTCCCGTTCTCTGTACCTGTAAGACCCTTGCCTTGGCGCCTTGGGATAAAGCCCTGCCCCCTCCCCAACCACTAATGTGCATGTGACCAAGCGGGGCGCGGAGCCACTTCTGGACCCTGAGTGTGGACAGGCTTCCTCTGTCCCCTTCGTGCCCTTCTGCAGCCTGCCGCACAGCCGGTGCTCTGGCTGCCGCTTTAGACCAGAAGAAATGTCCACGGGCGATTGGTGGGGGGGCGCGCGTCCTGAGGACTTTGGGGGTGGGGGCAACCCAGATCGCTTGCTTTCCAGCTACCATACAAGAGATAAATGAATTTCTCCAATGAAGCCCCTTATTTGGGGTCACTATTTCTTGCAGCTGAACTGAGTCCTGCCTGCCATACCCCCTGAAGAAGCTGCAGCCTGCACCTAATCACCCCCAGGGCGGTGCGCGAGCCCTGAATCTGAATCTGGGGCCCGCTGGGGCCTGCACACCATGAGGCCTCTCAGTCGGGCTGGGTGTCCCAGGGCTGGGAGACAAGGTCGGGTCGTATGACTTCAGATCCTACCGCTGGAGAAAATGCCTCCAACACCATCACGCCTGGCCGCCCCTCCCCCCCACCCCTCTGCAGTAAGGGAAGTGCTAAGACTCTCCGGCCACCCACTGGGTGTGGAGGGCTGGGTGGCCCTCCTCCTCCTGCACCTCACTGGTTGCTAGAGAAACTCAGGGAGGCTGGGGCGGGGGCCCTGCTGCTGCAGGAGTCGCTATCAGGGCTGGGGTGCCACCTCGTGGGAAGCATCTCTGGAGAGGGAGAGGGGGCTGGCCAAAGGGGCGCTGGAGCGTGGACACTCACCTTTCTCGGATGCTGGTGCCAGGTCAATGAAACTGCGACATTTTTCGCCTGTAAGAACAAAAGGAGGGTCTTCAGTGTGGAGAAGAATTGAGGCTCCAGCTTTGCCCTACCCACCTCCCAGGAGCCCTGTGACTGAGTGGGGAGCAGGGCCCACGCATCTCTGACCCCAAGGGCATCTTTCTCAGGCCCCATTCCTGGAAAGCCCGCTCCCCAAGGTGCAAAGTCAACAAAATGCCCTGGGCCACTGCCCTCTCACCTCCAGGCCAGCCCCCGCCCTGAGGCTCCACAGAAAGGGGCCCACACACACACTGGCTGAGGAACACAAATGAACATGAGGAAGGGCGGGTGAACGACAGCCTCCCACCCAGACTCACACCCCTAAGGAGCCTCGGCTCCAGGCCCCTGACTGACGCCAGAACACCGTGATGACGAGCCACGGCCGGCTCCAGGCCCTCCCCAGGATGGGGGCACACACCAGATCCCCCTCCACGCGGCCTGGGGATTGTCAGCCCCCCACAGTCCGGCCTCCCCACACCCACCACCTCTGCCACCACGGAGCTTTCTTCAAGCAACCCCAGAAGCTGTGTCTAAATGTCCCTCTGAAGCGTCACTCCCTTGCCCAGGACAAGTGAAGGTTACTTCTCTCAGGCCCAGGGCATCACTTCGTGGGACTTGCTGGCTCTTCGGGCCACGCAGTCCCAGTCCTCGGCACCCTCTAGCTCTGAGGCATCCAGCTGGGTCTAGGGTGGGGAGTGGGTGGGGTTGCCGCCAGGAAACCGCCCTCCACACGGTGACTTGAACTTGAGCTGGTCGCGGGGCACCCATCCTGCACAGGCCCTCACAGACAAGGGCCCAGGACAGCACCCCAGCCACAGACGGGTCACGGCTGCCCTGCCCCCCCACTCCTCGCCCCTGGTTCCTGGAATCGAGCCTGGGCATGACTCCTAGAGAGAAAGCCCAGTGCGGAGGCAGCCCGGGGAGCCCCAGCTCCTGGGCCCTGGAGACCAGGGGGGCTGCTCCTGGCCGGGAGCCTGGACGCCGGCCTCACAGGGACCCGGTTCCCAGCCAGCTGCGCCATCCGCCAGCTCTGGTCTGCGGGGCAATGTTTTTATCTGCTAGGTTGGATTTTTTGGCCAGTCAAGGATGATCGTGCCAGCCTCGTGGGGCTGCTCGAGGGCTAAATGAGGTAATGGATATAAAACAAGATGTCTTCAGTTAGATTTAAATCAGGCAACATCTGCAAAGGGATCAGCTTGATGTGCTGACACCCACACCCTGACTGTCATTCATCACTGCTCTCGGGGCTCCCTCTTTGAAAAGGGGTGTGCTGTTAAGGCAAATGGAGATGTCTGGGCTCAGAACCACAGACATAAGTTCAAATCCCTCCTCTGCCTCCTCCTAATCGTGAGGCTTCACCTCTCTCAGCCTTTTCCTCTTTTCCTCGCCTGCCAAATGGAAATCGCATACCTGCCTTCCAGGCTTGCAAAAAGTATACAGAAGAAAGTGTTAGAATTCCTGCCTGGGGCTTGGCTCGGAAGTAGGAGGTGTTTTTGACTCCTTCTCTGGATCCCAGGTCAGACACACATTGCACTCCTCCCCAGGAGAGCCTGGAAGGCTTCCCAGGCCAAAAACAGGAGGCTTTATTCTGCAACCTCAGCCTGAACAGGTGGAGGGAACCTGGCAGGGCTACATGCAAAATCCAGGGAGGTGGCCAGAGGCAGATGCCCAAGGCTGGCAGGTATATGAGTTCCAAGTGCCAAGGTGCCCCTGGCATGAATATACATTAACCCAGGTCTGGTTGGCAGCAGGATGCTGGGCAGAAAGAAGGAGAACTGGGAGGGGGGTGCCGAGCGTCCTTGGCTGGGTCCCCAGATCTTGGGTCTGAGGATAGTGACTTACTTAATTCCATACCACACCAGATGGTGTAGCTGAGGCTTCTGTGGACTACAGGGTGCAGCGGGCAGCGGGGGTCCCAAGGTGAGGGGCTAAGGAGAGCAGGGGCTACAGAGAGAGCTGGCCCCACAAAGCCAGCCAGCAAACAGTATCACTCACATATATAGCACACTTATTTTGTGCCAGGCCAAAAGTGGCCGACAAGCTACCCCCCCCATCCTATCTTATAGATGAAGAAACTGAGGTGTGGGGTGTCTGGGTAACCTGTTGAAGGTCACACAGCCAGCGGCATAGTCAGGACTCAAACTGAGATGACCCAGCGCTGAGACATCGCTCACCTTTGGCCACTACTCTGCACTCCCTCCCAACAGGTAAGCAGGTGCTGAAGCAACCAGAAGCCCTCCAAAGACACGCGGCAGGAGAAACCCACAGGCATAGGGATGTGGCTGCATCTGGAGATGCCCATCCAGGAGCCACAAGTCTGGCCAGTTCTGAGGCACCAACGCATGCTGGTTTTCACGGAGCAGGTGCTTTCAACTTGAGAGGGCAGCGAAGAGCCACTCCTGGCCCCCCAACAAATGAGGCCAGTGAGAAAAGACCTTAAGTGTTTGGCAAGGGCGAAAGTTCACACTCCATAGCTGGCCAGAACCAAGGAGTGTGAGTCCCAGGAGCAAGGAGTGAAGACAAACGCCAGCAGACCTGGCGAGAAGCTTCTCCTCTCACCATCCGGGCTGGAGCTGAGCGCTGGCAAGTGCTTCCTTGGAATTCTCCGGAGGCCTCTGCCAGTTCAACTGACAGGGCAGCAGATGGCATACACTTATCTGCTGATGATATTTTGATTTATTTATCTCTTACAGATGGTACCATGCCTTGATTTCTGGCAGGAGCCCAAAATGTGGGTCAACTTTCTGGGTATAATCGTTTCTCCAAGTGGATGAAATACTGAAGACAAAATGCCTGCCTGGCATCAGGACGGCAGCCCTGTGGCCTCGCACCTACCCAGCTGGGCATCTCGGGCCTCATGGCAGACTGAGAGGAAGAGTTGCTTTCAAGGATTTTACAGCTGGAAGCATGGACTTGTTTATTTAGAATGAACCCCATAATGGCTGACTGTGAGGGCTTTGCACTCACAGAGTGAACAGTGTTGAGTCGGCTTAAGAGTTTAACTCTTACAAGTCTGGAGAGTCCAGGGCCGGGCGCTCTGGGTCTTACCTTTCCTCAGCTGTAAATGGGAAACAGGACATCAAAAAATGCTGCTCTGTCCACAGTGCTCCTGAGTGACCTCCGGGAAGTGGCTGCCTCACCTGGCACCTTATTTCCCGGCACCCCCTGCATCCCAGGAGTCATGTGGTCACATGGATGGCACTTCCAGGGGAGGGTTTTATGGAGAAGGTATGGCTCTCTCTCCTCTCTGCCTAGATGCAGGAGGCTCTGCCCTCCGAGGGAGACACAATAAGGATGCTGCCTGGTCCCCAAGTCACTGTGTAGAGGGGTCGCCCACCGGGATCACCTGTCCTCAAGTGTGACATGAGCAAGAAGTACACAGCTACTCTGTCCATCCACTGACGACTCCAGTTTATTTGTTACAGCAGTTGGTGTTGCCTTATACATACTGAGGACCAAGTGAGACAGCTGGTGCATGGCAAGACCCAGTAAGTGCTCACAATTATTATCCTCTTTCAAGGGAGCCTGATAAATAAAGGATAGTATTATTTTTTTTTGTCACCCCATATGTTGGGTTTGGTTGAAGCAAGGCAAGTCTACTTTTCCCAATACCTCAGTCTTATTTCTGTCCTTTTTCTTTTTTTGACACTATCAGGAATCCTTCATGAGTTGTCTTATCTCATTCCCCAAAAACCAATTCTTAAGCCAGAAGGAGAAAGGGATTCTGTCTCCCCAAGGCAAACAGGAGGACACTATGGCTCACCATCATGTGGACCTCAGCTTTTCCTCGCCCCTCCCACCTCCACCAGATTACCCACCTCGGCTAGTGACAGGAGGGGCTGCATAGGGAGCACGGAGCCCCACCACCTGTTTCCAGATGTGGAAACCAAGACTCGGGGAGGGGCCATCGGTTGCTTAAGTTCTCACCATGAGTCAGATACTGATTGAGTCCTCTGTCTTCCAATTCAAAAGAAGGCCTGGGAGGACAAGGTGCCTGGTTACAGAAAATAGTAATACCTAACACTTAGTGAGCACGTGCTACGTGCCAGGCACTGTCTAAATCTGTCCTCGTACCCTCTTGTCTAATTCTCACAGCCCCATACAGAGGCAGCACTCCTCATTTTTATTAATCAGATGAAGAAACTGAGGCCCAGTGAGGCTAAATACCTCACCCAAAGGCACAGAGATGGTACGTGGTAGATCTAGGATTCCACGTAGGGTACTCTGAATTCAGAGCCCCCCACTTTTAATCATGTGGGGGTGACAACTTGTGGGAAGGGCTTGGCTTTGTCTGTTTGATGCCAGGGAGCAGAAGGAAACCCAACGGGCTCAAGGAGCAAGGCCCTGTCCCATAAAACCAAAGAATCCAACCACTGGGACGGTCCCACGGGGGGCAGTAAACCTCCCAGGGGGGAGAGGATCCCAGAAAGACTCGGCCCACCGTGTGGCAAGCTTACCAAGGGATTCAAGAGGGGTGTCAGACCCACCCCGTGTCCCCAGGATGGTTTGCGACGGGAGATGTCACCGAGTCCCATCTGGAGAAACGACCTGCCCGCCCAGTTCCCTTCTCACCCTTCAGACAACTTCCAGAAGGCACCTTCTGTGCAGGGCTAGCTTGTCCTTACGGGGGTTCCACCACCCACCAACCTCCTATTTTAAAGAGAGCGACGGCAAACGCTACAGAGTTTGGTAGACTGGCTGTGCGCGCACGCACCTATGTAGAGAGAGCTCTTCACTTTGGGGCAAGTTATGCTGATTTCTTATTTCCAATTTAATATCAGTCTTCCCTTTAAGATTCATTGATGCCAAGGAAATGTGAGCCCACAGAGAGGAAACACAAAATCGCAGTAGAACGGGGGATGTGGCTAAGGACAGCGCCCGTAGAGCCTGGGCGCATGGGAGGGAAGGGCGCCAGGCGGGGGCCCAGGCGCAGCGCTGGCTGCAGGTGCCGTGAGGTTTGCGCGGTGCCACTCCCAGAGCCCTGCGTGCAGCCTGCATGACTGCACACAGCATCCAGGGATATTTTTAGAGTAACAAATATCCCAAACATAGGCAGGAAGAGGGATGATCTTCTGTTCGGTGCCCTGCAGTTGGCAGCTCAAGTTGCCCACTCTACTCCTCCCACGGCGTCCCCCGTGCTGGGGCCATGGGCGCTGGCACCCACCGTCCCGGAGGAAGGGACTGACAGCAGGCACCCATCCCCGGAGGCTGCAGGGAGACTGATGGCAGCGAGATGCTCCAGCTCCAGAGACAGCAGCAGACCCTGTCAGCGGGAGCCTCGGGGGACATCCGCCAGCCATCCTTGAAAAGGCCCGTTGACACCTCACTCACCGGGGAGGGATCAAACTCAAGAATGGAGACTCCATCTTCAGCACCCAGTGAGTAAGGGGGTGGGTAGAAACGCACAACCAAAACAGGACAGTTGTGGTCTGTGGCCAAATAAACACCAAAACTCAGGCAGTCACGGGCTACGTGAATGTCCGTGTGCTTGTCTTTCCCAGAAGGACCCTAATTCTGCGAGCACGTCACTTCCTACCCAAATCACAGCGGCTTGGATCTGTCTAGGGTCAAAACCAAAAGAAGGGAGATTAGAATTCGGATCTGACCTGACATGCAAACACAAATCAATACCTCCTCCTCCCCCCCGCCCCCTCCCTTCCTCCTGCCTGCTCACCTTCCTTCCCTCCTTCCCCTTCCCTCCCCCATCTCTTGCACATACACACACACACACACACACACACACAAATGCATCTCTCAAGGCCATTGCTTCAGCCTCTCCCCTGGCCTCCTTGCCTCTGCATGGTCAGTCACAGCATGTTTCCAGAACTTGGATCTGAACCCTTCCCGGGCACCTCCACTTAATTTCAGTTTGCATCTGAATCACCCCGCTCTCAGACAGTTATTAAAAATGCATATTCTAAAGATGCATTCTCTATGACCCCACAGCTTTGTTCTTTGGAATTCATCATACAGACATACTTAGATGTGCACGAAATAACACAAGGTCAAGATAATTCATTACAGTCTTAATGGCAAAGAACTAGAAACAATTAAATTTCCATTAATTAAATAAGAAATAGACAACCAATTTATGGAAAATTCACACCCATTAAAACAAACAAGGCAGTTCCCCCTTTCTCAAAATATTAAAATAAATATGAATACAGAATAACAATCTCCTATGAAAAAGTGAGTATCTGAGACCCACTCGCTGCTCATTCATAATAATTCTACACATCACTGTCTCTTCTTCTGTCCGGCATCATCTCTTGATATCCTCTAAAAGACGCCATATTTGGTTTTGATTACTGCTGTACAAGCTGTCATAAACCCAATGGCACAAATACTACAAAATTGTTATAAGTCAATAGGTCAGAATTCCAACATGGGTCCCACTGGGTCAACATCAAGATACATTCCTTTGTGGAGGCACTAAAAGATTCCCTTCCTTGCCCAAATTCCTTAACTTTCAACTCCCTCTCTCCCAAAGTCAGCCATTCAGAATCCCTCTTGTGTGGTAGTCTCTGAACACTGGAAAGATTCCCCACCCCTAAGGATTCTCCTGATTAGACTAGACCCATTTGGAAATGCAGAATATTCTCCCCAACCCCAAGCCCCTATTTTATTCACATCTGAAAGGTCCCTTCACTGCTTAAGGAGCGCCTATTCATGGGTTACGGGACTCCAATGTGGACATGTTAGGGAGGGCGCATTGTCTGCCTTCTACCATGCCTTATATTCCCTCCACAGGGAATGCACTTCCAGCATCTCCTCACACACAAGACCTTGGGGTCATGCACCCATCTTTACCTGAAATGCCTTTCATCTGCCTACTTCCTGCTCAAGCTTTCAAGACTGAACACAAGAGCCCCTTCCTCCGTGATGTCCTCCATGGTTCTACCAAGCAAAACTAGTGACTACTAGCGCTTTGAAAAGACCCCTCTGATTGACCATGGCTGCTTAGCATTTGAATTATTTCCCTCATGTGCATTTCTTGGTAGTCTGCAAGCAGTTTAGGACTGAAACAGGGACATGATAGGGTTATAAAGCACTGAAAGAATGAATGAGTCCTTTCTATTTTACTGTGGAATATATCATTTGTACCAAAATAGTATTGTATGTGTCTGCTGTTATTATTTCACATGTCTGGCATACGATAGCTTAAAAATATTTGTTAAAAATAAATTAATACACACGCCTAATATTTATTGAACATTTTCTATATACCAGGCACTTAGCTAAGCTCTTTAAAAACTCTGAATTGTTATTTTTCACAATAATTCAAAGTAGTGCTATTGTTAGCAGTATAAAAACTACTTTTGTTGGGTAGTTAATATTAGTTGGTGTTACAGATAACTTAAAATCTTAAAGCTTATTTCTCAGCTGCCTCTCCTACATGACTCCCATCCATACAGTGACTCAGGAAACCAGGCTCCTTCCAGTGTGTCACTGAACCAAGGTAAGAGAGAAAGCATGGGATGAACATACTATACACTCACCCACCTCAGCCCAGAAGAGACATACATGTCACTTCCACTCGTGTCCCATTGACCATATCAGTCACATGACCAACCCAACTGCAAAGGAGGCTGGGAAAGGCAGAGGAGTTCATGGATATGGATAAGCACAGGGATTACTATAATAATCACCTGCCTTATCTCACAGTTGGAGAAAGAGAGGTTCAGAATGGATGCACGGCCCAGGATCGTGACATGTATATAGGAGACCAGTTCAACCTGGGTCTGTCTCCTACAGGCTCTTCACCTTTGCTTGCTCATATCTACACATACCATGTGCTCAAAAGTTAGACCACCATAGAGGACAAAGACTCGGGACCTCCCTGGGTAGCAGGAAGGACCCCTGGGGTGGGGCATTTCCTCTGGGACTGGAAGATATTCCCACAGTGGTTAATCCACACACAGCGAATAGAGAGTTAGGCGGTACCATTTCTCTATTTCGCTTACCCCTGCCAGTGTTGGTTTATTCATAAACATCTAAATGATGACATGAGGCAGATGTTACGTGCTTGATTTCCCCTCAAGACTTTTGCAAGAGGGGAAATAAAAATCAATTTTTTAAAGCAAGCATCAGATGAAGCTTGAACAAAACCAATAACTCTTTCGGGACAAGCAACTCTCTAAGCTGCCCACAGATGCTCGCCGAGTGTCATTTCTGGGGTTTATTCTGCAGTTGTTTACCGTCTGGAAAGAAATATTGCCCCTTCCTGCATGCGCTTCTCCTTTCCTCCTCCCTGCAACCTTCCCCTAAAGTATTAGCCCTTTGTCCTTGCAGTTTGAAATTGTAATAAAAAAAAGTTCCCCCGGCCCCTCACTGGCTCTGTTCAGCATCAATCCCAGATCTGGCACCTCTCTCCAGTGCTGTCACCCTCGGCTGCTGGTCCTGGTCAGCTAGTGTTAATGTCTCCAGGCGGAGACAACAGGGCTGATTATTGAGGGAGTGGATCCTGCAGGTTCCTTGCTTCCCCTGTGCGGACCTGCCACTTCTCATTAGCACTGCTGCCGGCAGGCCCAAAAGGAAAAGAAAGTTTGCCCAACTCTCATCTGTCAGGATGGTTGCCGGCCCACCGTCTCTGTTGGGCGGGGAGGTGGCTGCAATCAGGACTCGTCTGCTCTGCTGCCTCTTCTCCATTTGCACAGACAACTCAGAGTTCATCATCTTTATTCCAGAGAGGAAAGAAGAGCTACAGGCAGCGCCTGCCTGGATCTCCCATCCCAGAGCTGCACCCACTAGTCTGTAACGTGCGCATACTTGACAACAGCATGCCTGCTTTGTGAGCGTGAGCGTGTGTGTGTGTGTTGTCAGCTACAGTGTGCAGCTTGATGGCAGGGGCTGTCTCTTTACAGCATGAAATATGTCTAGGGAACCTCATATAAAGGCATATCTAATAAATACAAAGAATTTTCAAAACAAAGCAGAAAGACAGGTGGAAGGCAACCTATCAGGGGAAACTACCCAGCGTGCCAGAAAGGACCTTGCTCTCACATAAGCGGCTCTTCCCCAGGCCGGTCTTAGGGAATTTGAACCAGGGTCCCTTCCTGAAGGACAGTAGGAAAAACAGGTCCTGGCCCCCAGGACCCAGAAGATAAAGAGCAGACACTGGCAGTGTAGACAGAGGCACCTCGGCCCAGAAGGGACCCCAGGTAGGTCCAGGCACAGCTGGCCCAGGTCAGAGCAGCTGATGGGCAAGAGGGGCCTGGCATGGGGAAAATAAGACAGTCCTTCAACTCTCTCCATCAGGCCAGCCGAGCATCCAGGGCTCTAACTCTCTCCCTTTTATCTCATTGCTTCATTCAATCAACAAGTCTTCAGAGAGCACAGGTGCCAGGCGCAGTTCAAAGCACTGAAGACTCAGTGGTGAACAAGACAAGGTTTTCATTGAGGAAGACAGCGAACACGTAAATGAAAAACAGGTGACGATGTACTCTCAAAAACAGGGTGCTGTGCTGAAGTGACAGGGTGGGTGGGCCCCTTTGACAGGGTGATCAGGGCTTCTCTCTGATGGGAGAAATTATGGCTGCAACCTGATGATGACAAGCCAGCTGGGTAAAGGATCCAGAGAAGCTCAGCCAGTGCACGGGGCAGGTGCGTCCTGGAGGGTGGCCAGGGGCTGGAGGTCCTGGGGCTGAGCCGGTCCTGGGGGACAGCTGGAGGGGACAGCTTCCTCTCCAGCTGGAGGGACTGGCAGGGTCAAGGGGGGTGGGGCAAGCTGAGAAGCTGAGCTGGGGCTCTGCAAGTCACTGCGGGGATCCAACCAGAGGCGCTGGGATCTGATTTGCATTTTAAAAGCTCTATCTGGAGGCTGTGTGGTTGCAAGAGGCAGAACCCACTCGCAGGCTCAGCTCAGAAGCTTGTTACTGAGCAAGGGCACAAGGGCTTCTCGGTGAACCCTGATGCGGGAGTGCAGGGCGAGGGAGCCAGCTCTGGCTGTCTTGGTGCTGAGGTCTCTCTTCTCAGCTCCTCTGCTCCCCCAAACTGACCCAACTCATGTACCCATCCCCTGCCCTGTACCCAGCCCTGCAGAACCTGACCTGTATTCCAGAGGCCTCCAAATTCCCGGCAGAGAGAAGCTGATTGGCCCAGCTCAGGTCAAGAGCCTGTCCTAGTGACCAGTCAGCACGGCCAGGGAAGGGGAAGGAAAACGCGGGGGCCCAGGCAGTCACAACCGGAGGTGGGGGGGCTCCCAGAGAAGGAGGACGAAGCTGGTCAGATACTGCCAAAGTGCCCACTGTTCATCACTCCCCAGGAACTCTCCATTAACTTCTATCACCCCTGTCCCCCTCAAGCCTCACCCTCAACTCTACAGGGTGCCGGTGGGCTGGTCAGACCACCAGAGCTCCTCTCCACTCAGAGCAGCAGGGACCCCAGCAACAAGGGCAACAGAGAGAAGGTCAAATCCTAAAGCCCAAGGCTGGGATCTGACGGCGGAAGGCTGCACTGAAGACCTGGGACAGAAACGGGAAAGACAAGCGAGTCAGCAGGCTCAGGGTAGCTGCTGGTCCCAGCTGCTCAGCTCACGCACCTCCCAGGCCTAGGGGGTGGGGGGTGGGGTGGCTGACGGCCAACGGCCATGGGCTGCAGGTTCCTGTGCACCTAATAGGCTCAGTGGGGTGGGAGGGGGCAGTGGGATGCGGTGCACAGCTCAGAGGCTCTTGCAGCTCAAGGCCCTCCCTCTCTCAGATGGGGAAGGCTCTGCACCCACCCTCCTCAGTGCCAGCCAGTCGCCAACCTACCACTGCTGCCTCTGAGCCCCAAGTGCCGGCACCCAGGGACTCAGGCATGTGTGGGCCTCCATCTGTCAGCGGTGCAATTACAGAGGGATGCTCTGGGAGAGAGGTGGGGGAGCAGGGAAGCAGGAGAGGGGAGGGCACCTCTCTCAGCCTGCAGATCCGGGAGGCTGCAAGGTGGAATGGAGGGAGACAGAAGAGGCAGATGAAGGGAGAAAAAACAACAATGGGGAGACAGGTAGAGAGTGAGAAAAGAGAGATCAGGACCAAGTAAGCCAGAGACCTAAAGACTTAAAAAGAGACAGAGCTATGGAAGCAAAGAGAATAACAGTTGGAGAGCCCAAGAGGAAGAGCCTGGTTCAAAGCCAGACAGCACAACTCATGCAAAGCCCTTGTGTCCTAACCGGCTGACGAGCGCAGAGCCTGCACTGCCTCGCAGGAAAGGCGCTGCAGGCCAGACGTGGGCAGGGAGGAGTCCTTGCGAGGCCCGTGAGGGAAGACCCTGCTCCGGGCCTCTGTCCTGGGCTTATAGATGGTCGTCTCAGGGTTTACACGGTGGTCTCCCCGGGTGTGTGTGTCTCCAGTTTTATAAGGACACTAGTCACATGGATTGGGACCCCACTATGACTTCATTTTAACTTGATTGTCTATGTTAAGACTTTCTCCAAATACAGTCAACTGGGAGTTGGGGTTTGAACATCTGAATTCTGGGAGGTTACAATTCAACCCATGAATGACTGACTCTCTGCCTCAGTATTCTCATCTGAATACTTAAAGTCACATGGGTCCTTAAAAACAGACTTTCCCCAGTCGTGGTCACACGGAGATGCAAGAAGGGTCAGTGAAATGGCAGTTACTGGCTTAGAAAATGAAGGAGTCATGAGCAAGGGACATGGTGACCTCTGGGAGCTGAGAACAGCCAGTAGAACAGAGAGAACTTCAGCCCTACAACTTCTAGGACTGAAATCCACCAACAGTCTGAATAAGCAACTGAGGGCCTCCCTGGTGGCACAGGGGGTTGAGGGCCACACTGTGGGGCTTCTGCAGCCACTGCAGCGCGAGTTTGATCCCCTGCCAGGGAGGGGACCCACATGGCACAGCAGACCTCCCCTGCCTCGCCCGCTGCTCCCCTCAGCAGTGTGTTTCAGTCCATCTGCTTGTTCTGCTTCCCACTCTGTCTCTGGTGAATCCTCTCACCACCTGCCCATCTCTAACCTGTACCCCAGTTCTTGTATGCATAAATACATAAATCTTTTTTAAAAAGGGGGAGATCCCAACATGGGAAGATGATCCTGGGGGTATCTGGACGGATACAAAGTATTCACAAAGGGCTTTCTAATAAACCTGTAGGTAGAAGGGGTTGGGGGAGATATGATAACAGACTCAGAGTTTGGAATGATGTGCTGGGGGTGGGGAGCCCAGGAGCCAAGGAACACAGGCAGTCTCTACAAGCTAGAAACAGGAAACAGGTTCTCCCCTCAAGTCTCCAAAAGGAACACAGCCCTTGACATTACACTTCTGACCTCCAGCTGTAAGAGTTAAGTAAGTTTGTGTTGTTTTAAAACAAGTCTGCGGTCCCTTGAGGATTCTGGCCAAGACTGATTTCTTTACAGCCAGCATTGTCTCTTGACTGGATACTGCAGCAGCCTCCCGGTGGCCTCTCCACCTCCTGCCCCACTCCCTTCCATCTACCCATCCACCAGGGTGAATCTTCTAGATTCACCTAGTAAATCAAGCCCTAGATCAGCGGCTCTCTGCCTTGATTGCACATTGGAATCACCTGGATGCCCAGACGGTGTGTCCAAGTGTCAGTATTTTTAACTCTGCATGTGTCCAATGGAACACCAAGACGGAGCATGGGAGCCCAGCTCATGGTGGCCCTGCCCTTCGCCCTGCCGAACCTGACTCTGCAGCACCAAGCCCAACCTTGGGGATAGTCCACTCATGTGCATGCACTGTCTGTCTGCACTTGGTCCTGATAATGAGAAAAATGAACAAGAAGTCATTCTGAGTCTTGGTAACAACCAAGCAGAGCTGGGACGCTGAGAATCGGGTTCCTGGCACCTCCAGGTGTGTTGGGGCCTGCACAGAGAGGACCACAGCTGAGAAGACATGAAACTACACTGGCAAGCCACACTCAGGATTGTAATTCAACCAACCAGTGCTGGACAACCAGAACTGCACCAATCAGAACTGGAAGGACTGAAAACCTCATTTGCATAGAGCAGGCATAGCCCCACCCCTTTTGCCTACATAAGTCATTCCCCACTATTTGGACTTCCAACTCAAGTGCTCCCTGAACTTGTACCCCTGGGACGCGGTCCTGAGCTCTGGTAAATATCAGCTGTGGTAGCCGTGCTACACTAAGACCAGAGCACCTGAACTTTAATCAGCTGCTGTAACAGTGCTGTCTTATCAGCCACTGATTTCCCAGCTCAGCGCTGCATAGAGCAAGGGCTCGTTCTGCAGCATGTTTGTCAAATGAGCAAACGAAAGCCTTGTTGTGACCTCCAGCCTCTGGCCCGCAGGAAGGCTCGCGATGGACGTAAACGCAGCACCGGCCCCAGCAGAGAAAGCAAGACCCTGCCCGAGTCTCAGTTTCCTCGTCTGTAAATGGTGACAGTGACTTACTTCATAGCCGGGAGCAACAGCATCAGTGAAGAGACGGTCTCAGCCTAGTTGCCGCCACCAGAGTTCCTCTGGGGAACACAAATGACTTTGTTGAGTCAAATTTTCGACAAGCGCCCTATCACAGGGTGCACACGAGATTGTGTGTTGGCTCCAACAGGAAAGGCATGGGGTAGAGGGCAGGGCTGGGGGCAGAGGGCGGCATCAGCCCTCCTCCGGAAACCCAGGTGGGAAGAGGAGGGGCCAGCCAGGTGCCGAGCCCCGCCCCATGTGAGGTGGAGCTCCCACAATCCTCAGTAAAGCCCCTGGGTTCTGAAGGGGTTTGTCACCATGGAAACCAAAGGGCCAGCATCTCTTCCTGGAGCGAGCCCATGCCCAAGGGAGGTCAGCTGGGAGAAACCCAGACCCCACAAGCAGAGGGCCCCTGGGAAACTTGGAAGTTGTCAGGAGGACTTAGACCCAGGGACCACATGCCCTGTGGGAAATCATGCCAAACGCCCCTGGCTCTCAAGGGCACAGAGGCCCCAGCTGCAGCCCGGCCCTCAGGAAACACAAATCAGACCACACTCAAACTTGTACAGGAGGGCCTCCCTGGTGGTGCAGGGGGGTGAGCGCCACACTGTGGGGCTTCCGTAGCCACTGCAGTGCAAGTCCGATCCCCGGGCAGGGAGGGGACCCACATGGCACAGCAGACCTCTCCTGCCTTGCCATTGCTCCCCTCAGCAGTGTGCTTCAGTGGATCTGCCTCTTCTGCTCCCTGCTCTGTCTCTGTGAATCCTCTCACCCCCCACACTTTTGGCCTACACCCGGCTCTTGTATGCATAGATGAATCTTTAAAAAAAATAAAATTGTGCAGGAGCACCTCTTGCACACTGTAAAGTGCTACTTGACCTTGTGGTTCTGCCCCCCCAAACCATCTCCTGCCCACGGGGATCTTCACTCTTTAGGTGCCTGGCACCCACCAGGAAGACGGTATGTGCTCTCCAACACCCTGTACTCAATACCTGCCCCGAAAGGAGTCATTCACCCTCCTCCTGCCTGACAGTCTCGGTGGTGAGGCCTGGTGTCAGGAATAAAAACGAGCAGCAGCTATCCCAACACACGACATCATCCCTTGGCAGCCAGCCCCAGCAGGCAGGGGAGAAAGTCATCTAGAGCGTCCATGGCCTTCATCACAAAGTCCACACAGAGCCTGACTGCCCACAGCTGCTGTGACAGGGAGTCTGAACCCATCCCGGTGCAGATGGCTTCTGCGGCGCCAGCCTCAGCCCTGTCTGGGGTGGCAAGGGGAGGGGCTCTGTCAGGGCCTGAGCGCCCTGTGTGGGGACCCGCGGTGAGAGCACAGGGCGCCCAGCCAGGCACACGGCCAAAGGCCATTGGGAGAGGAGCTCAGCCCTGATCTCCACAGGTTTCCTGGAGAACGTGGGAGCTTGAAGGCAGCGGGTCCGGCGGGGTCCACAGTCCCTGGGACGGAGCTAGGAAGGGAGGACGCTTGGCCAAAGCTGCGGCGAGCCCAAAGCCAGTGCCGTCTCCGGCCAGCAGCCCGCCGGGCCTGGGCCCCTGGCGCCGCAGCCTGCAGCACGTCCTTGCCTGAGGCAGGCGCTGGGACCTCACACACCTCTGGGGCCAGGAGGGCGATGCAGAGAGTGGGGGGCCCATGGATGAAGACTGATGCCCAGGGGGCCAAAGACACAAGGAGTGGGGGGACTGTGGTGTTCTGAGGAGCATGAACTCCCCAGAGTGGATGCTGCCCCACTGGAGTCCGCTGGAGCCCATGTGACCCCATGCTACTGTGTTCTCCCCATGGTCCAAGAACTAGAACCCCGACTTTTACATGAATCTCCTGATCATTCCAGTTTTAGAGAGCGCTTCCTACCTGGCCCCAGTCTCCTCCGCCTTTTCTCTGCCTCGACCTGGGGCAGCCGGACTCTGGCACAGCCACTGTCCATCTTGCGGACAAGGGATGGCAGAGCAACTGTCCAGAATACGCTGGGTCCCCAGGTGAAGTTGAGATGCCTGATGAGTTAGGAGTTCTACGTGAGGAAGGAAGAAAGCATATCTCTTTTAAGCCGTGTTATTCCAGGGGCTTGGCTCAGCAGTCGTACTTACGTCCTCATACAGTGGGCCGCAAAGTCCACGGCAGGTTACTGAGCAAGCACAGCTCTCTCTGGCCACCAGCAAACGCCAGCTGGCAGCTGAACCAAGGTAGTGACATTCCAAACAGACGCCCCGGCTCTCGCCACTCCCCTGCTCAGGAGCCTCCTAGGGTTCCCATCGGCTCAACTAAGTCCAAACTCCCTGACACCCCAAAGCAGGGCCTTCACAACAGCCCCACATTTGGTCCCACTTTCACACTCCCACGCAGTCGCTATAGCTACTCCAACCTACCCACGGTTTCTAAGTCTTCAAGGTCACCGCCTCCTCCAGGCAGCCATCCGCTCCCGCAGGCTGAGTCAGTCAAGCCCTCCTCTGCCCTCCCACCACCCCTTAAACATACCCTATTAATACCCTATTACCGTGCACATCATGAGGCATGCTAATTGCATCAAGCTGTGCAAGCCAGGGCTCTGGAGGCAGGCAGACTCAGTCAATGCCCAAGCCCCTGACTGTGCGACCCAAGGCCAGTCACTCCACCTCTCAGAGGCCAGTGTCCTCCTCTGTGAACAGGTGAGGATGTGATGAAGCTTAACAAGTGAAAACAGAGTGCCGGCGGCACCGGGGTGCTGCTGGGTGCTGAGCAGACAAAAGTGCGCCTGTCAGCACGAAGCCGATACCCTCCCAGGGCTTGGCTCGAGATAAATATAACTCAAAAAAGTTACCTCGATGCACCACATTGTGCAACGTGTGGACAGCAACAGGTGCACCAAGGCTGGGAGAGGGTCAGAGAGCACTTCCTCGAGGTGACATTGTGAATGAGGACACACAAAGTAAGCAAGTAGCCTCTCTTGGCTAAGCAAGAAGGGAGGAGAGCTGCAGGAGGCGGGGCTTCCGGAAGAAGGAATGGCACAGACAAAGGCCTGGGGCAGCAAGAGAATGTGCTCTACCGGGAACACGAAAGGATGACGATGAGGATGATGTTTGAGAGCAGAACAACTATCTTGGGTCTCCAGGTCCTGGAGCGGTGACTGGCACATGGCAAATGCTAGCAGGTATCTGCCACCACCCTCTGATTCAGTGACTAACTACCACGCACTGACTGGGCATTTGCCAAGCAGCAACCATATGCCAGCGTTGTGTGGGACTGAAATTGAAAAACCCTGATCCTACTTTCAGCCTTTCCACTCCCAAAGCCAGGCAGCACGGACATGTGCGCCCCAAACACCAGGTTAAGGCTTCAAGGCTTGTGGCCAGGACTGGCTGCTGTCTGCCGAAGTCTGTCTCCCTCCTGCGGGATTGAAGCCACCCAGGCTTCTGGGCAGTGGGCGTGGCCTTGCCAAGTGCCAGACGATGGCTTGTGAGAACACCCCCCAGGTCTGAAGACATTAAGCCGGTCTCCCTCTGTACTCAGTCTCCTGAGTTGTCCATGCTGACGATGGGGTACCCCAGGGGATAGTAGAGCAGAAGGAATTGAGGTTCTGAGGTGACTGCAGATTGTCCCCATCAAGCAGGACGTTACCTATGAGAGAAGAAGTTTCTCTGTCCTGTAACCTCTGTAGTACGCGGTCTCTGTTACCGCAGCATAGCCTCGTCCTAACTAACACAATACCTGGGAAAGGGCCGGGGATCTAGGCGTTTGGAGCACTCAGAGCCCAGAGGGCCATGGCAGCAAAGCACTAAATGGAGGGAATAGAAATCCAGGCAGGCGTGGCCTACAGCCTTACAGACAACAGCTGCCCAGCACGTGAAAGACGATGGCCCTAGGGACAGGACATGTGCTAAGTCCTTTTGCCACAATCCCCACAACTCCCTATTGTTTCTCCATTACTTGGTCCAGGGGTTATTCCCGTTTATCATCACCATCACCGAGTTCTTACCCGTGGCTCGTCCCCAAATTTGGATTACCCACCTGGCCTCACAGGTACCTGAGTTTTCCATCCTTGGACTAAAGTACTGGAGGACAGTCAAGTTTCCTGTTCTATGGCAAAAGTAACAAGTCTACTCTCACGTCGGTGCCTTCACCAGCTCTGGGGCACCAATGTGGCACTGAAGTCAAAGACTCAATGTCCATCCCAAAGAGATTAAAATTAGCCCTCATGTCTTGCTGGGCTTTGGCACCTCAGTCCTTGCAATGAAGTCAGCCTGCAAAGTGACAGTGTGGGGTGGCGTCTTTGTGCTGTGGCCCCACCAGCCCTCCAGAGCACAGCAATTCATAATTATTATCACAGGGTACATTGTCCCAGGAAACCCTGAGAGCCAACCTACACCTGAGAATTAGGAAGTAAAATGAAACCCAGAAGAATGTACGATGGTGATGTATCCGGCAGTTTCTGAAACCATAACAATAACTAGTGTTCACAGGAAGCACTCAGGGTGTGCCAGTCTTGTTCTAAGTAATTTTATATAGGTTAATTCACTTAATCCGCACAGTACCCCAATAGGTACTGTTATCCTTATTTCAGACGGGATATGCCCCCCCATTACTGAGAGCCTCACGTCCTGCTCTTCCTGCCCTGTGCTGGCCCCCCTCCCTTTGACCAAGGGTGACCTACAGGACCAGTAGACTACTGCAGAAGGGACTGTGTGACTTCCAAGGCCAGGTCACAAAAGCCCTTGTTCGCCTCCTGCACTGTTGCCTTGGGGAAGCCGGCTGCCATGTTGCAAGGGCGCTCAAGCAGCCCTGCAGCAAGGTGCATGTGGAGAAGAACCACAGGGCAGCTCAGGCTCGGCAGCCACTTCAAGAGTGAACAACTTGAAATCCAAGTCTCCAGCCCCGACAGGCCTTCAGTTGTCCACAGCCACTGCTCACATCTACTGCAGCCTCATGAGAGACCCCAACCCAGAGCTACCCACCAAGCTGTCCCCAAGATCCTGACTGAGAGAGATGATCAAGGGTTGTTGTTATTTTAAGCCACCGCATTGGGGATGATTTACAAAGCAGCAATAGATAACACACAGGTGGTAAGACCCAGAAAGGGGCAAAGAAGGCAAGTAACTAGCCCCACGTCACACAAGGAGCAAGGAGCAGAGCCAAGATTTGAGCCCAGGCATCTCTCCAGTCCTCAGTACCACCCCTGGGCCCCTTGAGAAAGAGAGTCTCTTCTGCTGAGCCTGGTCTGTCCCCAGGTTTTACCTACATTGACTCATTTCATCCCCCCAACAACCCTGGCAAACAGGTAATACGCCCTCCATTTTATCTCTTCTATGAAAATGTAATTTGCCATCAGTGCATTCCTCCTTTGGAAAAATTCAAATAGTAGATAAGGTCTTAAATTTCCCTAGAACACAACCCTCACTACATCCAGTTCCTCTGACATCATCTGCCTGCTGGCTGCCTTTCTAGAGCTTTTTTTCTAGTCATTTACGTTCATGTTGCTGTCCCCCTGAAGAAACATTAGACACAGCAGAGCAAATGCAAGACTGAGTCTCAGGAAAGAACATCTCACGAGACACCAGTCAGCACAGACCACGCCGCGAGCCCTTCCGCGTAACACTACGGCCAAGGGGATGCTCGGGTGTTCGGGGTTGAAGGCTGCGCTGCTGTCGAGTGAACCGAGGCCACGATCACCATAAACACCGTCAGGGTATATCAGGGTAGGGTGGGGGTGACCGCAGAGGCATGAGATCCTGGGGCAGGGGCCCAGAGGGGGTTACAGGACATGTCTTCTTACACCTTCTCACTGTAGATTCCACCTGCCGATGTGCCAGGGTCTTGTCTACATAATACATCACTCTCTCTAAACAGTGCTTTTGCTCACTGACCAGTCTGCCTCTCTCTGTGTCCTCTGGAGCTTTGCTTCCTTCTTTTTGACAGCTGCAGCATATTCCAGAGTATTTCACATTTCTTCAGTCAGTACCCCCCTTGTTCATTTCTCCCTTGAACACCACTGCGGGACGTGCGTTTCTCTGGGTAAGTCCCAGCAGCCGGAAGCGCTGCAGCCAAGGACCAGCTGTTCCTTCCGAGTAACGTGCCAAGATGTGGCCCCTGATGGTCTTGCGGCTGTCTCCTCCATGTGACGCCCCCGTGTGCCTCTAGCCTTACTGATTTAGGATGTCAGCGGTGCTCGGTTTTTGGTTTCTGTTTGTTGGCTTGTTTTTGCCATCTTAGGGAAAAAAAATCAGTGCCTCATTACCGTTCACTTCACAGGTGAAGATGTAGTGTGTCATTCTTTCTAGAGATGCAGTTTCCTCACTCAGAGGCTCAAAGACCCCACGCGTTTACCTGAGAACATAGAGCAAGAATGTAGCTGCAAGAAAACTGAATTCAGGGCCTCCCTGATGGTGCAAGGGGTTAAGCACTGCACTGTGAAGCCTCTGCAGCCCCTGCAGCACGAGTTCAATCCCCAGTCAGGGGGGGACCCACATGATGCAGCAGACCTCTCCTGCTTCACCTACTGCCCCCTCTAGCAGTGTATTTCAGTCGTTCTGCCTACTCTGCTCCCCACTCTGTCTCTGGTGACTCCTCTCACCCCCCGCAGCTCTAGCCTGTACCTCAGTTCTTTTATGCATAAATAAATAAATCTTTTAAAAAAAAATAGAAGAAAACTGAACTCAGATCTTTGGCTCCACGCCCCAGCTCTTGCCAAGCTTTAGGGATTTGCTCCTTAAAGAGTGGGTGCTCGTGAGATACGCCATAGACAACCCCTGCCCAGGGGCACAGCCAGGCACAGCTCATGGAGGCCGGGCCGGGGACTGGCAGGTAGACCACCACCCGCCTGGAGCCCATCAGGGAGGAAACGAGCCGAAATGGATGGAAACGGAAACAGGAAGGTGCTGCCGCCGACTCCGGTGGTGAATTAGATAAACTCACGTCTGACAGGACGCAGAGAGCAGGGATGCGGGGTTCTTGACTGCTTCCGAGCGGCGAGGCACTGGGGGTGAAAACAAAACTATCCATGAAGCGACACAACACAATAATGCATAATAACAGGTCCCAGATAGCAGGGAAGAATTATGGGAAGTCAGCCAGGAGCCCTTTCTGGAGAGGCCGGGCACTCGGCGTTAGGGGTGGTGTGACAGACCTGCGGCCAGTGCTGCGGGGGGTGAGGCGACGCTGGGGAGTGGCCATGAGCACGTTCCCGAACCTCCCGGAGACTCAGGTCCTGGCTGTAAAGTGGAAGGCAGAGGGGCCTGCTTGCCTCACAGCTCCGTGATGACATCACGCGAGACGGTCACTGCACAAGGCCGGCAAGGGGGCAACAGCCAGACGCACACCGCGCTCAGCGCAGGGGCTCTCTCCAAGTACCGACGTCCCCGTGGGCTGCCTCAGCCCTGAACACACCCAGCACACAGTAGGTGCTTGATAAACAGGAGTGTCTGATCACAGCAACATGAGTACCCACCTGGGGCTCAGGTCCTTCTGACCCAGACCGAGACAGGGACTCTGCTTCAGAACCAAGAGAAAGCCCCAGGGCGCTGAGCCACACCTGGCAGGGCTGAGCAGAAAGTCCCACCGCCCAAGTGGGAAAGACGAGGGCTCCAGCATGAGCACGTGAACCCAGGAGACCGGGTCCTGTACCTGCCCGAGGACACACACGTGAGCGGCACTGACAGGACGGGACGGCGGTGACAGGAGAGCGTGACGCTCCACACAGAGCTGCTGCCCATTCACGTTTACTCGGGGGGTGGGGATGGGGCCAGGAGTCCCACCTCCACCGGACTGCCTCCTACGGCACCCTCTTTGTTGTTGCCTCTCTTCGTCAACCTCGCCATCCTCCCAGGCTGCTTGAGAACGCATCTTCTCCAGAAAAGCCTCCCTGGTGCCCCAAGCTCGTGCATCCCCTCCCCGGCTACAAGGGCTAACTGTATCCTAACCACCCCGTCAGTGGACATAATTGGCCTTCTAGATGTCTGGTAAATTAGTGAGTAAATGAGAGACTGGACTTCTGCCTAGGAGCCTAGGAAAAAGTGAGGACCCTCTCCCCAACCCCCACCGACTGTCCTTTCATAATTAGGACCAGCAAGGCCTGAAGTCAGAGCGCAGCGCGTTAGCACGGGAGAGGGCTGACAGCTGTTCGTGACATGCCTGTCATCCTGATGGCCCCAGGGACCGCAACAGGAGTCAAATGTGACCACAGCCAAGGCAGAGAACTGCCGCAACCGGCGCTGGACAGAGGCTAACGAGCTCGCGGAAGAATGCTCCTGCTCGAAGAGAAGGCTCTCCGGGGCCCTTCTGTCCCAGGGTCATTTTTAAAGAAACTAACCAGACGCACGGCACTAAGGGGCCAAGGCCAGCCGGACACTCAGCCAGTCAGAGCCCCCGTGGCCGGCCCGGGGCAGCCAAGGTCCTGGGCCTGCCGCACCTTCATTTTCTGCTCCATCACTCTCCAGGCCAGCCGTGGGCACCTCCGGGGCAGCAGGGGGTCCTGTCAGATCTTGCTGCTCCAGCACCAGCCTCAGGGTGAGCACTACTGAGACATGTTTCTGACTAAATGAACAGCCGTAAACTTAGGTCAGGAAAGGAGCCCTGAGAGGCGTCACAAGCGCTTCTACACCGGCCCAAGTTTGCGTTTCACTGGAGTTCGGTTCCCTACGGAGCTGCCTCAGGCTTTCAGGTGGACTCAGCCAAAACCAAACTCTGGTGAGAGCGGAAAAGAGGGGTGGGCTGGCGAAGAGGACCGGGTTTGCAGGAGACAGCTTTGGCTGCAGCAACTAAGGGACCCAAAACCGCTGGGACTCCAAACCACGCATTTCTGTCAGGTTCTTGTGATGGGAGGGCAGCTCAGCCAGACTCGGCGGACTTGGCTGTGCGGGGACCAGGCAGGAGAAACAGCCAGTACGTGGGGCGCTGTGTTCTCGGCAGAAGGCAGACGCTAAGGAGCACAGAGGCGCCGTGTCCGTGGTGCCGCAGGTCACAGGACCAGTGCGCGGTCTATGGCGCGGGAAGTGCCTGAGGTCTCCAGGGACACACATCAGTGGCGGGGAGGCATAAACAGCTGTGAATAAATCCTTCCCTCCATCACGACGGACTCTTCTTCTTCGGCTCTCCTCACTCCGCGCTCTCCCTCCCCCCCTTCTCCTCCCTTCCCAAATTATTCTCCACGTGGCTTGGGCAGGCCTAACCATCCCCACCGCCGAGGCACATCGTTTACGCCAGCCAATCAGAATACCCCACTCACCCCCCCCCAGGCCATGGCGATTGGCTCGGGAAGGGACATGTGATATAAACAGGCCAATGAGAGCCTCCCCTGAGACCTTCCCGCCAGAGCTAGGAAGTGGGGAAACGCCCTTCGGAGAGCTGTGACGCAGAAGGGAGTGAGCGCTGGGCTGCCGAGCGGCCACCAGTCTCCCGCTGTGCAGCGTGGTCCAGTATGGTAGTACGGAGTCAGACGCTCAGCCGGCCCCGAGGTTAATGAATGAGGAACTGAAGTTTAGGTTTTATTTGGGGCCTAATTCAAATTTTATTTCAATTCATTTACATTATACTCCAATAGCTATATGTAGCTAGTGGCAAATGCATTGGTTGTAACCATGGAAAGAGAGCAAGATACAAAAGAGCCTTCTGTGGCCTAAGGGGCCACTGACCCCTGTGTCCCGCTGAACCCAGTGCCACCTGGATTTTGTCACTTTTAAGAGCAAGTGAATCTTTTCTTGGCTCCGGCTAGTAGAAGGCATCTCAGCTGATGCCATCAGCGGTGGTGTCACCTCCATTTATTCTGCCCTCTGTGTGTCAGCAAACTTTGCTTGTGTCATCTCAGTGCCCTGCCCCCCAAGTAAGCCCACAAGTAACTCGGGAGTCAGACAACCTAGGTTCAGAGCCCATCTTTATCAGTTACTGGTTATGGGGCTTTGGGCAAGGTATCACACTGCTTGCTGCCTCAGCTTCCTTCTCCATTCAGTGGGGCGATGGCAGTCCCGACCTCACAAGGCTGTGAAGGCCGAGTGTGTTATTACAAGTGGACTGCTATAACACGCAAGCACAGAGCCAATAAATGCTCCCTCTTCGACTACGGTTGTATCATTTTCATCCTGCTCCTGCAGAAGGGCCAGGTGAGGCTTGCACAGGGTAAGTCACTTGCAAAGTGGCAGAGGTAGCAGGAGACAAAGCCAGGACTGCACCAGGGGCCTACGTGAGTCCAGTGTACCCTCTAACACGTCATTCCATCTGTGGTTTCTAAGCCCTGTCCATGGTCACGGTGAAGAGTACATTAATAAGAGTTAGCATTCACTCCATGCCCAAGAAATTTAAATCCTGAGCAGTTCTGCTTCAGAGCCCAAGCTTTTAACTCTCAAAGAAAATTACTCCCTTTTTACTGCTCCTCCCATCCTCCTATTAATAGCAAGCGGGGTCTCCTTTCAGAGCTGATACTTCTAATGACCCTCCAGCTCTTGGATAAAGAGAGGGTCAGCCTCAAGCACAGAGCAGATCAGCAAATCTAGAGGCACACAATAGGCTCTCTGAGCTTACCCTCTGGCCACAGCCCAGGCAGGAGCGGGAGTGCCCTCTTTCCAGGGGTGCTGAGGCTCCCTATAGCCAGGCAGGTAGTGGTTTGAAAGAGAAGGCTCTGGGGAGCTCCTGGAGCTAGCTGGTGTGACCCACCGTCAGCCAGGCCTCTGCCCAGCCCAGAGGGCGATAGGGACTGGCTGCCTTTTGTGACACCACCAGACCTCATGTGCCTGCATCAGCCGACGGGCACATGCTCAGCCTGCAGAGAGTGAGCTGTGGAGCGCGCCCTGCCCCACAGCGCGGGAGCGGGAGCCAGAGGCTTGCGTCTGAGCCCCCTTAACACCACGTCCAAGGCTCCCGCCCTCTCCGGACCTCAGTTTCCTCATCCTAGCCTTACAGCCTGGCCTTCAGAGACAGATGAGGTCATGCTTGAGAAAGTGCTATGTACAGAACTGAGCAAACATGAACTGTTGCCACTTTCGTCAGCTGAGTATGAGGGTTTTATTTAAAAGTGGGACTCATCAGCATAAAGTGAATGGCTGACACTAGGGTGAGATAGGATCGCCTGTATCTTTTTTAATTATCTTTGTTTTCGAGTCTGACTCTCACTACGTTTTGCTCTTTTGGAGTAGGGACCTTCTTATCCATCTGGGGAGCACACAGCCTCAGGCAGGGGTTGGCACAGCAAAGGCATCAGTGAATATTTGTTCTATAAATGGATAATGGGTGATAGATAAATGGATAGCTGGCTGTGTTGGAACAGTGCACG
Organism: Galemys pyrenaicus; assembly: GCA_019455555.1. NCBI lineage: Eukaryota > Metazoa > Chordata > Mammalia > Eulipotyphla > Talpidae > Galemys > Galemys pyrenaicus. The sequence goes on from JAGFMF010011768.1 coordinate 13,284,796, forward strand.
GACAGGTGGACAGATGGATAAAGGATGAGTGGGTGAATGGGTAGGTGGATGGATGGATGGATGGATGAATGGATGGATGGATGGATGGATGGCAATGGATAGATGGAAGGATAAGGGTTGATGGGTGATGGATATATGATGGACGGGTGAGAGTCAGATGTGTGAATGGACAATGGTGGACAAGTGGATGATGAATTGATGGGTGATGTTTGTGTCATGAATGAATAAATGGATGGAGGATGGATGGAACTGAGGTTGCAACTCCTGACTGGGTCAGATTTTTACTCTACTTTGGATCTCAGTTACTCAAATCTCTCAAACGACAAGGGTAGGGTACGTGCTTGGTGTGTGTTAGAGGGTGTTTGTGTGGACTGGCTGTGCTACCCGAAGGAAGAACTTGGCACTGAATGTGGGTTGTGGAAAAAAGTTCAAATAAAAATGTGCTTTTGAATCAACTTCTAGAGTATGCTCTCTGCCCTGTGTGAACCCACATTCTCCTCGCCCTCTCCACCAGCTGCCCTCTCCACCAGCTGCCCTCTCGGCCTACTCCAGGAAGCCTGTGTGTAGGCGGCCCTTGAGGTGTGAGAACTGACAGGGCTTCCACTGAGCCCTTCTGCACAGCACAGCCCCGTGGGGCACTGACGGCCATCAGGACACTGCTGCTAAGACCGTTGCCGGCATATCCGCCGCCCAGAGCGCCATCCTCCAGACAGCACGCTTACAGAGTGAGCCTCAGGGTTTGCCGGCCTCACTCCCAGCCTCTCGGGGTCTCCTGGAGCCAGGAGTGGGGACAGGGCCATCAACTGTTCACCCGGGATACTCTAGCCTGCAGCCCGCTCCCTCACCCACTCAGGGGATTGCAAGGAGGGCTCACACCTCTGTGAGCTGCCAGGAAGTTCTACCGAGGAGGCAGTGTTGCCCTTGCATTGAGCCCTGATGGGTGTGCAGGAAAACACCGGAAGTCTCAGAGTGACCTGCCAAGCGCCCAGTCCACGCATGTGCCCTCACGCATCCTGTGCCTTCCCTGGGAAACAGGTCGTGATGGCAGAGCGTGGGTGGGCAGATGACATCACACTTGTCTGTGAGCCGTGGAGACAGAGCACGGAGGGGGGAGTCATGCTGGGTCACAGGTGGAGGGAGGCTCACACAACCTTGAAAGAAGAGGTAGATGGAATTTTCCAGAAGGATCAAATGGGAGCCAGTTCAGAAGGGAACTGTTCAGAAATGCACAGGAGTATGAAGAAGCGTTTGAAGAAAGCTGTGGCAAGGCGTTCACCTGGAACTCTCCTGCCCAGCATCCACGCACCCCAGGTCTGAAGCAGCACCTTGGCTTTCTTTTGGAAACACCACGCTGAGGTTCTGCTGCCACTGACCCTTCCTCCCTTAGCTCCAGAAGTGAACAGATGACCCAGGCCTGGCTTATCCAAGCCATATCCCTCACGATGGTGGGCTTCCAAAGACAAGTGACCTAAAACTGGCTAATGAGCCCTTCCTGGGGGGCTTACTGGTACTAAACTAGGGGGATATAAAACATGGCACTATAGGGGGCTACGACTTGAGGAGGACCGCCATTGAGTGACCCCAACACAGGGATCAGGACTCAGAGATAAGGACAGAGGGGAAACAAAAAGGAAAAACACCAGAAACAGGAGAGATTAAAGGATATGGAAAGAAAGAGGAGAACCGGGCCTCCCTAGTGGCGCAGTGGGTTAAGCAATGCACTGTGAAGCAGACCGCAGCCACTGCAGCACGGGTTCGGTCCCTGCCGCCGGCCAGGGAGGGGACCCACATGGTGCGGCAGACCTCTCCTGCTGTGCCCACTGCTCCCCTCAGCAGTGTGCTTCCGTTGATCTGCCTGTTCTGCTCCCTGCTCTGTCTGTGGTGAATCCTCTCACCCCCCACACCTCTGGCCTGTACCCCAGTGCCTGTATGCATAAATAAATAAATCTTAAAAAAAAAAAAGAAAGAAAGAGGAGAACAGTGAAGGAGAACATCAAGTGAGCACCTAGATCTAGCTGAACCTGAAGCTGCCCTGCTGCCTTTCTCTCACATGTGCCAATAACAATTCATCTTTTGTTTAAATCAGTTTGAGTTGAATTTTATACACTTGCAACCAAGCAAGTTTCCTCGTTTGATTTTGTACCCCAACGCCCATAACTAGGGACATGGATGGACAGGGGTGGGCTGGGGTAGAGTGGAGTGGGGGGAGGGATGAGATGGGATGGGACAGGACAGGACAGGATGGGATGGGGCAGTGGTTTGGGGTGTCGTGCGTTGTTGTGGGGTGGGATGGGAACCTGCCCTGCCTTCTACGGCAACTGCACTTGCCATGCTGAGACTCATGCGCTCACTTTCCCAAAGCAGGTGTCCAAGAGTTTAAAGCCCCTCTACCTTGTAAATGTGTCCATTCATGAATCACAGAGGGGGACCTTAATGTCCTGCATCTGTCGATTTCAGTGTGCGGCAGGCTGCCTGCGGAGAGATCAGCTCCATTCTGGCAGCGGCCCCATGAAGAGTTGCTACTGTAGGAACGCTGCGGAGACGCGAGTCTCGCTTCCTGGTGTGCACACACCGTTTCTGACAGGAGTGGTCTCTGGGCCGATTCCCAAAAAGCGACCAGTCGGAGGGGGGCGGGCACGTCCCCACCCAGGCCTTGACGTCAGAGGGGCAGGACTGTGTCCTGAGGCTTCTCGAGCCTCAACGGGAATTATAACCCTACTGGAGAGGGAAGTCATCTGGAAGTTGAGAAAATGAGGAGTTATAATGAAAAAGCAACTAGAATTCATTAGAGCGAGGTCGGCGGGAGCCACATCTCCTGGGCGTCAGAGACACAGAGGAGGAGACACGGGCTCTTTGCCCGAAGGTTCCTCTCCAGGGAGCAGCCCTGGCTCTCGGAGGAGACAGTGCAGGCAACGCTTTTTTCTGCATCTCGATAGCTGTCAGATTGGGGCCTCGCCCCAGATTAGATGAGGCTACTAAAACAAGCAAGAAAGCCCTGGAACCCAGTACAAGGCACACAGCGTCTGTAATTCACCACAGTCCAGGTTTGCTTTAAAAAATTACAAAATCAGTTACAACAATGAGTGATAAGCCGCAGAGCTGGTGCGGCTGGGGTGAGACTGGCAGGCTGACACAGTGAGGTGTGTGCTAAACGCTCCGTGGTAGCCTCCGCCTGATGGCTTCAGATCAACATCTGATCCACTCACATCTCTGACCCTCAGGCCTCTATTGTCCCCGCTCCCTGCTCCCCTCCTGTGTGGCCCCCCCCAGTGAGCTCCAGACTACATGGCTTTCCTGTGGGGCACAGACAAACATAACGTGGCCAGGTCTGAACTCAAGATTCCTCCTTCCCATTAAAGGAACAAAACCAAAACCCTGCTCCCGCTTCAGCTGTCTGCATCTCAGTCGTAGACAGAATCATCCGTTCAGGACAAAGGTCTATGAGTTGTCCTCCTGCCTCTTTCCCCTTACTCCACATCCAATGTGTCGGCAGGCCCAGTGACTCCAGCTTTAAACTACACCGGGGATTCATCCAGCTCTTTCCATCTTCCCCCACGGCCGAGTCGCCAGCCTCCCGCAGCTGGGCCATTTACTCCTTAGCCTGCCTATTTCTGCCTCTATCCACTGCCCTCCATTCATCTGTCAGCGTGCTCTTTTGTTAAGTGCAAATCACATCTGATCCACCTCCCTGCTTGAAAGCCTTCCAGGGCTTCCCAGTATAATTAGGATGAAGTCCAAATTTTACACCGCAGTCCACAAGACTCTGTAAGACCAGGTCCCTCGAAAGCAACCTGACCTCTCATTCTCCAAGCCCACTGTCCATCTTAGAGCTCTTCCTATCTGCCAGTTGACTCCTACCCCAGGACCTTTGCACTGACTGCCTCTTCTTATACCACTCCTCCGTGCACTCTTACCACCCTCTAGGCTTCCATTCAAATGTTATCCCCTCAGAGAGGCTTTCTCCGCCCCCCAAACCTCTATCTAAAGGAGCTCTGTTCCCACGTACACCCACAGACAGAACAGGGGGCAAAATGTAACACCATTTTTAAAAAATGGATGTAGATGAATAATTGAAAACTGCTACAAGTGGTTGCCTTGTAGGTGGGTGGCTGGGAACAGGAAGACTTTTTTAGAGTGCATTGTTTTATGCCTTTAGGTTTTAAATCATATACGTACATTATCATTCCAAAATTTTTAATTAAGTGGAATACAGAAGGAAGGAAAGGAGTGAGAATGAGGGAGAAGGAGAAAGGGGAGACAGAGAGACTCTTGGAAGTTGTCCTAAAGAAAACATTTCACAAATAAAAATATTCTAGTCAATAAGATAATCATTGTGCTATTAAACTATAAGGAACCAAAAATAAGACAAATGTCCAGCAACACCAGGAAGATTCAGGAAATCGTGCTTTGGGAATAGGAGGGAGTAGTATGAAGCCCTTAATAATGCTGATTATTAAGACTGCAGAAATGTGGAGAAATGCTTATGACAATAATTAATGGAAAATCAGACTGTAAAAGAGGATATCGAGAGAGAGAAGTGCGGTGGCAAGAGGAAAGCTGTCGAAGAGGAAAGGCCACCGCCGTCTCAAGCAGGGACGATGCTGGTGTGTCGGCTCCAAGCGTCGGCCCTCATCTCTGTAGCCATCAGAGACTACGGCTCCCAGTGCCCACGCAGGAGGCAGGAGGCACCCGAAGCTGCTGAGGGGTGGGGCTAGGCCTCCGGGAGGTCGGGCAGGGCTTCCCCACCTCGGCTCCCCTGACCGTCCGGTGGGATAGCTCATGGCGTGGGCTGGACTGTGCTGGGAGATGCTGGGGAGCGTCCTCGGCTCCCACCCACAGGGCAGTGGCTACCCCCGCCCCAGTCATGCAAACTAGGATGTCTCCAGACAGCACCACGTGTCCCTGGGGTGCAGTGCCGCCCCTAGTTGAGAACCCCTGGAGTGAGCAGACGACGTCCCTGCTAGCCCAACTGTAAAATGGGAGCGTGCCAGCACATCCGTTCTCTCCTCGCCTCTGAACTCACTAATTACAGCTATATTTTTTAAAGAATATGTATATTAAATGGCTCTTTTATGGTGCCTTTTAAATTAAAATAAAATAGGTGAGGCTCCTTCTCTCATGGGAACCCCAAATGCTTGCTTCTCCCTGGCACGTATCAGTGACAATAATCATCATCTGCTCACCCCCTCACACGTCCCGGTCTGCTTTATAACACACGTGTGCTCCCCCACAAGGGGGTTCGGATGGGGCTACGTTTAATTCATAAAATATGAGGAAGCACTTTGCTACACCAGGATAATGGCCCTGATTTCCACATGGGGTCTTTATAGCTTAATGGCAGCTCAAATAATAAATTGTTTTAACGTCTTATTCAAGCTTTTCCAGAAACTGAAAATGTCAGCTCCAGAATTAGAGATTTTCTCATCCAACCCCTCATTTTCCAGATGGGAAATCTGAGCTCCCTCCACTCCAGGGAGTGACCACCTGCCTGCTGTCTCACAGCTCGCAAGGAGGAAGCCAGGACGAGGCCATGGGCCACCTCGTTGCCACTGGACCCCACGCTCTGGAGGGAAACACCGCTCGGCAGTGGGGGATGCGCTTGGGTCAGCAAACCAGGCACTTGTGACCAGTTAAGCGTCTGAGTGGGCTCCCATGTCGCAATTAGCTGAGTGAGGCTGGAGTGGGTGGTTTAGGAAAAAAGCTTGAAAAAATTTCTTCTGTCTCCATGTCTACCCTCCTCCCAACTCCCCAGTCACCTGTGGTATAACAAGGTCTGGAATTAGCATCTCTCAAGAGAGCATCACAGCCAAAGATCCCACATGGGCCAGGAAGCCACAAGGCACCAGGCACCTGACTCTGCCAGGAAATACTGACAGCCCCCAAAGCCACCCAGGTGCCGCTCTCCCCTGCCCCGCTCACCCGCCCCCTGCACTCACTGCTCCCCAGCCCTTTCTCCTGCCCCAGAGCATGTTCAGCCAGCACCCAGAGTCAGGAGGGAGTTAAGAGTGCCCTCAGTCAACAGCCAGAGGCAGCTGGCAGGCAAATGCCGTGTGTCAAGGGCATCCCCAGGGTCTTCAGTGTGGGTCCACAATGTCCGCAGACAGCCCGGCCAGGACACACACCGCCCCCGTCACCCTTCCTGCCCTGTCTCATGGCCCCTCTTCTTCTCTAGGACTTCTAGAAACCCCTTCCTAACAAACTGTCATCATGCAAATAAACCCTTAAGTCCTGGCTCCAGAGTCAGTTTCTGGGGGGCCCCAAAGGCAGCCGCAGAGCAGCCTCGGCTGGTGTGGGCTGAGTTCCTTTCTCTGAGCTCTCCCCAGACCGTCTCCCTCAGACAGTGACTCTGGAGTCTGATGGGACAAGGGGGGCTCCCCACAGAGCCCTTTGAAACAGCCCCTGGGCTGCTATCCCACCCATTATCTTCTTCCCTTAGCCTAAACTCCTCACAGTTGAAACCCCCCAGATCCCGCTGAATACATTTCTCACTGTGTAAGAGTTGTATGCCTGGTTTGTACTACCTAGAAGACTGAACAGTGAGAACAGAATCTTTCTTAATTCTTAGAACCACAAGCCATTAATGGATGAATAAGACAGACAAACCTTCTACTTCCTGGTGGACAAGCCACCTCCTGCATTCTCGCCAGAAGATCCATGCCAGTTCATTAATGTCCCTCTTAATAGAGGCCACCCAAAACTAAACCAAAATGCTTCATGTGTGTCTCTACCGTGACAGAGAAGAGATGGACCATCACCTCCCTCTTGCTATATATAATGTTTCTATTGATGCAACCCAAGGTCACATTCTGGGTTTTTGGAAACTACTCTTCACTGTTGACACATGTTGACACTTCCCTGGAGTGATGGGAGATCAAACTCCATCTCTAGTGGCAACACTGACAACAATAATAATATAAAATTTCAGATATATCTGTATATCTAATACACAATCAACCAAGTCTTACCAAGGCTCTCACGTGTTGTGGACTCATCCACTAGAACCTATTTGTTTACCCTTTAGCTCTGGATACCACAGGTTACGTTTTTCATCTGATGTTCCCCTGGTGGGATACAGTCATCTCCATCCTCTCCCCATCTCTCTGCACCCCAAGCCCTCTCCCAACTGCCTGATATCTGTACATTCGATCAGAGAGCCCCCAATCTCTCTTGCAGGTCAGTGTCAGCACTGAGGACAGTTCTGGCCTGGACCCCCAGCCACGGGCAGCCACATCTGGCCCAGCCCTCCAAATCTTGCCTTGTAGCAAGCACTCCTAATACCGGACATTGAGCAACGAGCATCAGGCTTAATAAAATTTGTTTACTTAACAAACACTATGTAACTAGACATGGTGCCAAAAAGCTTTACAAATACCAATTCATTTAGTATTTCATAGCAGTATCTCTGCATTAGGTACCATTGTTATCCCACTCCGCAGACAAGCAGGTGAGGCACAGAGAAGACGAGTAGCTTATGATACTCGCCCATTCTCATCCATTAATGCGCGAGCCGTACTCCGCCCCAGGCAGGCTGCCCCGGCCCGGCTCTTAACCCTGCTCCAAGACACAGGCTGCCAGAGTCACGGTCTAGTTCTTAGGTGGTTTAGCCTCAAGAGCTCTTATTAAACACATTTTTTGAAAAGCCACACTAAGGCCACGCACAGACCTATGGTGAGAGGACATCATGAACCAAGGGTTTCATGTTCATGGGTTTTTGAACCAAGACTTCGATTTTTGATTACTGTAATTCAGGGCTCCTGAGGTTCATTCTGGCAACATCACAACACATTCTGGTATTCTTGACAGTCCACAGAGTTCTTCCCCACGGGAGACAGAGTTTAATCTCCCATTACTCCAGGGCAGAGTACTTTATGTTCATTTTGCAAGTGAAGAAACAGACTCCCAGAGGCTGAGCAACTTGTGCACGAGCACGCACTCAGGAAGGAACAGAGGCAGGACTTGAACCCACGACCCTGGCGCCTAGACTCTACCCAGCTCTTTATCTCCAGCCCCCTCCCATCCCCTTCTTCCCAAACCAGAGGGACTCAGGGTAGAAGAGGGGACAGCATGTGTGTTGTCTACATATGTGCAGGAGTGTAGAATCAGCTCCACAGAAAGAAGGAGAAAAGTCTGTCGCCATGGTTACGCTGAACCTGAACAAAACATCACAGATTACCGTAGCCTTGAGCATCGGCCCCGTTCTGCCGGCAGTCGCCTAAGAGCCTATCGCCAGGCCTCGCAACCTGCCCGCCCGCTTCTGGAGCCTTCCTTTTTCATTATTCCCATTATTAAACCTGGCACTTTATAACAGCTAAATGTTTTCTAATTATTTACAGGTTCACCTTCACAGCACCCCACGAGATAATGATCCTGCTGTGCATTTCTGTAATATTCTGCCCGCCTCCAAAAACTCAAATTGAGTTACCAAGATTATCTCATTGATCCTCCCACTTAAGGCTCTGTCAGATCGTAGAAAGCAATTAGGATTGCCTCCCTCGGACATGCAGGGACACTGAGGCACAGATGGGGAGACCATTGTCTAGGAGGGAACTGTAAATCAGTGTATGGGCCACAGAGTATTCTGGGGGTTTTGGTTTTTTAAAGATATAATCCTAAATCAGGAAGAACAAGTGGGTTTCATTTCATTGCCAATCCCAAGCATAGATGATGGCTACCGATGGGCTGTGTTAAGAAAGATTCTGGGGGGGCCTCCCTGGTGGCGCAGTGGGTTAAGCAACGCACTATGAGGCAAACCGCAGCCGCTGCAGCACGAGTTCGATCCCTGCTGCCGGCCGGGGAGGGACCCACATGGCGCGGCAGACCTCTCCTGCCTGGCCCGCTGCTCCCCTCAGCAGTGTACTTCTGTTGATCTGCCTGTTCTGCTCCCGCTCTCTGTGGTGAATCCTCTCACCCCCCCACCACACCTCTGGCCTGTACCCCAGTGCTTGTATGCATAAATAAATAAATCTTTAAAAAAAAAAAAGAAAGAAAGATTCTGGGGCCTCCCTGGTGGCGCAAGGGGTTGAGCACTGCACTGTTGGAGCTTCTGCAGCCGCTGCAGCGCGAGTTCCATCCCCAGTCAAGGAGCTGACCCACTGGTCCAGCAGACCTCTCCTGTCTCCCCTGCTGCTCCCCCCAGCAATGTATTTTAGTAGATCTGCCTGTTCTGCTCCCCACTCTGTCTCTGGTGACTCCTCTCAACCCTACTCCCTTGCCTCTGGCCTACACCCCAGCTCTTGTATGCATAAATAAATAAAATCTTTAAGGAGAAAGAAAATAAAAGAGAGAGGGAGGGAGGGAGGGAGGGAGGGAGGGAGGGAGGGAGGGAGGAACTGAAGCAGTATCTGAGATTTGGGGGGAAGCTGGGAAGGTGCTGGCCCTGGTGCTGGCCTCCATCCCTCTTTATGACTGTAAAGGTCCTGTGAAGATTTCATGTTAGTTCTAATCCAGGAGTGACTGTCTGCCCAGGGGATATTCGGCAGTGCCTAGAAGCATTTAGACTGTCATTTGTCATCCACTGGGGCGGGTACTGCTGACATCTGGTTGGTAGAGGTTGTGGTGGCTTCTGAACACCCTACAGGGCACAGACAGCCCCCACGAGCAAACAGATCAAAATGCCTACTGCGCCGAGGTTGAGGAGCACAGGACAGAGACCCACACACAGCCTCGTGGGCACCTGGCCTCGGTCTTCAACGGGTTAGAAATCAACCTGCGTCTCTATGCTTCTGTATGCCCTAAAGCAGGATTTCCGGTCTTCTCCCTAAAACTTTTCTTCCCCCATTTTCCTCCCTCTCAGTAAATGCACCACCCATGGGTGAGTCGGGTGGAAAACAACGGTCCTACATGACACTTCTCCTTCCTGGGAGGCTTCATCGTGGTGTCCTGTTGGTCCTTTCCAAAACAGCTCCCACGCTCACCCCCCTCCTCACACCCACCAGGCCCCACCCAGCATTCTGTGTGGACACCTCCCCGCTGGACCTCCCACCATACCCACCTCCACTCTACCCCTGCTCCCCCAGGGCCTTTGCACCTGCTGCTCCCTCTACCTGGCGCTCTTTCCCCAGATCTTCTCCAGGAAGCTCCATGTTAACATTCAGGTCTCAAGAAAGTCACCTCCCCAGAGAAGACTCCCACCCCAGCCATCCAAACTAAAGTCGCCACCCATGCCATCACTGGTTTTCTCCTTCTTTCACTATAATCCTCGTTCTTTGAAATCATCTCATTTTTGTATTGCCTCACCACTCCCCTCACAAAAAGATTAAAAGTTCGTAAGGATAGAGAATTGTCTTTTCACCACTTTCTCATTACTTAAAAAACAGAACCCAAAACGCCACGAGAAACAGGGCTGAGCATACAGTACGTACTCAATCTTTTTTCCAAAAACTAAAATGTCAAGGACAGATGCCTTTTCAGCGACCTAAGAAAAGACCCAGCAGATAAAGACATCCTCACAGCCCCCAGAACAGGAGCCTTCTCTCCTCTGAGTTCTGACTCCTGAGACTCTCAGGCAGGAGGAGAGACTTGCAGGCAGCTCACTCGCCCCTCCCCCCCAAGGCAGGCCAGGCCAACCCCCTGCCCAGGCACCTCTTGGGACCAGCTCAGATATAAGCAGATTTCCTGCTCTCTGCATCCCAAGCACCTTATTCAGACTTAAAGGCAGCAGAGGTGCCCATGCCCCCCTGTGCCAAGAGCTAAGGTAGAGACTCGGCTGGTATATTACATCCTCGTAACCTCCCGAACCTTTCAGGTGTTTAGTTTTAATCCATTTCACTTATGGGTAAAATGAGGCACCTGCCGGTGGAGTCATTTACTCAGGTTGCAAGAGACACCCAGGCAGCAGGTGATGGAAGAATTCCCACGGGCAAAGATCCCCTGCTATCCATCTTTTTTGTCCAGCACCTATCAGAATAAAGCACCTGATACAATATTCATGTGCCTGATATATTATCTCTGTACCTGATATAAAATTCATGAACCTGATATAATATTAATGAACCTAATTTTTTTAAATTTTTTTAAGATTTATTTTTATTTATTTACGCATATAAGAACTGGGGTGTGGGCCAGAGGTGCAGGGGTGAGAGAATTCACCAGAGACAGAGTGGGGAGCAGAACAGGAGGATCTACTGAAATACACTGCTGAGGGGAGCAGCAGTGAGACAGGAGAGGTCTGCTGCACCCTGTGGGTCAGCTCACTGGCTGGGGATTGAGCTCATGCCTCAGTGGCTGGCAACAGCTTGATAGCATTGAGACTTTAACCTCTGCACCACCAGGGAGACCCTCATGAGCCTAACACAATATTCATGTGCCTTCAGAGCTTACCAAAAGGTCATGGAATGAATAGTGAATGACTGAATTCCAACTCATGTCTTCTTGACTCTAAATTCAGTAGAGAGATCTACCACAATTTCCCCTCCTGTTTATCAAAATCTCCCCTCCCTTCACAGAGGATGCTTCTGGTTTGAAACGGGTGCTGTCCAGTTTCAGTTGCCCCTTTATCCATCATTCAATCAAAATGCCAAAGGAGACACACAGACAAAGCAGTGACAAGTTACCAGGTGACTAGAAACTGGGCCGGTTGTCAATGGTCTCTGCCAGACCAGGAAGGAATTTCCATTAATCAACTTATCTTTGCAGTCAAGAGTTGAGAGGAAGAGAGAGGTCCTACCTCCAGCCAACAGATGCACAGATAGAAATAAACCCTGAGAAAGAAAAACAGAGATCTGCTTGGTGACCGAAACGCCAAATCGGGACACAGAGGATGGCGAGGAGGCGCCACCAGCAGCCAGGTGAGGAGGGAGAGGGCTCAAGAGAATCTGCCCGTCCTACGATGCTACGTACTACGGAGAGCGCTCCCATGCCCGCAGATGCAAGGAAAACCATCACAGACAGGGGTGGAGGCCAGTCCACCTTGGCAAAGAGGAATGAGGTGTCCAAGGGAGAGAACAAAAGCAATGTGACTTCGGAAGCACAAGATAACCCACGAAAGACTGTGAGTCCCTAAGAAAACACAAACTCTACGGCCACGATCTGGCGAGTTGGCGGAGTGGACAACAGGCTTGGCGGAGAAGAAATGCCAGAGAGGAGCCAGGCCAGAGGGAGCCTAGCAGAGGGAGGGCCCGCTGTGGGGCTGAGGCGCCGCCAGTGGAACCGGCTCCACCCTACAGCGGTGTCAGAGGGAGGCGCTGAACCCCACAACTGAGAGCCTGCCAGAGAGGAGCCGTCTTGGTGGGACTCAGGGACCACCTAGGGCACACCCCTCAGGACAGAGAGAGTTCTCTTTCAGTGTCTGCTCCTCTGAGCCAGAACTGAAACTAGAGCCTCCAGACGCCTCTACGTGGATGGAGGCACATTTCCTACCCTCTTGGCGTAAACCCAGAATCTGGCTCGGACAAGGGGAGAGAGGGTGGAAGAGACCCCTCCGGCCAGGGCTGGACCAGCACCGCCTGGCCTTCTTCACCAGCGCAGAAAAGGGTGAAGGGCCTGGGCTTGCAGCCCCCTCTCTTGACCATTCACATACTCCAAAAGCTGGCGAGCGAATGCTCTAAGCTAGTGGAAATGCACACGAACGAGACAAGAGGCGACTTCGGTTTCTGGTTCGCAGAAAGACACTTGAGCGTCGCCATCTGTCCCGACAGTCAGGACAAAGTTGAACAAGCTGAAAATCAATAACTTTTCTTAGGTTCCCCAGGAGAAGGGGGTGACCAGGCGAACTGCTGCCCCAAACTAGAGAGAGGATGGATACAGGGAGTCACGACTTCTGGGAGCAGGAACTCAGGCACGGACGCCACTGTGGGAACTGGGCAGGGCTGGGGAATTCGAGCCACACCTGCCTGGTCACTGGAGGCCCCGTGTGGACCGGTCAGAGGTTAGAATTCCAGGGGCTCCCACTCCAGGTCCTCGCTGTGAATATCAGAGAAAAATCCTCTCCTGCTTCCGAGTTGGGGAGGGGAGGGGAAGCCTTCTGGAATTCACCGGTGCATGCTGTTCTTAGCAAGGACAAGAGGAAGCAGCTAATGGAGCTGAACCTGTGGGGTGTGAGCAGGAGCTGAACCTGTGGGGTGTGAGCAAGCCTGACAGGCCCCGAGCCTGCTCCACCCAACAGGGCTGGGCAGAACCCTAAGACCTCTCCTCTCCTCACAGGCCCTGGGGCTGGTTCCCTGTTTCCTGGCCTCTAGCAACGAGCCAAGACAGCTTAATTTTTGCCCTTTGTAGGCAACTTCAACCCCTACCCTGCATGACTTTTTCTCCACTCAGCCTTTCAAAATAGAGAATTTCATTCACAGAATATATAAATTTTGGGTTTTTAATTGTCTGGGTACCTGTTGAGATCGGCATTAGGGAGGCTTGATTGCATTATATTTTCAATTATTTCTACTTTTCCATTTGTTCCAGGCGCTTCCCCAGGAATACCACTTATTTATGGGATGGCTTTCTGTCCTCTGACCTCAGTGTCTATTATTTTCTCTCTCCTCATTTCATATATATCCAAAGACCACAGGGAGCTATTCTTAGATAAACCAGATAAGCCAGCGTTAGCAAGTAGCTGGTGTGGCCTGGAGATAAAACCCACCCTCCTCACCTACCAAGCCCTTGTCTTTATAGGTGTTGTCTACAAAGATCTCTCTGCTTCCTCTCCCTCCTCAACACCCCCCACATACTCCACAGCTCATGCTCCAGCCCCATTCACCTTCTCACCAAGCTCTGCCCCCACACAGAGCCTCAAGAGGGCCATTTCCTCTGCCTGCTGGGACCCGCTGCCTCTCACTGGCAAGTCTCACACAGAGGTCCCTCCTCAGTGGGTCTGGGCTTGAGTACTATTCACACATACACACTCACACATGAGGGCAAATGCACACACGTGCACACACACACACAACCTGGAAGACCCTCTTCATCACTGCATCCCAACACCCAGCACGGGATCCAGTACACAGCTGGCGGCCGTCACATACACCATCATATCTAACTCAAAGCCAACCAAGATATGAATAAAAATGAGAGGGGGAGGGTGGAGTAAACTAAAAAGATGCAATTAGCACCACTTAAGCAAGGGCTCAAGTGGCAGTTATTGTTACAAATATGGGTGAAAAATAGAATTCAAAGCAGCTAGTCTCCTCACCCCACCAGAGAAGATATGTACTCCCCTCTGTCACTCCTTGTGGTTATTAATGTAATAGGAGTTCAAATATTAAAGACAGGATTAATAGCAGTATGTATAATTTTAAAATCATTAGTATAGAAAAAAATAAACAAAACCTAACCCATATAGTAAAAGATGAAAAGAAGAAGAAACTGTTTAAGGAATAAAGAACAAAAAGCATCCCCAAAATGAGAGAAGTATGATCAAATATATTTATTGTAGAAATAAAAGTTATTTGCTTAAGACCTTCAGATTGTACCAAGTCTTAACTCTATAAACTGTTCTTACCAAATATGCACCCAACAGAAAGTCATGGAAAAGTTAATAAGATGACTGGAAAGAGTTACATCAAGGGGACACAAACAAAAGAAAGCTGGGATAGCATATTAAAATATGAAAAAATAGAATTCAGAGCAAAAAGCATTCACTAGGGGAAAATAGTCATTTTATCTTGACAAAAGATAAAATCCACAATTCCACAATGAAAATATAACTGTCACGATTTCTTTGTGATGAATAACATGGGATAAAGCTTTATAAAAACAAAAACTATCAGAAACACAAGTGAAAATGGAAATAATTCTGCTGAAGAGAAAGACTTTGACCCACCTCATCCAGCTTTTGGCAGGTCAAGAAAGCAAAGAGGAATAAATAACAAGTTAATCTTGAATAAAACAATCTACAAAGCCGCTTTATCCAACATACAGAGAATATATCTGCTTTTTCAAATACAACATTTACCAAAAACATTATGAAGCAGAAATTTCACAGGGCATCTTCTCATTCAGTAAAACTAGACACTAATGACAAAAATGTAACCAAATAAGACAGAGTACTGGAAATTTTTTTTAATGCTCCCCTAGATCAATGAAAAAACACAACTGAAATTTCAAAACTGTTAGAAATGAACTTATAACATCAGAATTCTTAGAAATCCATTTGAATAAAGCAGTACATTTTAAATTCATAGGATAAGGCCAATGAGGTGCTATGAGGTAAACTCATAGCATTAAAATGCTTTCTCTTTTTTTAACTATGACAACGAAGTTCTCCATTCAAACGCTTACACATGCTACCAAAACAAACCTCAAAAAAGTATGCCAAAAGAAAAAAAGGATGTATTAGAAAATTTAACAGAATTGATAAAAACAAGGGCACCAATTGTTTTAAAAGGTTGTCAGGGAGCAGGGAGCAAAAAGCAATCAAATTGGCAACCTGGACAGAAAAAAGGGAGCACAAGAACAAATTACTCCAACCTGGCCCAACTCAGTACAGACCCCACATACAGAGTCAAGTTAGACTGTTCTTTCCAGAGAAGCTGAAAAATAATTTTCGCCAGAGTCTCACCCACGGCAGACTTGAGCAAGAGAAAATACAAATTCATGGGTTAGGAATGCAAAAAGAAGACTAATCAAAGAGAGGCTTTTTTTAATCATGAAAACACTCTATGACATTTTATGCAAATAATTTCAAGACTCTTGATGAATAAAATTACTTTTTGAGAAAACACAACTCACTAAAAATTGACTGAAGACGTAGAAAACTGAAGGGGCCAGTCGCCGAGGACAAGCTTATTCTGTCTAGATCCCCCTCCCCAATTCTACGCAGCTGCCTCCTTTGGACTTCAGGTCTCAGTTCAAATGTCACCCCTTCAAAGAAGCTCCCCGACACCCTATCAGAAACCCCATCTTCTTACCCTGCTGCATACTACTCACATCTGCATGAAATTATAGCTCTGACTAGTATTTTCTAACTCATTTTGCTTTTCTCTCCACTGGAGCGTAAGTTCCTGTGAGCAGGGACCTGATAAGTTCCTGTGAGCAGGGACCTGATTCACCAAATGTCCCCAGTGCCTAGCAGAGTAGGCGCTCAATAAATGCACTGAAAGAATGAATCGAAGGACGGATGAATTAAGGCCAAAGAGGACAAGAAAATGTCCAGAAAAATCCTCCCAACTCATCTCTCATTACAAAGGACAAATCTTTTAAGATGGAAATAACTAGAAAATACTCGAAGGCTTGGGCAACTTGGTCAGCAGGTCAAGGTTCATCTCTGGACAGATGGCCATGGGCCTCAAAACTCTACGGCCTCCATCTGAGGGGAGAAGAAAATCAGGCTGGAAAAGTGATGGAGCTGGTGACAGGTAGCTGATGTCTGGCGAATGAGTCAAGAGCACCTCAGCAAGTCCTCCTGCTTCCTGTCAGGGTCCTGGGGCCACTGGGCCTGAATCTGGTGGCACATGAGCCAGGATCACCAATAAGCCTCTTCTTGTTGCCTGACCCTCTAGAATACCAGTTCCACAAGGACACACCCTTTGTGTCGCCCACCTTGGTGACCTCGGCGAGGCCCAGCAGCTCCTGGTCTGAAGCACCGATGGTTAGTCAAGCTCGTGTCTATCTTAATGCTCAAGGATACAAACGCCATGGACTGAGAATTTGTCTGTTTTTCCTGCAATAACACCTGTACCCCGGCACGTAGTAGGTGTTTATTAAAATGAATGAATGAATGAACAAGAGTCTGAAGTGTTCCCTTCAGAGTAATGCTAGCTGTTCACTTTCCAGGAAATGGGGCTTTTGGGGTGATGGTCAAGAGGGGCAAGCGGTAAAGTGTCTGAAACCAAGGTACGGTCTTGTGATCTTCAAGGAAGAGCAAGGCCCAGTCTGAAGACACCAGGGTAGAGGGAGACCATCCCGGCTCCAGCACCAGCTCAGCAAGACAGCGCGGCCTGGTTTCGGGGAGGCCCTTCCCGGTGGTGACTTGAGTGTCCTTGTCCATAAAACAAAGGCATTGGCTCTCAAAACATGGGCTGCAGATCAGTGGGCACTGAGGTGGATCCAGCAACCGAGAGCCTGTCTGGGGGAGAAGGGGTAAGAGAACAGTGAAACGGAGCGGGGGAAGAGGGTGTGTTAGGATGGAAGGGCCACATTTTAAACAAGGTGACCAAGGAAGACGTCCCAGGAATTGGGATATTGGGTTAAAGTCACAGGCAGATCCGGAGTAAGAGTGCTGGGGCTGAGTGGGCTGCGTGGAAAGACCCTGGGGCGGGAGCCTGCAGGGTGTTTTGTGAGACTGGAGCAGAGGAGGGGAGGAGCAGCGCAGGGCAGATGAGGCAGAAGGACAAGGACAAGTTATAGTGGCTCTATGGCCGCTGGGAGGACTTGGGCTTTGCCCAGGTGCGGGGAGGCCAACAATCCGTGGCAGGGGCCCCAGCAGACCGTGGGTGGCCAGTGGGGGCAGGAAGACGGGGAGCAGGTGCTGAGTCTCCAGCAAGTGTGGCTCAGAGCAGGTGGAGAGATGGTGAAAACAGACATTGGACTCTGCGTTTCAAAAGAGACAGCAGGATTTGCCGGTGGACCTAGCAGGGTGCACACATGGGCAAGGAAAGGGACAGATAGGAGCCAAAGACGATGCAGGGCTATGCCTGAGAAATTGGAAAGGCGGCCCTTGTCCTTTCTCGGCGCACCTATCACCCACTCCTCAGAGGAGGAAACTGAGGCTGTGCTGCCTCTGAAAACTCAGGAGAGGAAGAACTGCTTCTCTAAGCCCTGGCTCGGCCTGCGTCTCCACCCAAGGCCTCATCTTCCTTGGGAGCCTGGAGCCTGCCCAGCCTCCATCCAGGGCCTGCTGAGGGCATCTCAGCTCGCCTCTGACCCGGCCCTGGAGCCCTGGTGCCCCAGCTCTGCACTCTGCAACAGGCGTGGGGTCCTGGGCCTCTCCCCGAGGGTCAAAAAGGCCTCTTCTCTAATCTCATCTCTTCTCGCCCTCCCACACCCCTTGCACACAACATCCGGCTGCTCCTATCCTCCCCGCCCCCGCATGCACTGGGGCCCCAGATAGCCCAGGATGGTGAGCCTGGGGCTGGGGTCAGCTCTTCAACCCCAAAGGATTCTGCGTCCCGAGAACCAGAGAGCCCTGTTCCTGGGCCCCACAGCGAGAGAAGATGAACACAGTCTCTGGTTTGCTCGCAGGTGCTCACTTTAGAATGAGAAAGACAAGTCAAAAACATACGCAAAATTAAGTGATAAAGTAAGAGAGCAGCAGGGCCCGTTGAGGTCTGCTACAGCTGAGCTGAGACTGAAAGACTTAAAGATGTTTCCCTTCCTAGAGGAAGGGAATTGGCCGGGGACCAGCAGGAGCAAGTGTGCCAGGCGGGGAATCGGCTGGTGAGGCTGGACCGCAGGATGCCCAGCGAAGCGGGGATGGGCGGCTTCATCCTGCATCAGCCCAAAGCACTGAACAGTTAAAAGCCTCTGAATTCCAGCCGAGGCGACACCCTAAGGGACCAGGATGCCACGAGGGCGAGGCCACAGACTCCTCCAGCTCCCAGCTCTCTCCGCGTGGTGTGGGTGACCAGCGGCCACCGCCCGCCTGTGCTGGAGGACTGCTTCCATTTCCGCACCCCTCCTGTGCCCGGACGGTAGCCCAACACTGACTCTGGCTCAGCCACGTGAGTTCTCAGGCCAGGGGACAGGAGCAAATGTGAAGGAAGCAGAGGCTTGAGAAGGGCTTGTCTGTCTGGCCGTGGCTCCTCCACAATGCTGCACGAGGGCCTGCGGGCCCGTCTGCTGGGGACGCAGCTCAGCCCAGTCGCCTCCATGGCAGCTGCCAGATGCCAGCCACCGCACACGCGTGAGCACAGCCCAGCCCCGCCCAACCCGGCCACCGACTCCGGAGTGCAGCAAACAGCTGCTACTGTGCCACTGAGATTTCGTGCTTGTGGCGACCGTGAACTGACACATGCTCCTGCTCCCAGACCACAAGCGGCCGTCAAGCTGCCCCAGGCATGTCGCCAAGGCCTGGCCGACCATCACGCCCCATCCCCTTTGTCCACACTCATCGGTCCGGGGGTGGGGACATAAATGTGACAGGCCCAGTGAGAACCAGTTCTGAAGTCTGGAGGGAGGATCTTGCTCTTCCGCTGAAGTTACGAGAAGGACAAGCAGGTGAGCTCAGAGTTTTAGGGCAACCTCAAGAGAAGCGTCCCCTTGAGGACCAAGACCACCCAGGGGACGGCAGCACCAAGTGCTGGGAGGAGGCAGGCCCAGCAGCACAGCCCACCCAGCCACACACACGCTGGGCTTGGCTTCGGGACTCTGCACAAGCAGAGACATGAATTCCCTTTTTCGGGGAAGCCCATATTCTGAGTTTTCTCCCTTGCAGAGAGTCCTGCAGTCTTAGTCAGCAGGCTGACTTCCTGTCAATCCCCTCCCCAGCTCGAGAAGCTCTGGTCCCGCGACCCCAGGTTCTATAACCCCCACCCCCACTCCCAGGACAGCAGGCCGGACCGGCTGGCCACTGCACCACCACAGCCTCAGACTCCCCTCCCCAGACCCCGAGCCAACAGACAGGACACAGGCTGGGATCGACCCCCTCACCACGCATCTGGCCCGGACGCCGCAAACCGACAGGACAAGGATCTCCCTGCCCTCCTTGTGTTTGCTTTTGGCCACCAAGCAGGCCTCTTATTTTTAAGTGAATTAGTTGCCAAATCTTAACAAAATGACTGGCTGGGCCCCCACCTGTGCAGAGAAGGTCACCTGGAGCCGAGAGCAGCAGCGTCTGCCCCCACGCAGTGGCTCTGTGGCCCCCGCCCACACTGCTGTGTTGGCCTAGGTCTCCAGTCTGACCCTGGAGGACTCTCGTGGGTGGCTCTGGACCGGAGAAGGGACCCCTCAACTCCACCCTCCAGGACCTAGGTGGTCCTGGTCTGGCCTCCAAGCCCTGGTGTGCTCGCCCTCTCCCTGACCTGTAAGCAGCATCGTCCTTCTAACACACCATCAGAATTCTCGTTCGGGCTCAAATCTGTTTCTGTATCTTAACCACCAGGGTCTGGCAGGCAGCACGGATGTCCCAGGTCCTTGAATCCTGGCAAGATAATTGTGAGCCTGGTACCCCAGAATTTAAACAGGTGGCACCCCTGCAGCTCCTCGCAGATGAGAGGCAGGGGGCACAAAAGGACTTTGACAGTCCATGGGAATGACAGGCCAGACCTGGGCCACTGGCTCCACACAGAAGTCTGAGAAGTTCCTAGAGTCCCAAGTGGACTCAACACACAGCCACTGAAGACGTACTAAGTGCCAGCTCAGCTAGGTCCCACAGAGGAGGGGGCGTTCTGTGAAATGGACCGGAGCACACACCCGGTGAGTGGGGACGTGGAGGCTGGAGCCCGGGCTCCCCACCCCTCCTGCCCCCACCTCACTGGGTCCGAACAACCGTTAGAGAACTAGATGCAAAGATCAAGTCATCACACAGCCGTCCCACACACGATGGCTGAGCTCCTACTAGGTGCTGGTGCCTGTGCTCTACGGGCCGGCAGGGACGGTGCAGAGAAACCCAGTCCCAGACCGGTGGAAGGAACACACAAGCAACAGGGAACCTGGCCAGAAAGTGCGAGAAGAAAAATCAGACAGCAGTGTGGGGTGGGGCCAGTTTGAGAAAGAACTCAGCACTGACTTAAAGAAGTTTCAGACCCAGTCTTTGGTGAGCTGGGGAAAGGTTATTCCAGGCAGAGGGAAGCAAGAACCAGGGCAGAAGTGGGGTGGGGGGGGGCATGTGTGCCTCTTTGGGGGGCTTCAATGGGGGGGCGGGCAAGCTGAAGACTGCCTTGGTGGGGTGTAGACCTCTGAGAGGATATGGCTTTGTCTCTAAGTGAGAGGCTGCTATGCAGGGAAGGGACAAGATCTGCAGGTCACAGAGGGGGGCCATGGCAGAAGTGGGGAGCCAGATGCAGATGTTCCTAGGCAGTGAGGAGGGGGACATCCCCAGCAGGTTTTTCACCAAATCTTTGCCCCTAGGGCTGGTACTCCCTATTCTGATGCCCATTCTCCAGGGCAACAAACTGAGGATTTGCCTAAATCACGCTGCAAAAGAAAAACAAAGCAAAAAGCAGAGTTGGCCTGGCCTGGAGAAGTTTCCATCCTTAGAGAGAGGATGGGCGGGGCTCCACCTCAGACAGGGGAGGGGGCCTGGCCTGATCTGGACACGGGTGCAGCTGGCCACCCCCTCACTTCCCACCGCCATCCCCACGAGCCCTCTAGACCCCGAGCCCCACCAGACTCCGGAGTCCCCCGTGTCCTCAGCCAAACACACACAGATGAAGCCCAGCAGACTCCTGCCACATCAGCTCCCGCCAGCAAGGCACAGCCCCTCCTCCAGGCCCTTCCTCGGCCGGGCGCTGCCCCCCAACCCCCCAGCCCTTCGGAGCATCTAAACCAGAAGAGAAATTCAATTTGCGTGAAGGACTTGGGGTAATTCTGTGTGGAGGCCACGCTTCCTTTCTGTTGGCTGAAGGGGCTCGATGCTCCTTCGCGGAGAAAGGAGAAAAGGTCTCTTTGTGCCGAGCTGGTGAAAGTGTGTCTGTTTAGGACCGGCCGCTGTTTTCTTTGTGAACGCTGTTGATTTTAGTGTGGGAAAGGCTTATTCGGCTTCCCCGTGGCTGTCCAGAGTGGGGAGAGGCTTATCTGAGCACAGAAAGAAATGACCGAACAGGCACTGGAGAGAGGGAGCATGTAGCAGCGGCTTCTCACGGACAGTCAGGGTTTCCTGGTGGCGTTTTCATTAGGGGAGAGAGCGGGCTAGGAGAAGGCAGCAGGGGCTGCCCTCCTGGCTGGTAGTTGCCTGGTGAGAGAGGAGGAAGTTTCCTCGTGGGGGGGGGGGGCAGAGTGGAGAGCAGGATCTTATTAGGGGTGTTGGGATGGTTTTTCCTCTTCAAGTAAGAACATAAATTTAAAAGATGGGCTCGGAACCCAGAAGAAAGGTTGTCATAGCAACAAAAGTTTGAGGCCAGGTACTTCCTGAGACCCTTTCCGAGCCACTGCGGTGGAGGGGCAGGAACTGGGCACCCTGGGATCAGCTGGGGAGCCATCCAAGCTCGCACTTTCTCACCAGCACTGACAGGCTGATAACTGTTTTCCAAGCTCCCAGGGAGGAAAATTGTGATTTTCTGGGAGGGGCGACCTCTAGCCAGCAGTGATCAAGGAGAAGAGGAAAAGTGTGGGTTTGTTCATTTACCCAGCACATGGACCATCCATCTTTCTAACAGAGAACAGGGTGGGTTCTGGTGCTGGGTCCCCCGAGTCGCCCCTTCTCCAACCCCCACTGCAGCATTCTCTTACCCATCACTTCACCCTGGTTCCTCTCTGCCTCTGAGACGACCACCCCAGCCCCGTGGGCAGCAGGGAGCTCCCACAGGGTGCTCTGCGAGCCTCCGACTCCTCACCTGGGCTCGGAGCCCTGGGAGCACCTGGGTGTTAGCCTCAGGGTGTCGGCAAGGATTCACCGAGATCAGCAGGTGGGAAGTTTTAAGCACTGGGGAGGCACAGTAAGTGCAGCCAGCATGGTCTCTGAAGGTTCCGTGGAGAACGTTTTGGAATACGCTCAGCTTTGCACAACCCGTGGCAAGCCCTAGATGAGCTACAGGAAAATGACTGCCATGACCTTCGGGGCAGGCCAGGGGAGACCTCGGACAAGGGGCTCTGCAGGCCAGGTAGGGACGTGACACCTGCCCACGGCCGGCCAGCACACTCTGCGGCTGCAGGGGGACCCTGCCGTGGCAGAGGCAGGGCCTCTGGACCCTGTGACCATCTTCTTGAGCTTGGAGAAAGATATGTGGGGACCTCTACCCTGGCGCACTCAGGAGGCCTCCATGAAGGAGGAGGGCAGGGGCAGAGAGGAGGAGTCAGGATTGGACTGAGTGGGAAGCAGGGAATTTGAGCCAGAGTACATTTTGAGGTTTTTTAAAATTACATCCCAAAGTAAAAATTGAGTCCTGAGTACACACCAGACACGAATCTGACGGGGGCGAGCGGGCCCGCTGATGCCGGTGCCTTTGGCAAACAGCCAGCACTGAGCAGGTGGTCACAGAAAAGTTCACGGCACACCCCAGAGGCAAGGGGGAGCAGCAGTACCTCAGAAAACCTCTGGCTTGTGCTCCCCGGGCTTTGCCCAACACTTGCCCTGCAGACGCACCAAAGGACAAGCACCAGACCCACCAGAGGCTGGAACAGGGCGAGGAGGGAGACCACCAGCAGCCCTCCTGGGGACACCCTGTGGGGACGGGGGCCAATCACCCAGCGGCTGAAGGCAGGTGCCCCAAAATTTCAGGCTGTGTCAAATGTGATGAGGAGATAAAGGTGATGAGGAGACAAAGACAAGGCAACCTGCCTCCAAAGGGAGATTGGGAGCTCGGTCTCCAGAGAACCCCACCTCCACAGGCGGTGGGAAGGTGCCCTGAGCTGAGGGGGAGCCAGTCAGGGAGTGCAGGGAAGGGAAAGCCAGGCGGAAGGGAAGCAGAGGGAGCATCTTCCTTGGGTTTATTGGACACGTTCTTCCCTCCCTCCGTCCTTTAACCCAACTAGGCCAGCGGCTTATTCTGGGCTGACTAAGGGGTGCCGCCCCTTGCCCCCTGCCATGTCCCCACCCAAGAGCTATGCATGCACCAGGAAGTCCTAACCTTGGAAAAAGAGGTCCCCTCAAGAGGGTTCCCTCACCTGGACATGGGGCAACCTCACCTCAGAGGTCCGGGTGACAGGGACCAGCACCCGGCACCTGGCAGGACCGGGGTCAGGGAGCCTGCCTCTGCGCCCTCTGACGGCCCTGCTGCCCGCTGGTGGCCACCTCGGGCCCTGGCTGCCTCAGTCCCGCATAGGAAGGGGTTTGAGGCAAAGGGAGCAGTTTTCTCTGCCTTCTGAAAAGTCACCCCTGCCCCCAAGTCTGCCAGAGTCTCACGGAGCTGACTTTCCCGCCTGCCTCTGTCACTCTCCTCTGGCTGCAAGAGTTACTCCGGGGACCCTGTTGGACTCCTCACCCGCCACTCCGTGCCCCCCAAGCCCTGCCTGGGAGCGGTTCACTGCGGGTTGGAGATGGGGCTCCAGTGGCCCCCCTCATCCGCGTCTGTCTCTGGGCATCTGTGGTGGGAGGGGCGGTTCGGGCAACTGTCCCTGAGCCCCCACCCCCAGAGGGACGGGGACGGGGTGGGTGGGAGGTATCCAGGGTCCCGAGAAAGAAAGGGGGCAGGGGAGACACGAGGTGAGTTCTGGCGCGGAAGCGGCGCTCCCTCGCCGGCCAGCCCTGAGGTGGTGCCGGCAGACGCGCCTCCCGGAGCGCCGCAAGCTCCCCAGAGCAGCCCGGCGTTCGGCAGGGGCAGGAGCTGAACCCGGAATCCTGAACCCGCTGAGCGTGCGAACCCCCAGCCTGCCGCCCCCGGAGCTGCCCCGCGCTCCTTCCCCGCCGCCGCGCGCCTGCCGAGCCCTGCGGAGCGCCGGGCCCCGGGGCTCGGCGGCGGCGCGGGCCCTTCGCCTGCGGGAGCGGCGAGCGCAGCTGTGGGGCCGCGGCCGCCGAGCCCCGGGGGCGCCGAGCCGAGCCCGCCGGCGCCGCCGCGCACTCACCGAGCCCGCCGAGCTCCTCCTCGCACGAGTACCAGATGCCGGTGTGGAAATTCCTGAAGAGGAAGCGGTCGTCGCCCGTCTCCCAGCTGTAGAGCGCGCCGCCAGGGGGGCCGTTCCCCGCGGCGGCGGCGGTGGGGGCGGCGGTGCCGTTGGCCGTGGCGTTGGCGCCCGAGTTGGGGCAGTTGGCGGGCCCCCCCTGGCCGCAGCCCGGCTTCGGCACCCGCTGCGTGCCCTGGCACCAGTGCGTGGTGAGGAAGGCGGTGGTGGCGAAGAGCAGCGCCAGCAGGTTCAGGGCCACGGCCAGGAGCGCTCGGCCGCGGCGGCTCGTCTTCATGCCGCCCGCGCCGCCGGGACCGCGCCGCCGGGGAGCTCCGCGCGCGAAGTTGGCAGCCGGCGCCCCGCGTCAGCGGCCGCTGCCAGCCGCGCCCCGGGGCCCGGGCGCCTGCGGTCGGCCGTGGCGGACGCTGCGCGGGCCCATGGCCCTCCCCGGCGGGGGCGCGGCGCGGAGTACCGGGGGGCGGGCGGCGGCGGCGGAGTGGCTCCGACGCGTCGGGAGCCCAGAGCGCGAGTGCACCTCGGCGAGGAGCCGCCGGCGCCTGGCTGCGGCCACGGCGCAGGGACGCGCGCCCCTCCGTGGGGAGACACCTGCAGGCGGCCGGCGACACTGTTCTGGCGCCCGCCCTCACGGAGAGAGGGGGCGCCCCACGCCGGGAGCGGGAGCGGGAGGGGGGCCCGGAGAGAGGGGGCGCCCCTGAAACAGACCCACACCGGAATGGAGCGTCTGAGAAGCAAGAGGAAGGTCAGACGAGGCGCTCTCGAGAATGAGACTCCCCGGCGAGGACCGAAGGGGGGAGGGGGCGTGACGGAACCGGCCGGGAGGGGGCATCCTACCCAGACCCAGAGAGGCCCTGCTGAGGGACTTAAGGGGAGGGCATGCCGGGACTCCTCCTGGGGACATGGACAGTAGGACCCCCTAAGGAGGGGTCGTCCCCCGCTGAGGCTGTCCCACAGCCTGAACTGCAGGACCGCTGGAGGGGATGCCTCCTGTTGAACACGAATGGCAGGAAACGCCAATGGCACCCACCAGCGGTGCCAGATTGTGGGGTCTGAGCAGCTGCTGCCCAAGGGTACTTGGGCAGGCTGAGCCGAAACAGGAAGGGCTCCTGGGCAGGAGTAAGCTACCAGCATGGTCCTTCCCTCTGAACCAGCAGGAAAGGTGGCAAATAAACACCCCACCAAGATGCCTAGTGTGGAGTGAGACAAATGGGGCTTCCTAGGCGGCCCCCACCACCTCCACCTAAGATCTTGAGCATCATGCCCCAGAGAGGTTTCAGGCCCAACACAAAATTGTTGCAGTTACCTGGCAGGGGTGACCCACCAAGGCTGCCACCCAAATCTTCAAGGTTGGGAGGGGACAGAATAGTCAAGAATACTGACTTTGGAGCCAAGCAAATCAGGCACTTGACCAGATGTGGACTAAACAAGTCCCTTAACCTCTCTGAGTTTCGATTCCATATCTGTAAAAGGTTGGGGGCTGGGGGAGGCAGTATTCAGCTGTGATCACGAGATCACAATGCCATTTGGCACACAGTAGGCACTCCATAAATGGTTGGCACTATGCTGAACATCCGAACCAAGCCCAGATTCGCACAGACCGCTTCAAGATCTCTTGTGCAACGTGGGATTGCCCAACGGCGAGCACCCCCATCCCACCTCCTCCCCCTCAGATGACCATGTTCCCTGACTCCCTCCCAACTGCACAGCGTATGATGCTGGATGCCCAGACTGAGTAACAATTAATTGCATTTGATTGCAAGAGCTAATTTGAATTCTGCCCAAGCTGAGAACTGCTCCAGCAACCCCCAGCCTGTGGAGTAGCAGAGGCTCGCAGGATTCAAGGTGAACGGGTTATGGATTGCCTTCCTCGGCTGGGGGGAGCTTGTGCCTGCTGCCAGCCAATGCTGCTCCGCCTGGGGCTAGGTGGGAGTAATTATGGGCCACGTCCCTGGCAGGGACCCCTACAAAGTATGACCAGGGGTCTCCAGAGTTGTTAATGAGATCCCCCGCTGGCCCTCAGCAAGGCCCAACTCTTCAGAGGAGGCCCTCCACGCAACAACGGTGGTTGAGGGTGATGGGTGACAGAAATGCATCATGCCCAAACAGCTGTCACCCTTCGAAACAGACCGCGGTGCTCATCCTAGAGTGTCTGCACACATCTGCAAACCAGTCCCTCGGGTGCGGGTTGAGACGCTGGCTAGTGTGCCCACAGAAAGAACCCTGTCCAGGACAGCCCCGGTGAAGTTTCTCAGGAGCACACCTTCTGAGACGTGTCCACAGGAAGCACAGAGTGGGTAGAAGTGAGGGCAGCAGTTATGATTTTATTTAAAGATTTATTTATGCACACAAGAGCTGGGGTACAGACCAGAGGTGCAAGGAATGAGAGGATTCACCAGAGACAGAGTGAGTGGGGTGCAGAACAGGTGGACTGACTGAAACACACTGCTGAGGGGAGCAGCGGGCGAGGCAGGAGAGGTCTGCTGAGGCAGGTGGGTCTTCTCCCTGGCCGGGGATCGAACTCGTGCTATAATGGCTGCGGATGCTTCAGAGCACGGTGCTCAACCCACTGCACCACCAGGGAGACTCAGCAGCAGCAGTTGTGATTTTTGAATCAGGGCTGTGAGGACACTTCATTGGGAAGGTGACATGGAAACAAAGACTTGGAGGGAGGAGCAAGCCATGGTTATATCCCAGGGAAGAGATTCTAAGAAGAGGGAGCAGCCAGTGCAAAGGTCCTGAGGTAGGGGGATAACTGAGCAAACCGGGTGCTAGAGCTGAGTGGGCAGGAGGAGAGGGCATGGAATTGGGGACAAAGCATGTTCTGTGCGGGCCATTTTGAGGACTCTGGCACTTGCTTTGAGTTGGGTGGAAGCCTGGAGTGTTCAAATAACAGAGCAGAGACAAGATCTGACCCATGCAGCTGCTGGGTTTAGAAGGGTGGACAGAGACAAGCCTGGGGGTTGGGAGGGCATCCAGGCAGTAACCCCAGAGGCTCACACCAAGGTGGGGGCAATGACTGGCTCCATTTTAAAGGCTTGTCCAGGGGGGGCTCCCTGGTGGCGCAGTGGGTTAAGCAACGCACTATGAAGCAAACCGCAGCCACTGCAGCACGAGTTCGATCCCTGCAACTCAGGGAGGGGACCCACATGGCGCAGCAGACCTCTCCTGCCTCTCCCGCTGCTCCCCTCAGCAATGTATTTCAGTCAATCCACCTGTTCTGCTCCCCATTCTGTCTCTGGTCGATCCTCTCACCGCCTGCACCTCTGGCCTGTACCCCAGCTCTTATATGCATAAATAAATAAGTCTTTTTTTTTTTTGGAAAAAAAAAGTCTCATCCAGGGGGGTCTTCCTCTAGGAGGGGACCCAGGGTGAGACAGATGACTTTGAGGTGCTTGCAGGAACTCCTGCCAGACAAGCTGCCCTTTGCTGAGAGGGATGGCCTGGGAGAAGCAGATCTGGGTGTCTCAGAAGCTCCACCTGGCTTGGCACTGGGCCTTGCACTCAAGCTGAAGATGGGGGAGCCTGTTGGGGGGTGGCTGATGGTGGAGATGATGCCAAGGGAGGTAGCCGCTTCTGGTGTCTACACCCCCCTCCTGAAATGAATCCAGACTCAGCAGCCAGCCCCGTGGACAGGAAGGGCACTGTTCGCCTCAAATAGCGATCTACGTGTTGGAGTTACCTTGCCTATAGGCAGGTAGTAAAGAGAAGTTATCCGTGACCCTGTTAAGGAGAATCAGGTGAGCTTATTCTAGAGGGACAGCACTCCAGAGGGACGATGCTTAGCCCCGGACACCACGGGGAACAGCGGGTCAGAGCAGACAAGCAGGGTGGGGACCAGCGGGGGGAAGTGGCCGGGGAGTGTCAGGGCCTGGGCGGCCATGGTGAAGTGACCGTACAGCATTTCTGAGGCAGGTAGTCCAGGGAGACAGGACACCTCGGGGGCCAGGGGCAGAATCTGACTGGACGGCAAGGGTGCAGGAGCCTCTCTAAACTCCGCAGTGAGAATTTTGCTAAAACCGGACTAAATGGGACAAGGACAGAGCCAAGGTCAGGGCCTGGCTCAGAAGAGGCTCAGCGCAGCCCAACTTGCCTTTGGGCAAGGAGAGGGGTCCGGAGGGAAAGGATTTTTTAGGAGGCCAGAAATTTGGGCCCACGCCTGTTCCCTCCTCGCTCCTTAGCCGCTCTCTCCCGGGGCGCCCCAGCCCACTCCCAGCCCCTGCCCTGAACTGGCCGCCAGAGACGCCAGCCCAGCGCATCCCCGGGGCCAGCCCACAGGCCATCCCCTAACCACCATCGCCCTGGGTGGCGGCTCTGCCCACATCTGCAGCCCCGCCCACGGCCACGGTCACAGCCACACCTGGCCACTCTGCAGCTCCCGGCCTCCTGGAGCTGGACGCGCTGCAGACCGCCGCCCACCGTCCTCGCTGCCCGGAGTGTCCTTGCCGTTCCCGTGTCCTTCAGAGGACTGCTCAACGCCGCTCCAGCGAGCCTCGCTGCCCTCACCGCCTCCTCCATCTGTGATGTCTGTCTTCACCCCGTCGCCCCCACAGGCCCGGGGGCCCCTCCAGGTCACCCCCTGGCAGCCTGCTGGCCTCCTCGGCCCAGACGCTATTTGGTTGGCCTGGATAGAGCCTCTGCTGCAGGTTAAATTTTCACGAGTGGCCAATGTTCGTAACGACGAGACTTCACATAAAGATCTCGTGTCCAGCCTCTCCTGGGGCGCCCAGCTACGTGCCAGCCTGCCCCGTGAGCGTGCCCGGCAGCCAGTGTCCTCTACTGGGGCATGGGGCCATGGTCACTTGGTGCCCTTCCCCGTCAGGCGTGGGGGGCAGACAGTCTCATCTGAGATCCTGGAATCAAGGCCCAGAAGGTTCACAATAAAACATGCCCACCATGCTGAAAATCGAGGCAATGGCTGTACTTGGGAGGTGCATGGAGGCTGGGAGGGGCTGAGGAGTCTCTGGGGGCTGGTCACGGAGGTGTGATCGGTTCCTGAAAAGTCCTCCAGTCATACACCTGGGAACTGTGGGCTTTTGCTATGCCACAAAATTTACTAGAAAAAAACTGTTGCTATTAATAATAAAGTTCACAGTTGTTAGGGAATGTGCTCACGCTTTGAGGGGACGCGCCCCACACGCATTCTGCTTTCACTGTTTCTCGGGGTCCGCAGCTACAAGGGCTTTGGTTAGCTTCTGGGCCTCCTATGTCACATCCTGTTCCCCAAAACTTCCGAGAAGAGCTTGGGAAACCAGAGCAACCCGGCCTCCAGGCCTCCTCGTTATAGCAGGGGATCAAGCAATTCTAACAAGCAGCAAAGTTTTCTGGACATGCCTCCCAAGATGTCCACGCCTCGGGCCCACCTTGCCTGGCTAAGCCGGCCCTGCAGGTTTTCCTGGAGTCAGCCTGGTGTCTGGTGCCTGGACCAGCTGTGGCTGCTTGGGACTAGTGTCCCCAGGGGAGAGAGGGAGGGACCTCAGCTCCCCAGGATCCGGGTTCTCTGGAAGGAACCCACTTCGTCAGAAAGTGAGGGGCCAGAGCACCTTGCTTTTCTCCAAAACTGGCTCATCCCTTCCAACGAGTCAGGAGTTTTTTGGATCCCGGTTCTATGCCAAGCATTGGCCGCGTGAGACCAGCCAGGCCCCTGCCTTGACGGGTTCTGTCTAGGGAAGGAGACGATAATCAGCAAGAAGACAGCTGACAAGCTTGTCATGGCAGATGGGGACTATGCGGTGGAGGAAAGCAACATGGCGCAGGGGGAGCCACCAGGGGCCTCACCGAGGCTGTCGAAGACATTCCGATCGAGGCTCTGAGTGTGGTCTGAATTGGAATCCTGGCACTGCTACATCTGTGGGCACCTGTCCCTCAGGGCTTTAGTTTTCTCTCGAGCAGGATGGGGTGGGGAGGAGCGCCTCAACGCATCCTCACCACAGAGCTTTCCATGCAAGTCCTCCACCACCCCCTTCACTCACCCTCAGCTTTACAGAGGAAGGAACTGAGGCTGCCCGGCGGCACACCAGAGGAGACGTGTGGGAAAAGCAGCGTGGAGCCCAGGGGAGTAGGTGCAGCCTCCACCAGAGGCCGTGAACTCTGGCTCATGAGCACCGGTCTGACTGCGTCGGCGCTGGGGAGTCAGCAGTGACTGTGGGGCAGGAGCAGACTAGCCAGAGCTGTGTTTCTGGAAGTTCTCCCAAGGGTGAGGAAGGCAGGTGGAGGTGAGGCTCTTGAATTGTATTAGGAGGCCCTGCTGTCGTCCACACCAAGCACCGGTCTGCCCTAAGTGATGAGAAGGAACCCCAACTTGTAGCCCCACTGTGTTCACAGACAAGGTGGGGGACAGCTGCTCCAGAGCATCCTCACAGCCACAGCGCACGGCAACCTGCCACGTAGCCTTGACTTTGGACGTCCAGGGCGCGGGGCAAGTGGCTCAGGTCTGGAGACAAGATGGGGGGACAAGAGGGTCTGTGGCCTGCTGGCCTCACCCTGGACCCCGCTGAGGCTGGCGGCAGCCCCAGGAGGCCTCGGTGCAATGGCACATCACCTCAGCCAGTCTGTGGACATTCACTTGGCACCAGATGCACATGGGCGTTCTGGCCAGGGGTGTAATTGAACCCCGTAGCGCTGCCACTAGATCATCTGGAGAAAGTGGGGCACAGGGCAGGGGTCAACGGGAATCAAGCACCCAGGTGACAAGTCCCACAACTCCCTTCCTTGAAATGAGCTTGAGGGTCACCAACTCCCTTCCCTGGTGCCAGAACTCAGCAGCGCCTTTCTCAGTTCCTAGGGGCTGGAGCTGGGTGCTTTACTCCAGTGCTGAGGAGGGATGGTGAGAAAGATGGGGGAGAAAACAAGTTTTCAGGTGTCTCCTGGCCCAGCCTGCCTGGGCTGTTTTAGAGCTGTTTTTCCCCCTCAAGCTGTTGTTTGCTTCACTCTGCTGCCCTCTAGGGGCCAAGAGTGAGACCGCAGGCTCCGCTTCTCTGGACCAGGGAGAAAGCACCTCCCCTCTGCATCCACACGTCCTCCCCAAAAACTAACGCTCCAGGAGAGAGGCTGAGGAAGAGGGGGCTTGAAACTGGACTCATTAGGGAGATAAGAGGCTTCCAATTAGATGCAAATATTTATAAACTACATAATGATGCTCAGGTAGATTATGAACTGTAGTATAAAGCATACATAAAAATAGAAAGTTGTAAAGGAGAACAAAAACTTTAAACTTTGCATTTGTCTAATAATAGTATTACACACCTTTGAGTTTCATTGGTGCATTCTTGATATTTTTTACTGCTGAAAATGCAGTTGCATGTGATTTGATTTGATTTCTTTGAGCGCTTGGTTAACTCTCTGTACTGTGGCAATTCAAGAACCTGATTCCGTGTAAAGTTATTTCCATTGCTTTGAGTGACTTTTACAGTTGAAAACAATGCTAAAATTTGGCTTTATACAAAGATTTATAAATCCAACGGAAGAAGTGCTTCATAGACTTACTTTCTACCAAATATCAATCTACCGTTATGTAATAGGTATATTGATTTCTCTAAATGCCTATATCCTTCTTAAGTATCTGATTTCAATAATCATATTTTAGTCCCACTTGAAAGAGGCAAATGTTTTTAGTGAAAAGCGGATCACATCCCTCCACCTGCCTTGATAACCATCTCTTAGTCCGTCTTGCAAACAAATCCATTTTTAACAAATGGATTCAAAATCTTCTAAAAAAATTTTGAGGGAAGATTTTTGAAGTTGGATGTTGCTTTCTATCTGCAAGTTCTGAAAGCACAGAATTACAGAGTTTTTAGGGAAAACATACTTTTACTGCTTTTTGGGGACAAAAAATCTCACCACAAAGGAAATACTTGCAGACATCTGCTTTCAAAATGCTCTTCCCAACACATGCATTTCTCTCAAGAAGCTGTGATCTCACACATTGTTTAAAAATCACCTTCCTCTTGAAGGAGCAACTGGGTGTTTTGTCTGGGGGGAGGACAAGTAGCTGACAGCCCTGTGCCACGCCCCGGAGATCAGCGAAAGTGACACTGTCTTTTTCACAAAAGGAAAACATGAGTGTCCTCTTCAGCTCAACAGCTGGTTTAAGTCACCCTCTGGGTCACTAATACTTCATCACGGAGTTTTCTTAGCCTTCAAGGTCTAGTTTTGAGTAGTATTCATACAAGTAATAAATATAATAACAGAAAATACTGACTCTGCTGGACTCGTGCACATTTATCCATTGCAGCCACAATCGACCCAGCAAGCAGGCGCACGTCTAGTCCTCTGTGACAGATGAGGAGACTGAGGCACGGAGCGGCAGAAGTAGGAGAGGTGCGTCTGGAGGATTCGGGCATGATCGGTGTAACTGTGACAGACGATACTGTCAAAGGGGTGACTATAAGTGGGCAGAGGAGGACCCCCAGAGTGAGAACATGCAGCCCCTCAAATTTGAGGACCAGAACTTCCCCCCTGCCACCCAGGAGACATCAGAACCCTCTGGCAGACTTGAACGACAGGAAACAATGTTTAGGAATTCCTGGAACAATGCAAGTGGTCAATAAACATGAACACCCCCCTCCTGGTGTGCTAGTTATGTATCACTGGTTTACGGCTCACCCCAAACACAGCGGCTCAAACAGCCACCCATTTGCACGGTCCCGCGGTTTCTTTGGGTCAGGCATTTGGGAGAGGCTCGGCTGTGTGGTTCCACTCAGACACTCTCATGAGAGAGTCAGGATGGCAGCAGGAATATAGTCTGAAAACGTGATGGACAGAAGGAGCCACTTCCAGGACGGCCAGCAAGTTCAAGCTGGTTGTGGCAGAAAGTGTCAGCTTCTTGCCTTGTGGACCTTTCCTTGGGGCTGCTTGAGTGCCCTCCCAACATGGCGGCTCTTACAGCCCCCAGCGCCTCTTAGAGCAAGCCAAGTGAAAGTTGCCATGTCTTTTTTCACCTAGCCTTGGCCTTGGAGGTTGATCAAATGCCACCATTTCTGTGATGGCCCGTGGATGACACAGGTCAGTACACAGTAACCCATGCGGGAGAGGGCAGCCTAGAGAAGGGAAGACCAGAAGGAGGCATCAGCACGGGGGGCATCTTGGAGGCTATCTGTCCCTGGTCTCAGTCCAACACCAGTCCATAGAGACGCGCTCCTCCACCTTTTGGAACCGTTTCACCACCCAGGAGAGCCTTCCCTTCTGCCCCTTCCCTCCCCTCCTCTGTCCTCCTTTCCTTCTTCCCTTCCTTCCTTCCTCCCTCTTTTCAAGAGTTTTTCCTTTTAATTATAAGAAAAAAATTTTCTTGTAAAATATTTACAGAATATAAGTGTGAAAGCCAGCCATTTGAGATTGGTTTTGATGGATTTTGTGTTTTCATGCAAAGATTTTATGTCCGTTTTATAAAATTTTAAAGCTCCTCCATGCTCAACTTTGTACCTGGCTTTTGATGCCTGAAATCATATCATGATCACTGCCCAATGTCATCAGCAGTTAATAATAATGACCTTGAACGAGACACTCAGAATGTTCCAGGCTGTGCTGAGCTCTTCACATCCTTCTTTTTCCACTGAACTTTCACAACACCCCGTCCTAGGCACTACTCCTTCCACAGAGGAAGAAAGTAAGGTTCAGAAAAGCTACATAACTAGCCCAGGGTCACGCAGAAATAAATGACACAGTCAAGACTTCAGTTCAGATCTGGTGACAACTGAGCTTGAACGGCGGCTGCAGCTTCACTGTAGGATGACCCACGATTTCTTTAATCTCCCGTTGTCCAGCCATTAGCTTGTTCCTAGTTTCTCAATAGAAATGATGCTCTAAGGCACATCTAGTAATACCCTCCTTTGCCTACACAGACCCTTGCTTCTTAGGAAAATCTACAGCCACATCACGGGGTGCGCTAGTGACACCTCAGAGGGAAGCGTGTCACGGCCTGAGTCGCGCAGGGGACTCCCCTTAGCAAGCACAATGGCGAGCCCAGGGACGGACTGGCTGAAAGTGTGGCTTGACCTAGCACCTCAAAGACGGCGAGGCTGTGGGTCCTCTCCTGACTCTGGTTTACCTGTGCAGCATGAGCTTCACCCCTCTGCCCCTGGTTCCATATAGAGTCCCCCAGAATCCCCAGGCCCTCCCCAGACAACAACAGCTGCCTGGATTCTGACCTCATAGTCTCACCCCACCAGCCCTCTCTCGGGCAGTGAGGTTTCTCTTGCAGGGAAGCCCAGCAGGCGGGCCCGGGGAGGCTGGGATGAGCCATGGACGTGAGTCTGCTGGACCATCCTGAACACGGCCGGGGTCAGTCTCCACCCAGGGTCGTGGCTGAGGCTGAGCCGTGTCTCCGGCAGGTACCTGCAACACTTGCAAAGCTTCACGGTGGCTTCAGGCACAGTTGTTCGCTGTGATCTGCAGAATGGAATCTGGACAGCCGTGCTGACATTCCACTGGCCAGAGCACCTCAAAGCAGAGCTACGAGGAGGGGAAAGAAAGTCCGCCCCCTGATGGAAGGGGCACACGGCACAGGCTGGTGGGATGCGTGCGATCAGCCAGCGATGAGGGCAGAGCCGAGGAGAGACCCGCAGAGCCGGATGCACAGCGGCCACAGGAGAGAGTGGGGGGGTGGCAGCGTGGTGGGTGGCTCCTTCTGCGAGTGGTCACCCTGGAGGTCTCTGGGGGCAATGCGCCCCAAGACGTGTGTCAAACACAGGGACACTCCTAGACCCAGCACCCAGGGATCAGGGCAGGAGGGGCTGGGATTACATGTCTCTCTCGCTGAATTGAGTCATGAAACTTTTATTAAGGGATATAGCTTGTCAATGCCAAGAAAACAGGGCAATTCTGGGCAGGCTCATTAAGAGCAAATCCTTCTTCACTAGCAACCACCAATTTTGATGAAATTGTGAGATGAGAGGGCGCCGACAGCAGGGAGACTGACAGAAGGGGCCGCTAGCCTGCTCGGCCTGTGCGAAGCGCCTCCCCTGGAAGGCCGGCACCATAGCCGCATCCAGCCCCCCAGGCTCCTTCGCAGAAGGGCCACCTCCCTCCAACAAGAGTGAAGCCGCCCCATCAGACAGTGTGGGTGCCCAGCCACCTTGCCACCAGCCCCAGAGTCACGTGTGGCTCTGCATCCGGGAAACTTCCTTCCCCTCTGACTGAAGGTGAGGGAGACCCAGCCCTCCCAGGCGGAGAGACCCCTGAGCCCCTCCTCCTATCAAACTGGGAATGGGTCACAGGGGTTCCCCTGTAATGCCAGCCACCCCAGATTGGCTGGCTCGCAGCTGTACTATTGGTCAAACAGCTTGACCCTTCTGATTCTCTGAAAGATGATGTCACAATGTCCACTTAAGGCACGGGTCATTCCTGGGATGACGTTTTCTTTTGTAATTTGAGCTGAGATATCATACAAATAATTCTCCAACTTCTCAGAAGCAGTCTGGTCTGTCAGTAGTGGGTCTGTAGTCCCAACTAGTAGAATTGGTTGGAGCTGAGTAATTTTTTTAGGTAGGAAATTTTCTTCCACGGTGCCACAGCCCCCACCACTTCCTATCACCTTGCACCAAATCTACTTTGCTCTTTTATGTCCCTGCCCTAGTCCCAGCAGGCACTGGAGGCTGCCACCTGAGTCAGCTCCATTGTTCTCAGGTCCACCTGGACCTTGACCGGAGAAACCACCCTCTTGGAGCTTGTAGCTGCCGCAGGGAGTGGTCACCATATTTCTGAGGAGCACTGATGGCCACGGAGGCCAGGGACTGAACCCCCCACAGACACGTGCGTGACCTCTTTGCAGCCAAGGACTCTGGGAAGGGCACCTGCCTCGCACGGTTTGCAGGCCCCAGAATCCAAGGCTCTTTTCATTACTGGGCAGTCTGGTTTGCAAACCTCCTCCTCGCCCATCTCCAGGCTTCTTGGGAGTGTCCAGTCGCCACATCTGATGTCCCTTCAACCCTTCACAGACACCCCTTGAGCATCTTCCACAGGAAGCGGCAGCCGCGGGCCAGTCCCAGCCCACCCCGTGTGTGTCCCACCCACGAGCTAAGAATGGGTTTTACCTTTTTAAATGATTGGGAGAAAATCAAAACAAAAATCCTATTTTGTGACACATGGAATTATGGAATTCAGAATCAGCGTCCAGAAATAAAACGCTACTGGCACTCGACCACGCTGTTCGTGCTCGTCCTCTCTGCGTCTTCCTGCGGCGCCACCAGCCGGGCAGCTGCAGCAGAGACAGCCAGCCCCGGGAGCCAAGAAGGCGCCGTCCCTGGCCCTCTGCAGAGCCAGCTTGCCCGCCTTGCCCTGAGACACCCCATGCCTGCTCTGGGGTCTGGCCATGCCCAGGTGTGCCAGCGACCTGGGGCGCTATCCCACGGGACCACAGAAGGGGTCACTTAAAACAACAGAAACAGGTTCTCTCACAGTTCTGGAGGCCAAAGATGTGAGCTCAGGCGTCAGCAGGGCCACACTCCCCCGGAGGCTCTGGGGAGGTTCCCGCCAGGTCTCGTCCTGCTTCTGGGGCTCTCAGTGTCCTGGTACTGTGCTATTCCATCTTCTCTGTGAGTCTCAGCTTAGAACGTTTGTCCTGGGTTTTGAGCCCACCAGGCTGGCCACATGAGTTCACCTTTCACAGGCTGTAGGCCAAGCATGTATCTGAGGAGCGGCAGGAAGGGATGTAGCAACATTCAACACAAGTGGTTTCTTGCCTTCTAGAAGTTTCCATTCTTTTGAAGAGAGACTGTGACAATTCCCCCCTCAAAGACTAAACGCAAACAGTAACAGGGCAGTGTTGATGAGAGCTGTGGGCGAGGGGAACGGAGGGGTGGGGGGCTCACCGTTTGAGCAGAGGCCCACAGGAAGCGAGGTTTGCACCCACAGACCTGGGGGAGTGAAGGCCAAAGGGGAGGAGCCTGGGCTGGTGTGAGGCGCAATGGATGGCCTTGTGGCTGGAGAGGGGAGAGGACACGGGGAGCAGGGCTGTGTCTTGGCTGGTCAGCAGCAGCGTGTCCAGGTCCTTCACCACATGTGGACTCACTCTGACTGTGGGCCCTGGCGTGGGCCGCGCTGAGTGTGCAGCCTCAGCTGACCCCCACAGCCTCAGCCTGGGACTCTGCGCTGGGCCGTTGCCCCATTACTTTGACAAGTAAACCGAGGTGGGGACGTGTGAGATGCATCACTGAGAGGGACGGCGTGGCATGGCCGGCCCCAGAGCCACTTCCAGGCCCGGGGCCGCCGCTTTCTCGCCACACAACCGCTGGGGCCTCCTGTAGCAGAGGAGCAAGGGAGGATGCTCAGGTTTAACAGTATTAAGCCCCTGCCCTCCATGGCAGAACAAATATGCTTTCTTCAGCAGCAAAAGGCTCTGCAGGCATCAGAGGGGCCGCTGGCTGTCCGCTTCACTCTCCAAGCAGATCAATTAGGTGGAAAACAGGCAGCAGGAGCACTGGCCCAGCCAGCCGAGGCGGCAGCATCCTGGGCCAGCCCTACAGGGCGGCCTGAGCCAGCAGATGGAGCCACTCGCCATGCCCTGTGTGGGCCACAGCGCCTGGCCTTGGGCTCCTGGCATCAAGTTAGGGCCGCGGCCTGGAGGCCCCAGGGAAGCCCACGGAAGAGGAAAGCTGAGACACCCGCCAAGGAGGCAGCCCTCCTCTCTGCCCCGGCGCTGCCCATGGAGGTGGCTGCCGTTTCCCTTTCGGCACCAAGGCTGCCCTCAGACCCCGCAAGAAGCCCAAGATCATCAAAAAGAGGACCAAGAAATTCAACAGGCACCGGTCAGACCGATATGTCAAAATTAAGCGTAGCTGGCAGAAACCCAGAGGCGCTGATAACAGGCGCGCAGAAGGCTCACGGGCCAGGTCTTGAAGCCCAGCACTGGCTGTGGGAACAGCAAGACCACAAAGCACTGCTGCCCGGGCTTCCGCTGCTGACGTGTAACAAATCTGACCGTGCGACATCGCGCACAGCATCTCCTCCAAGAGCCGCGAGCCACTGTGGAAAGGGCAGCGCAGGTGGCCACGCGCATCACCAATCCAGGGCCAGGCTGCGCCGCGAAGAGGACGCGTAGCCAGCTCGCGCGTGCGCATGTATTATGTTAATAAGACCATGAAACTGGGGTCTCCCTGGTGGTGCAGCGGGTTGAACGCTACACTATGAAGCATCCACCGCACAGCAGCACAAGTTCGATCCCCGGCCAGGAAGGGGACCCACAGGGCACAGCAGACCTCTCCTGCCTCGCCCGCTGCTCCCCTCAGCAGTGTGTTTCAGTTTATCTGCCTGTTCTACTCCCCACTCTGTCTCTGCTAAAGCCTCTGGTCTGTACCCCAGTTCTCATAAGCATAAATAAATAAATCTTTAAAAAAAAAAAACTATAAAACTGCCTTTTGGCAATGCCAAAAAAGCAAAACACAAAAAGCAAAAACAAGGCAGCCCACGGGGCAAGATGGCCGCCGAGCTGCTCGGAACTGGGGCGTGGGGCACATTGGCTGTGCTCCAGTTAACTTTCAATTATGATTTAAAGTTCATATCAAAATGAACACTTACATTTCTAAATAATGTGGGCACACGGGAAAATTCTCCTGCCCTTCTGGCTGACAGAGCAAACAAATTAACATCACACAGATTAGCAGGAGAAAGCAACCAAATTTAATTACATACACATGGAGAATTTATATGACTAGATTCTAGAGTGAGTGGGACAAACCAGCCTTACATCCTGACGTAAGGATGAAATAAAGACCTGGATGTCCAGGAGAGAAGAAGGGTCATCTCACAAGACAAAGCCTTGCCTCCAGACTTAAGATGTCTTTGCTGAAAAGGCACTTCTGGGTACCGAGCATGCTTTAAGGTTATGGCAAATGTTTCTCTCAAGACCCGGAAGGCCTCTGTTGACCAAAGTGTGCCAAAGTGACACATATCAGAAAAACAGTTTTTCTATAAAACTGTCCCCATGTCCTCTAAACTCTAACCACACTGGCCTCCCTTCTGTTCTCTAAACACCCTGCAGGTCCCTGCCTCAGGACATTGACACTGCTGCTCTTCTACCTGAACAGCCCTCCTGTCATCTCCTCGAGTCTCAGCTCCAGGTCACCTCCTTAGAGAGGCCCTCCCTCACCATTCACCCAAGGGGCCCGCTCCCAAGGGTATGCTGCAACATTCCCTTCACCATCGTGGTCTCCTCACCTGGCACAAGCTGAGATGGCCCTGTGCTGCTGTTCAGTTGTTCGTTCGTTGTCTGTTGTGTCTCTGGCTCCAGCTTCGCAAGGCTGGACAGGCCTGGCCTGCCACTGCTGCACCCTTGCACAGCTGCGCTTGGGGCAAAGTCGATGCTTCCTGAATGTTTGTGAAAGACAGCATGAAGGGAGGGAGGGAGGGAAAGACAGACAGATGCCCGGTCCACCTCTCTGCCCAGTGGAGCCCAACCCTCACCCATGAACTTGACCCAAGTACAGCAGAGTGGGGGAGTAGGGGAGACAAGGCGAGGAGCCCCAATTGGCTTTTTCCTGAAGCTCTGGGCCCATGTCAGCCCCCCGCCACAAGGTCGTAGATGAAAGGGCTTCTCGTGCCCCCACCCCGCCAAGGCCCGACTTAGGGTATAGCAGGACATGGCAACTGAGCCAGGGTTCTGGGGCACCACACGCTGTGCTTGGCCCTAGTCCAGCGCCCGAGACCTGAGGCTGTGCACTGCCATCGCTGCGCCCCGGTGTTCCCATCCCCACAGCTGGTCTCGCTGGTCCGTCAGGGTCAGTCAGGGGATGCGCAGGGAACAGGCCTCCCAGAGAGACTTTCTCCCTGTTTTGTCTCCCTTTGGCAGCTACGGTCCAGAGCTGAGGACAAAATCTGTCAAGCGTCCCACATTCTAAAGAAGGAGGTCCTATACAGATCGGGGTGCCTTCAAGGAGAGGAAATGGCATCTTGCCTGCTGGTGGAATGTTGGCTGAGTGGAGAACCCCAGCCCGTGCTAGCGCCCCCAGAGAGAAGCAGGAGCAGGGGGTTTCTTCAGGACTAGGGAGGGGCATGTGTTTCTCTGCAGCCTCTCTCCCCATTGTGAGCCTCTAGTGGGGACCCTAGTCCTGCCTCTGACCCTGGCTCTCGTGTCTAGCTTGTTCCCCTCCAAGGCCTTGGACTCCCCTGGTGGAAAACTAGGGCAGTGGACATGGCTGTGACCAGGAAGGAGGTCCACACCTCCTGGGGAACCTCCGCAGACGGTTCCTGCTGTCCCTGAAGGGCGTGCAGATGCACATGTGTGTCCGTGAGTGCACGTGTGGGCATGTGTGTCTTGTGAACAAGTGTATCGTGTATGTGCATGCATGTGTGTCTGTGTGCGTCCGTGCTCACACGTGATGGCAGCCATCTAGAAGGAGGAAGATCTGAGGCAGGAGGCACCACAGGACCATGTGCCCACTGGACCTGCCCAGGCCATGCCATGATGCAGAGCCAGGGCCACAGGGCAGAAGCCCAGAGGCGCGCGGAGAGGACCTGAGGTCTGCCCAGAGCCACGGCACTCTGGCAGGAGAGAGATTCTGGAATCCTGCACACCTGGTTTGGATTCCCACCCTGCCACTCTCCAGTTATGACCTCCGGCCAGCCGTGAACCTCCCTGGGCCTCCCTGTCTTCTGGGTCAGTGGAAACAGTGACAGCTGTCCTGCTTCACGACACACAGGAGCTTGGGCACAGAGGCTTCTCGGCCACCCAGCACGTCGAAGACCGGTGGCCTTGGCACCCTGGTGTGACCAAGGGGCTGATAGGCCCTGGCACAAGAACACAAGCTCTGGAGCCATAAAGACCTAGAAGGGGGCCCCAGCTTCGACACGATGTCCTGTGTGGACTTGGGCAAGCGCACTTCCGCTCTCCGGGCCTCAGCTGACTCATCCATGCGTGTCCCAAAGGCAGGACAGTGCTGCGGGGCTGAGGACGGCCCCTGCAGAAGGCGAACAGGGCTGCAGCAGCAGCAGCAGGGCAGGTGGGAGCCGTTGGGAAGGGTCACACACGAGATCAGAATAAAAGCCTCCGGCGCTTCCTGGGGCTCCTGGCCCCTCCCCAGGGAAGCCCGGGAAAGGCAGGTAGAGAGGTGCACACCCCAGATCACTTCTGCTCATGGGCCCTGCGGAGGCAGGAAGCAAGGTGGCTGTGGCTACCTGGA
Source organism: Galemys pyrenaicus (assembly GCA_019455555.1). Lineage (NCBI taxonomy): Eukaryota > Metazoa > Chordata > Mammalia > Eulipotyphla > Talpidae > Galemys > Galemys pyrenaicus. The sequence goes on from JAGFMF010011768.1 coordinate 13,326,486, forward strand.
GTTCAGGAGTCATCCATCCGCTCCAGCCTGCCCTGCGGCCGGCCCAGGGCTGGGGTGTAGGTGTGGGCAGCTTGCTGCCTCTGGCCTCAGGCTCCACCTCTGCAAAGTGGGACTCTGCCTTTCTTGAGGCTCTAAGAATGACTAGTGTCTGGGGGGGGCGTAGCTTTTCAGGTAGGCGCTGTACCTCTGACCGAGCCCCTGGTTAGCTTGACACCAAAGTGGGTGCGAGACAGCAGGTCCCAGATGACTCCCGACAACATTCTAGAGGACTCTCGTGTTGCCTGAGTCAGCCCTGGACACCAGGGGTCTGCAGGACCCTGTGACCACCAAGAGGGGGTCTAGGAGAGCACAAGTTTGCTACATAAATTACAGCAGCAGCATTCCCAGATGCAAAAAATAACCTGGCAAATCACACCAAATTGGAACTATCTTCAGATAGTAGGGTAAACCTGGAATAAAGGGGAAAAAAGAAAACGTCCCTTAAAAAGAATGTCCATCTAGGGCCTCCCTGATGGCACAAGGGGTTACGTCACAGCACTAGGAAGCATCCGCAGCCACTGCAGCACCAGTTCGATCCCCGGCCATGGAGCAGACCCACATGGCGCAGCAGACCTCTCCTGCCTCGCCTGCTGCTCCCCTCAGCAGTGTGTTTCAGTCAGTCTGACTGTTCTGCTCCCCATTCCGTCTCTGGTGAATCCTCTCACCTCCCATGCCTCTGGCCTATACCCCTGCTTTTGAATACATAAATTAAAAAAAAAAAAACTTTAAAAAAAAAAGACTTTAAAACCATGCAGCAGTAGAGTGTTTCACACCGTGCGAAAATGTGCCAAGTAGATGAAAGGAGACTACAAAACAACAGGAACTCAGTTTTACCAAAAAAAAAAAGAGGAGGGGGCCCGAGTGCAAAGCACACATGCTTACTCTCACCTAGGGGACGTCAGGAGTTCACCAAAATATTAACTGAGCTTTTCTCTAGACAGTGGAGTTAGATGACTGCACTGTTTCCGTTTTCTGCGTTTTTCTTCTATATGAAAGTCAGGAGAAAAACCATTGCTGTTGGAGAATAAAGCAAAGTCAACCCTCTAATTCTGTGAGGCCAGTGGCAGGCAGGGTAAGAAAATGCAGGAAATGATAAAGATAAATGTCTCACCAGACTCCTTCCCCAAGTCAGTGGCCGTGCCTTTGGCAGGTATAGATGACATAACCAGAGAAAAAGCAGGACACGGACCCAGAAGTTGGACAGCCCCCTCACACTCCACGGTGGCAGGAAGAGCAGCCCACCGAGACGAGACCCTCGGTCCACCTCTCCCCAGTCGGCTGACCTGTCCATCCTCTCTCCCCACACCCTCCTAGAACACAGACGGTGTCTGGGTCAGAGCAGAGCCTGAGACCTCATTCCACTCCAGCCGGGCCTCCTAAGGCCTGCCCAGCTCCACACCCCGGGGGGCACTGCAGACAAGAGGCCAGAGACCAGATGCTGCCCTCCCTGCCAGGAAGTCTCCCCGCCTCGGCGTGCACACCCCAGCTCTGGGCACTCCCACCACCACGGTGGACAGGCCCTCAGTCTCTGAACCAAAACGCTCCACCCCAACCCACCGTACTCCACCCTGCTGCTCCGCCACCACCCCAAGCCCTGCCTTATGTGCCTCAGCCCACAGGTGGGCTTTCTGTCGACAACTCAGCCCCTCCACCTCCAGGCAGACATACCTCAGGCTCCTGGCCTCCCCTAGGAGACAGGTGAGGTGGTATTTATAGACCAGGAATAAATGGATCTTACATTCCTTACTGCAGAAGAGCAATTGGCGTTTCAATTTCCTCTTCTCTGAAGAGGGGCTATCTGCAGCTGGGAGGCCATGATTGACACATGGCTACACACACACACACACACACACACACGCTCCTACCCCTTCCCCCACCACCAAGTGCTTCTCAAAGACGTCAGAGAGGAAGCATGTAGCCCCCAGCTTCTCCTCCCCCTGCTCTGCAGGGAACACCCCCACCCTGCCTCTAGCAGCAGACCTGTCCTGCCTGCGGAGACCCAGCCAGTTTAGAACCTGACATCCTGTCTGTCCAGTTGCTCTGACACCTACAGCAGTCGCTGCTCAGGTGTTACCCCAGAAACTGAGGCAAGTGCCACTGCCACACGAGTGGCTAGGCAAGGCCTGTTCCGGGGCACACCCCTACACCTCACGGAGACCCCCCTCCATCTCCAGCCTCTAGTCAGACAATCCACCAAGAGACCTCCCTGCTGTCCTCAGGGAAACGTCAATCCACACAAGACAGCATCTGCCTGGGGTCTCAGGGAGGGGTCCGCTCTCTGGGCGGTGAAGTGGGTGCCCTCACCTTGGGAGCAGGGTGGTGACCACCTTCTGGACTCCACGCAGGTTAACCATGAGACCAAGTTCCCCACCTCTGGAGCCGATGGCTCAAAGGAGCTGCCACCCAGCTGAGGGTGAGATGCAGCCACGCCAGGCTGGTCGCCTCCTCCCAGGGCAGCCAGGCCCCAGCCCTCATGCGCTGACCACAGCAGGGCTGTCCCCCCACCTGGATGCTGCCCTCAGGAGGCTGAGGAAAGAAGCTCCTCACCAGTGTTTATATAACAACAACATAAGCATTTTATTTTTTCATTAAGCTTCTTAGTTTCTTAGTATCACAATGGAATGATGAGAAAACAAGAACAAAAAACCCCGTGAGTCCACAAATCTCTGATAGCAGAGACTTCAAGGCAACGGGGAAGGGGGAGGCTCGAATGAAGTGCCGAAACAGTCCCAACATCTTGTCTCTCCTCAGCCGGGGTGGGGGCGGTGGAATGGTGAGAAGGTGACATTGTCCTAAGTGTCCTTGGCCTTCCCGCCTCATGACCAAGGCACCTGACCTGCACGGGCCCCGGGCCTCGCCCGTCCCACAGGCACCAGCACATGGCCCTCCACTGCGCCACATGCTCTGGGAACGACAACGGTGCCCAGCTCTGCCGGAAGCCAGTTCTGCTGGGTGGGCGCAGGCACTGAGCGTGGGGGAGGGACGGGGGCAGGTGCGAGACCTGAGGAGCAGCCGCTTCTGGTCCGGGAGACATCTGTGGCGGGAGGTGAGGCGGTGCGGGCGGCACGCCAGGAGCTGTGTCTGCGGGCAGGAGGCAGGCCGCGCCTAGAGCTTCACAGTGCCGGGGGGCAGGCTGTCGTTGCAGAGTCTGTAGTAACGCAGGTCGTTGACCAGCCTGTGCACGTTCTGAGTGAACGAGGGCAGGTCCTGGAAGACAGGGGCACAGCCTCAGCCCAGCCCTACCAGCACCCCAAACACCCACCCACCCATCAGCAGCTTCTACCCTGGCGTGTGCCTGGAGGTAAGTGCACACCTCACCGAAGTCAAAGTTCTATTCTTCCCTACCTCACGCCTCAGCAAAAGCAGCAGGGGAGCTAGAGAACAGCAAATACTTCCCTGGTGCCCACCACGCGCCAGGCCCTGTCCCGAGCCCCTCACAGCACTGACTCACGCCTCCTGACCCCAGGCCTGCAACAAAGGTTCTCTTAGTGCTGCCTTCTGGAGGATGAAGATGAGGAAGCGGCCCACATCGCTCAGTAATGTCAGCAGTGTCTGCCAGTGACCTGGCCCCCTCTGGCAGGCGGCAGGTCTAAGGAGGTGGCACCTCTTTAGAGGCTTCAGGAGCAGGACACTTCTGAGGCGCTTTCTCGTCCCTGTACCGACATGACCTGCCTAACCTCTCCTCCTCTTCAAACTTCAGCCCAAACCCTGCGTCTTCCCAAAAGAATGCTGGGCTACATTCCAACCCCGGCCCCAGCCAGCGAGGCCAGCCCAAGTCCTGGGACTGCCAACCGGCTGCTGCCCTTCCTCGGCCCGGGTTCACCTGCGAGTGGGCTACCAGACGACAGTTCGGGAGGTCGTGGAGGGCTTACGCCAGCCAAGCTGGCAGCCGCGTGTGCCCCTCTCCAGCTGCTGACAGTGGCCTGGAGCCGGGACACGCCGGCCCTGCTCACCAACAGGCACCGGGCTTGAGTGCTCACAGTTGCCTCTATTACCCTGGTCTTCTCTCCTTACCCGATCCATCTTGAAATTCCGTCCCAGCACGTTTTTCTGGTTGGCATCGACACCGTCACAGCTGGTCAGGAACTCGGGAAGGAAGGCTGCGAAGAAGCCATCAAAGTCCACAGAGGCCATGTTGTAGATGGCGATGCCGATCTCCTCCTGCAACAGGTCGTGGGACTTGTGGACCAGGACCTGGAGCAGCACGTTCACAAACTGAAAAAGCATGGTGGTCCGGAAGATCTTCTGCGGAGGAGAGAGGCCCAGGTGAGTGAGCGCTGCGAGGTCACAGGTCAACCCGCCACTTCCCATCGTGCTCCCAGCTGCGCACGAGCATCTGGGAAGGATGATTTCTAAGGGATGGGCACTTACTTTGTGATACAGTTTCTGCTTGGTGTTGAGAGTCTCCAAGTAGAAGAGATTTTGTTTAAACAGGTGGATGTCAGGCTGAAGAAAGGACTGTCCAAAAGCCTAGAAAGTGACACCATCATTTATAAGCAGCACAGCAGACCCCGCAGACCAAGCCCTCCGGGGCACCGCACCCACGCCACGAGACCCCTGCGCGTGGCCCCGACGCCAACAGCCAGGGCAAGGGTATGTGCTGTCTCTATTCCTCTGACCTGTCCCGCCAGGTCTCTGGAAAGCACCTGCTCCTCACTCCTACGTACTTACTGCCCCTCGGGCCTCACTTTGTACTTGGGTCTCACCTTGCTCCTTTGGTAATAAACCTCTACACCTTTCGTGGAATCGAGCTTTGAAGCAAGAGAAAAACAAACACCTCAGCAGTCACAGCCGGCACGAAGCCTGCCCTTCCCCTGGGTCGGCGCTGCATTGCATGAGCCGCCCCACATGCCACCCCAGACCTCAGAAACCACAGCCCTGCAGTGGCTCCGTCACCACCAGCTGCCTCGGCCGGGGGGCTGAGCAACGGCAAGCTTTTCACTGTTTTGCAGTAACTGGGATGTAGAAGTTACTAGTTCAAAGGCAAAAAGAAACAGCCCCCCACCCCCGCCACTAAAAGCTACGAAGAGCCTGCTCCAGAGGAAATGACTGGGAGGAGGGGCTGACTTGGGGAGCGCAGTCCCCGGGCACGCAGGAGGCCCGGCTGTCCCTGCCACACCTGAGAAGGGGTCCTATCCTTCCTGCTTTAGCGACAGGATCCCCAAGACAACCACTGATTTTCACTTGTTTTTCTAAAGCTGTTTACTGAAGTCTAGCTTGGAGTAAAACCCACCCTTCGGTGACGTGCCAGGTACAGTCTGATGGATACACAGCCACCCGAGCACTGTGACCAGAGACCCCCAACACCCACATGTCACGCGAAAGGGCCCCTGTGCCCTGCATCAGGGCAGCCCTCCCCGAAGCCGGCAGCAGAGCTCACTCGCCAGCCCACTGGTTTCGCTTCTCAGGGAGGGTCTGGGGTGGGTGGAATCGCATGGGAGGCAGCCTCTCATGAAAGGCTCTCACTGAGCGACGTACTTGAGAGTCACCGGGGTCGCCATCCGCGTGACGCCATCTTCCTTACATGCCGCACTATGGTTCATTTGTCTCTCACGGGCCAAGGCTATCTGCATTCTCTGTTCTTTGGCAGTTACAGAACCAGCCACTAAAAACACCTGTGTTCAGTTTGTGTGACTACATCTTTTCATTTGTCTTAGATAAGATACTTATAAGTGGGACTGTGATGGCCACGTGTTTAACTTTCTAAGCTACTGTAAAACTGTTTTTCCAAAGTGGCTTTTATTAACCCTGAGTAAATCAGGCCTCTTGCTAAAGAAGTCTTAAGATTAAGTCCAGAGCTGGCGAGGCGGAAGCAACAACACCTGGATACCCTAACCCTAAGCCCTCGAGACTGCGGGGGACAGGAGCGCGGTCGTGCCGGGAGAGGCAGGGACACCTGGTTCCAGAGGAATCTCCACACGGGACCGTGTGTGGGTGGGAGAGTGACGGCGTCTCCACGAGGAAGAGAACGGGCAGGTGTGCCTGGGCCAGGGCCCCGGCCGAGGGTGGGCTGGCCCCAGGTTGCTCAAGCACTTCCGTACAGGGAAGAACATTTTTGGTGCTTTCACATTCATCTCAAAGAGAAAACGAATTCCTGAACTCAAGATTTGGCAAATTCAACACAGAGATGCCCCAGGATGCAGCCGCCCTACTGACAGCCAAATAAGGAGAGAAGCAGCAACTGACGCGGATCTTCTACTACTTGTTTAATTGGAAAGGAATTATTTTGCAAGCTAAAGTCTGTGTTTAACTTCAGACAGGGGCTTAGATGATAGTACTTGTGAATTCTATACCTTTCATCCCGAACGAGACTAAGTAAGTAGTAAGTGTGAACCAAAGAAAGAGAAAAAAAGGTTATGCAACTGAGTGCAGAACAAGGGGAATGCCTGAAAGTGGCCACAAACCAGGGAGGCCCCAAACGCTCCGCTGCAAGGTGTGAGCTCCCGGAGAGCTCACGCCACAGGCTCTACGGTCGCACCTGATCTGAAAGGCAGCGCCCAAGGGCAGAGCTTCTCCCAAGGGCAACAAGCAAGTCATCTTCACAACTGCAGCCGCAGGCCACGCCCAGAGACCGCCAGTAGTTGGCACCCAGTTAAGGAGGGCAGGAGGAGTCTGACACAGGCATTGCCTTATACTCGGGGAACCACTGTTGGAAGCTAAGGGGACGGACGCCGTCAGCACCTACGCGTGTGGCCGCTGAACTGCACGAGCAGCCCGGAAAAGAGGTACTAGCGTCGCTACCCTCCAGATGAAGAGACTAAGGCTTCAGGAATTTAATCAACTTCAAAGGGACAAAGAGGCAGATCTGAGCTTTAGAACCAAAACCCAGGGCTTCAAAGACATCTGTGGCAGTGGAGACATTACAGGAAGTGGGACCACATGCCAAAGAAGCAAACCAGGGACAGTCAGCCCATGGACGCAGGAAGCACCCAGAATGAGCCCCATCATCCCTGGATGGCACGGCAGCCTCACCAGCAGCCCCACATTACCTGCATGATGGCACTGAACTGCGGCTCGTTCTCCATCTGCTCCTCAGCAATCCCCCTCTGGACACTGGCCAGGACAGTGGACTTGAAGAAGTACCTCCAGTTGTGATGGAGTGTCCGGAAAAGGAGCTCGAAGAGCTCGGCCTTCACATCTGGGGAGGGGCGCTGTGGAGACACACACAGACTTCACACCTTCCCTTCCTGCAGCTCAGGGAGCCCCCCCCAAGTGGCCCCAGAGCAACAAAGAAGCCCAAGAGACACCTGGTAACAAGAAGCAGAGTGACAGCTCCCATCCCCGACTCTAGCCCTTCAAGACCCCTCAACCCAGAAGACACAGGCGGAGTGAGACCACATCTGAGACAGACTGCCTGGGCTGGTCCCAAGGGCTTTTTTCCTGATAAAAGCTCTCAGGGAAAAAAAGGGCAACTAAATGGAAAAACAATTAGGAATATTCATTTTCTGACCAGAGCACAGCTGATTTGACCTGTCACATCTTGGTTATGTTGCCCCTTCACCCAGGATAACAAACGTCCCAGCTAACCCGCTAACCTGACACAACCTCTGAGCCTGAAGACAAATGAGCAGACATCAAAGTGGTTCCGTGCAGAAGAGAAGTTTACAGAGCACTCGGGAACCACAGACAGAAACAGCAAGGGTCTGTGGGGAGGAGGCAGAGGGGAGGAGCAGGCAGCCAGCACTGTTTTCTGTCCATAATCTCAAGTCACTAGAGAGCATGACAGGTCACATTATTCCAGATAATTCTGTGGGATTCAAAATTGTAAGGCCCAGATATTTAATTCATCCTTGATTAAAATGAAACTTAGGCCAGAGGGCATAAGCTTCCATGGCAGGAATCCTTACAGGGCTCGAGTGTTTACTGATGCAAAGCCCTGGACTCATTTCACCTTAGTTTGGTTTAAAAGGATAGCTCCCGCCATGTAACTATTACATAAAATATAAATTAAAGCTATACTTATTCTGGACCTCGTCATGCTGAGTCTGGTTTTTAAGAAGGACAGAGAGCTGCCCTGTGACAATGAAAGCTTTTAACGGTTTTAAGAACTTGCCTTATCTCCTTGAGATCATGAGTGTTCTTTTTTTTTTTTTTAAGATTTATTTATTTATGCATACAAGAACTGGGTTACAGGCCAGACAGGAGTCACCAGAGACAGACTGGGGAACAGAACAGGCAGATCAACTGAAATCCACTGCTGAGGGGAGCAGCGGCTGAAGCAGGAGAGGTCTGCCGCACCATGTGGGTCCCCTCCCTTGCCGGGATCAAAGTCGCACTGCAGTGGCTGTGGATGCTTCATAGTGCAGTGCTTAACCCCTTGCACCACCAGGAAGGCCCAAAATCATGAGTGTCCTTAATAAGGAAGTATACTTTTTTTATGTTTGCTGTAGAAAACCATATATTCGCCTCAACTGATAAATTATTTGCTATGGGAGACTAATCTTACTTACCAACCAAGTTTGTGACAACCTGCTTCACTTACACACTAGACTAGTTCTAGTTAACTCCCAACATAAAAGACTAAAGGCACTCCTCTTTGAAAAAAGGCTTACAAGAAAAATAACAAAGTAACTTAAAATACAGTGTTGTTTTTCCTTGTTGTTTCCCTCACCCCCAAGTCAGATGGGAGATGCGTGGGGCCAGCCGACCCACACATACCTCCGCAATGATGGGGTACACCTGCTCCATGCACAGGGAGATGATGCTGGGGAGGAAGGGCTTGAACACCTGGCCAGGCTCCTGGACCACCACCTGCAAGATCTTCAGGAACTTCTCCACCACCCGGCAGCCAGTGCTGCCTTCATGGAGGATGCTCTCAGCCAACTGTTCCCTGCAGACCAGAGAAACCACACAGTAGCCAAGGAATGTTTTTCCGGGACCAGCATGAAAACCAACGTCCTGGCAAGTGAAGCCAGAGAGCCAAGTGCTGGCTCTGCAGTCGGCTCTACTGCTGCTACCTGGAACCTGAAAACCCCGGGCAGCGGGTCCCTGGTTACCTGGTAAACATGTTGAGGAAAGTCTGTATTATCTGTTCAGTGAAAGGCACGCCCATCTGCACTCTAAGGCCTCGAAAGAGAGTGAGGAAGAAGCTCAGCATCTCATCAGTCACATCTAAACAAAAGGACAGAGGAGACCATCAGAGCACGCACACGGGGTGAACAGAGGCCCAGGGCTGGTGGACTTCCTTTTGCAGTCTACACTATCATCTCGCTCTGAGGCCTCCTGCTGGAAGGAATCTCCCCACGCCATCAGAGCCAGTGACGGAAAGTGGAAAACGATTAAGGACATGCTGAGAAGACAGCGCTGGTGGCGTGAAGCTTGGCTGACGGCTCACTGCAGAAGCGCAGGCCGTTGCAAAGCCTCCCTCGCCGCCAGCATCCAGCCACATTCGGTTTTCCCTGCACGGAGCATTCTGTGCTCCCCGCGGAACTACTCGATTGGGTCAACACATAAGTGCTTTAGCCATTTTCTCTCATGATCAATAATCCCTGCAAGTTGGGTCAGAGGTTAAACAACTATAGTGGATAAAAAGGATGTATTCAGGTTGCAAGGCCCTGGTCCATTAAATGGATTAATTACAGAAAATATTGGTTGCATTTAGTGCAGCTCCACTTTCAGATCTAAATAGTCATCTTACGTGTGTGTCTTGGCTCTGACTGCAAACGCTTTGCTTACAAGAGGCGATCACTGAATATTTGCTGACTGAGAAGCCCCTGATATTTCTCTCTTAAACACTCTCATGATCAATGGGAAGCATCTCGGCAAAACCCACCTTGCTATGTAGGCAAGTAAGTAGTACATCAGAAGAAGTTTCCTATCCTCTTGAATGTCCCTATTACTCTCACCCATTTATATTCCTTCTGGGCGAAGGCAAAGACTTAAACAAGGCAAGAGGCCCCAGAGGCACGGCGCCACATAACACAGGGGAGCACCCTGCACAAGGGCCCCGTGGGGCTTTGGTCCCAGGATCCACGAAGAAACCCCACTGTCTCTGCCCACGGAGCCAGAGCCCGCACCGCCGACTCAGAGTGCACTAGAGGGCGTGCTCAGCACACCCACCAGCGAGGCCACAGGCAGCACCTACCTGACTGATGGATGAAAGCTGGAAAGAGGGCCAGGGAGACCTGAACAGATTCCTGCAGTGACTGGTAGCAGATCTGGCGAGACTTGGTGGATTCCCCGGAGATATTCTCCACAATATCTTCTAAGACACTTAGCGTCTGGTGAATAATCACTTTGGCTGCAAACCAAACGAAGGTGCGTGTCAGGACTTCAGAGACGATGAGGGCAAAGCAGAACAGGAGGGGATGCGGGGGGGAAGAAACGTGTGTGGGGTCCACAGAGGACAATCGCACGGAAGTCTTGCTGAAGGAACAATCTTTCCTGACTGAGTTACCAATCTCTATCTTCCCCATCTGTCCCCCTTCTACTGTCAGGACTCCTGCCTGCTCAGTTTTTTGCCTCCGTTTTGCATCTGTCCCCCAAAAGACAAGTCTACAGAGGGGATGCAGTGTACACTCAGGTCAAGGGCCTTGGACTTAATCAGGACTCTAAGGTGGTGAATACACAGAGGAAGAAATGAGTGCCAAAGGTCACTGCCACAGACAACACGGACACACGCAGACCTGGCAGTGGTCTCTAACTCCAGACACGACTCCAGCCATCCACACAGCCCCTGCTGCCATGCCCACTGCTGCTGTGGTTGGGACAGGATGCCTGACTAATCCTGGGCCTGTGGCCTGACACACACATACATCCTAGTTGTTATCATACCGCTTAACTTTACATGCTATTGACAACATATACTTCGAACAACACCCTGCTGTGTGAGCATACCTAATGTGTCCATACAACACCCAGGGGAAAGTGGCAGTGGCCAGCACACAGGCCAGAGTCCGGAAGACAAGGGCCTGGGCCGGGGCCAGGCTGTGAACCACAGAGTCGCTAGACAGATGAGCAGTCATCCACCCGGGGCAGGCTCCACCTGGGGCAGGGTCCTCATCAGTACACGTGGAGGGAGGTGGGGGGCGTCAACAGTCCCAGCTTTTCAGGGCTGCTTCAAGGACCAAAGAGAGGGTTCAGGGTAATTCTAGCAAAGTGTCCGGTACATCAGAAGGTCCAGGACAGGAGGCTGCTGTTCCCAGCAACTCTGGGCTGTTCCTCCTCTTCGACGTGGAGGGAACCCTGCAGTAGGGAGACTGGCAGATGCCCCCCCAAAGCAGGAGATCACACTGAGTGATGACAGGTGTACACTACCGATTCTTGATATGCTTGCCCCAAAACTGCTAGCAGCAATCAGAACACAATTCTGGGACAGTCTACAAGAAAATGAACCTGAACTCTTCAAAAACCTCAATGCCACGAAAAAGTAAAAACAGGGATGCTGTTCTATAATGAAAGAGCTAAAGCAGGGTGCAACCAGATACAACACACATCCTGGACTCTTAAGCAGCAAAAAGGATGATTTGATAACAACTGGGAAAATTCCAATGTGCTCTGTGTTCAATGGGATTACTATAATAAGGTTACATAGCTTGGTGGTAAGTGGCGGCTGGTTACATAAGAGACTGTCTGGTTCTCAGAGGCAGGTCTCAGGGATAAAGTGTCAGTGCCAGCAGTTTACTTTAAATGGCTCAACTGAAAAAGAACAGTTGGGTGGAGGGGTTGGGGGAAGACACAGTGTGGCAAGATATAACAACTGGCAGACCCTGGTGAAGATATACATTTTCTCACTCTCTCAACTATTTTGTATGACTGAAGTTTTTTTCAAAGTAAAAAGTTAAGCTAAGAAAAACTGCCCAGGCCTTAGTTTTCACACTTGATGAATAAGGGTAAGAGAAACAGCACAGAGTCACGAGAAGACAAACGAAATAATAAAGTTCTCGGCCCCGGGTCTGGCACTCGGACTCCGCAAAGCCCAGCGTGTCCCCACGCGGGAGGCGTCAGCGCTGCCTGCTGCACACACAGCACACGCCGGAGGGGAGCCGTGGCTACCGACCAGAGCCAGCCAAGAGAGAAAACGGGCCACTGACTGGCAGGAGCTGCAGGAAACACGCAGTCCACGCACCTTCCCAGAGTGGAGCAAGGGCGGTGAGCCTGGGTCCTCGAGTGACAGAGTGAGCAAAACATCCCCGAGCCCCTGACTCAAGCTGGACATGGAACCAGAAGCAAGAAATACTTTTCTGCATGAAACCACTAAACTTGGGGCTTGTTTGTGAACACGGCATAACCTAACATGCTCACTAATACAATTGTATGAAAGACAAGGCAAGAAAAGACTATTAAACTTATAAAACATAATTCCATAACAGCTCTATATAACCCCTGGGGAAGTTATTTAATCTTCAGTTTCCTTGAGGGTAAAATCAGGGTAACTGGAAGGACCTGCCCCTAAAGCTGATGGCGAGAATTAAACAAATTACTGGATGTTAAACACTTAGGACAAGTATCAGACTTTGAAGGTTGATGCTGACATAGGCAGTGATTCGACTGTGGCTCCAAGATGCCCAAGCCAAGAGCCTAGCAGCCCGTACGCCCTCACAGTAGGGCAGCCATTCTTATGCAACATATAACTATATAACTTGTATTTTTAAAATAGAAAAAGGAGAGCAAGACAGTTAAGTTATTTTCTAAAATACTAAAACTGCTAAGATTTAAGTTTCCTTAAGTCAAAAGGAAAAAGAAAAATACTGGATGGTCTCACAGAAGATTATAGGGGATCAAGGGAAAAGAAAACAAAACTAAACAGACAACTACAAATCAGAGCCATCTGCAGGGAGGAGGACGGACTGGGATCAAAGCCAGGACGGGAGAGCACCAGGAACTACGGTGACGGTGCACGGGAGAACCGGTGGTGGAAACTATGGGGACGACACCGAGAAAAGAAAGCGCACACTGCAAGAAAAGTAATTAATTTTGTGAAAAAAAGATTTTTAGGTTTCTTTCTCCTTAATGCTACTCTCTTTGTACAATGAACATGTTAAATGTTTTTCACTTTATTTTTAAAGAATGTTGAGTATTTACTATTTCTGCTATTTCATGAAGCATTTCTACTGACATTCTATAACATTCCATTATTTTCTTACTTGAAAATAAATTTTATTTTAAAAAGTTCCTTAGTATCTGTGATTTCAGCAAGATTTTTCAGGTAAATCTGATTCCTTCTACTTAAGCTACTAAGTTCTCTTGATTGACTTTCTATCTTTAACATAAAAATCAAACTTGAAAGGCCACTTGTGAAGGTACCAAGCTTTTTCAAATGCTGACACATTTGTAAATAAGAAAGGTTAAAACCGTTTCAAAAGGAAGTTCTTAAATCCTCTGTCCCCAGTGTGTGTAAAGGTGATCTGTTCTGAGAGCTTATAACCAGTACCACCACAGTCTCTCACTGATGAGGGCACCACTGGAAGTCTCAAAGGCTGTCTCCCCATCTTTGACACTTCGGGTATGAGAAGGACCACCCTGCACTCAGGAAACAGCCCTGCTGACGTGTTCACGGGAGTCCACAGATAAGCCGAATTCTGGCTCTTCCATTTAACAGCGTGTGGCTTACAGACAGAGGAATTCACTTCACGAGCTTCGGGTGCAGTTTCATCTGCCACAAAGGAAGAAAAGCAGCGGCCACACCCCTCTGGGCTGCAGCTCCTGGGGGGTCACTTACTGTCATTCAGTGGCATCTTCCTCTGGGGGGTGACTGCGTTGGGTTTCAGGTTGCGATAGTCCCGGGAGAGTGCGGAGATGAGGCTGGCGTGGTTGATGGAGCGCACAGGCCACTGCTGCTCATTCTCCGGCAGGTTTGGCCACGGGAGAAGCAGGATGTTGGAGAGGGCGCGGCACACCAACACTTGAGCCTGGAACAGCCCCCAAGGCACCCGTCAGTGACTAGAGCAAAAAGCTGGCAAGGAGACCACGCCTGCTACACCTCTGGTGCCCACTGCATGTGCTCAGCTCAGGCCCTAGGCTCCTTTATCATAACTTGTGCCTGGGGCTTCAGACCCACCACTCTAGGTGGGCGGGGAGAAAAGACAAATTGAAGCAACAGCACCCACCAAGTTTTTGTCTGGCACAACCCAGACCAGCCTCACGATGGCTCCCAGCACAGGCCCTCTGCCTTGAAGAATGGCAGGAGAACACGCACCGCAGACACTGAAGCTAACCAGCCCCTCCACTGCTGCCCTCTGACACACAGAGGAGCTGCTCAGAACAGGGGTGTTAAGAGCCTCTTACAGTCAACACACCCTCGGCACCAAGCCCAAAAGAACAGACCTAAATCCCAGGTCCACATAAGTAGTGCTCTGATTCCCCCCTCTACCCATCTCTTTTTTAAAAGTTTTACCCTACACCCCACAGTCTATTAAGAGAATGTATTTCACTTGTCTGGCATTTCTGAACCCTAAGAAAACAAACATAGCAACAACAAAATAATAAAAATAGACTGCATTGGGCCAAAAAGAATGCAGAGAGGATTCTCAACAGAAGCCACAGCACCAGCACTCAAGCAGCACCACCTCTGCGCATGCGAGGAAGGGTTTTGTGTGTCCAACTTGGCACACTGACTGCACTGCCAAGGGCTGAATGAGCGTGCCACGTGTGTTAAGAAATATGGTCCATAAATGGAGGAAAAAAGGGGGCCAGTCTTCCTCAGCTTCCCCAAGGCTGTGGCCCTCGAACTCACCTTATCAACAAGTCGCTGGGCAGAGGCATCCGTGATTCTGCTGAACACTTTCTGCACCGCGGGGATGCTGATCAGAAAGACAGGCCGCACGGTGGTAGCCAGTGAGACCAGCAGGTGGCACGCAGAGAGCAGCAACTTGTCTTGGACCTGAAGAGGAAAGGACACGTGAGCCCACTACATTCCCCGTGAGAAGCGAGCAAAAGAATGTTGATGAGGCGGCCGCAAGCTAAGCGAGGTTCTTCTCTGCCAAACTCTACCCCCCAAGCTCCCTCTCAGACGTCTTCCCAAGAAGACTGCCAGCCACAAGGCATCCTCTTCTCTGCCATGTCCACAGCACCTGCCTCGAGCCAGGGTCACCACTCCTAGTTCCTTCCGTCCGGTCACTTGTACCTTGGAACTCAGCCACTTCTCAGCTCAAGACTCTGATGGCCCCTGTCCATTCTCAGAGCACATGGCAAAACACTGGCACGCCACTCCCACTACTGAGACTTCACCGCGCTCCTCTTGGTGCAAACCGGCCAAGATCTGTCTCAGCCCCGCCTGCCTCGCTCCATCAGCTGCGCCAGTCACAACTGCTTCCTGCACCTCAATATGCCTGTGTAAACCAGGTTGACCTTATACACCATGGCTGGGAATGTAAACTGGTACAGCTGTCTTGGAAAAGCGTAGGAAGACACCTCAAAGAATTAAAAACAGAAATTTCCCATGATCCAGTCATCCACTTCTGGGTATTTACTAAAGAACTTAAAAGCACTGATTTGAAGAGAGCTATAGGCATCCCCATATTCAGCATGACATGTTCACAACAGGTAACTGGATAAAGATGTGGTCTATATAGACAGTGGAGTACTATCAGCTATAAACAGATGAAATCCTGCCGCCTGCTACTTCACGGATGGACCAAGGGGTATTAAGCTAGTGAAGTAAGTCAGAGAAAGACAAATACCGTACGATTTCACTCGTGTGGTAAAAAGAAACAAATGAACGAAATAGGACAAAAATAAACTTTTGCACTATACTGCTAAATTAGTGGTTACCAAAGAGGGAAAGAGGGTGTAAATCAGGAAAAGTGGCCAATTGTATGTAAAGGATGGAATTACACTTAATAGTAAACATAGTGCTCTGTATCTGTATGTATATACACAGATGCTGATTTATAACAATACACACACAAAACCTATATAAGGTTATAATCCAGTGTTACTTAATTGAAAAGAAAAACTGGGTCTAAGTACGACTGTCCTTTTAGGTGGGCCCTAATGCTGCGGGGGAAAAGCACACCAAAGAGTCAGGGCACAGGAAGGAACTTAGGAAGGAAGTGTTACTTTCATCTCCTAGAGCTGTACGATATCCCTAAGTTGCAGTTCTATAATTCTAGTTATTCTAAGAAAATTACCAAAAGGATGAATTTACTGCCACAAGTAATACATATCAGAATTATATATGATGGATTTTTTTTCCAAATGGAGGCAATTAAAAAAACCCAGCAGCAGCTAGGCAAACTATGAAACACCCCTTCCATGGGGTATAACTCACTTACAAATTGCAATTATAAATACAACAAAACTTTACAGAAAACAATACACTGTCGGTAGTGGTACAGAATGTTACAGATGAATAAAACTGTAAAAGAAGAAGCGCAAGCATCACATGGTCTAGTGGCATAAACTGGTGGTCCTTAGTAGATTCTATCAACTTTTGCGTGGCTGTAACCTTTAACCCAGTAAGGACGTCCATACAAAGATTTCCATTAACGGGAAAATCAGAACATATCCCCACTACAATAGAGCGCCGGGCCATCTGAAAACTAAAGCTACTCTACGCATGTGAAGGTCCCAGGCGCGCTGGAAAGCAAAAGCAGCTGTCTCTGCAGCCAGCTACAAACCTCTGCCAAGTGTATGTCAAAACAGAGAAGGTCTGGAGGACATACAACTGTTGATGATGCTTACCTTGCAAAGTTAATTCCTTTTGAAGGAAGGAATTGACTATAACTTTTTAGTCTGCAAATTTGAAAAAGACTTTTCACGATGAGCATGTATTCGTGTGGGGCTTAGAGAACTAAAACAATGACGTTACAGTTGGACTTAAGTGGACTAGATCTGCCAGGGAACATGAAGTGACACATAGTTCTATCACAGTCACCGAGAAGCATGGGTCTAACGCTATGCAGCTCTTGATTTGATAGTGAATGGACAGGAAGACAGAGCGAAGGTAACAGGCATATCCTTCCCGGCTTCAAGACCTTGGTGCTGATGAGCGGCGCGACGGCCTCCATGGTGGTGGAGATGAGCGAGACGAACTGCTCGCTGTTCTGCCGATGAGCCTCGCTGCAGCACTGCGCCAGCCAGTGAGAGTGGGCCTGCAGCGCGGCCAGAGCCTGCGCGTGCCTGCGGGGGGAGAAGGCAGAGGTTGAGGCTCGCAACACACACCTGCAGTGCGCTCACTTCCACGGGGAGGGGCTCCGTTCACTGGGCTCACTGTGCAGGGTGCGCGGGTCACTACTGCTCCTGTGGACCCAGAACGAGCTCATCTAAGTGCTGCCGCCACTGCCTGGGACGCAGAAGGCAGTTAGATACTAAGTGACTTATGTAAAAATACACACGCTGGGAGTCTGAAATTCAAAGTGACCAGGCAGCTATTTTCATTTTATATTTAGAATCCAATCATGTCATCCTTTAAGTTCTGAGTACCAAAAGTAACGAGGGAGACAGCCTTGAGAATTAAGAACTTCACTCAAGCTGCAAAATGTATAGACCTCCTTAAGGCTACGAGGAGGGTCTCTCAAACTCCTGAAATCATGTGCAGTGTGCTGCATTTACTAGCAAGTCACCATCTTTCTTAGAGAATTTTCGTAACTTTCTCTAAAATTCTCAAAAAGAGATATTTTACATATATAAATAAATAGTATGTGTCAATTTATCTAATTATAGCTCAAGAATAGAACAGGCGTTAGTAGACTTTTTCCTATAAAAACTAGAGCATAAATAATTTAGGTTTGCAGCCCACAGCTATCAGCTCTGCCGTTACAGCACAAAAGCACAGACAACATGTCTATGAATGGGCATGCCTGCATTTCAACAGAAGGCCAGGTCAGGCACAGGCCTTAACTTGCCAGCCACTGTCTAGAGCAGTCCTTCTGACCAGTGTGAGTTCTAGGATATGACCCATCTCCAGTTCCATCCCTCAAGCCTTTCCACGCATCAAGCATCTCATCTGCCAATAGCTTTTTCAAATAGGGTCCCTGGGTGCCCCGCTTCAAAATCACCTGAGGTTCTTGTTTAATATGCAAATACCTGAGCCTTATGCCATCTTACTATATTCAGAATCTCTTGAGAAAATGTGTTCCTAAGTAATTCTTCCACACCCTACAGTTTCAAGTCACTGGTCTACAGGTCAAGATTCACAGCCTTCAAGATGTTTCCACTTTAGTCCCGACACCATGCAGCCTCATCTCCTACCATGCAAACTGCTCTACCCCTCCCTAACTGTGTGACTTAACCACTCTGCTGCGGCCAAGTCTGTGCTGTTTTTCCTCCTGAAATGACAACTCTGCAGCCTCTGTGCCAAGCTCTCCCCTGTCCGACAAATGCCACTTACTCCAACCACCCCTGCCTCCAGGCATACAACTAGTCTTTCACTCTAGGTTTGGAGTTGGGAGTTTTTTGCCTTCTCATGGCAGCCACAATTCTTTTTTATCTGCAAAGTTATTTGAGGCTGGAGGACAAAATCATTACCAAGAATGCATAAACACGAGACTCCATACTCACACATCTATAAGGTCAGGTTTCAGCACTGAGGGCACTGCAGTTTCAATGTTGTATAGTTTTATCTGAGACCCATACAAAGTGACTTTGACCAACCTGTTGGCAAAGAAACAGATAAGAAAAAACATTCAGCTTATGGACTCAATAAACAAAATGGGCAAGGTACTAGAAGGACGGGCAATATAAATACCCAATATAGAGAATAAAATGCAATACTGAAATACCAAGCATTGTAACATGTACACAGAACACTGAAACGTGAAATATCTGAACACAAAAGGCTGTAACAAATATATATACAGGATACAACCAAATTTCATACTCAAATTTTCCTAGCTCACTAATAACAGAAGAATGGAAGAATTTTCACCAAAATACGCTTACTGGTTATCACCTGCTTTGAGGCAGGACAGAGTGGTTGATTATGGATGATGTCTTTCTTCTATTTCTAAATTGTCTACAATGAATGAATATATACTTTTACAAATGAGAATTTTAAAAAGAATTTAAGCAGACTTGCTGTTACTACTTTTATTTTAAATCATTTTTAAGTAAATGTTTCAATCTGATAAGAGACTAAGATCCAGAACGCAGAGAACTTATAAAACTCAGCAACAAAAAAATAACCTGATTAAAAAATGAGCAGGGCCCTCCCTGGTGGTGCAGTGGGTTAAGCAACGTACTATGACGCAAATCATAGCCACAGCAAAACGAGTTCGATCCCTGCCGCCAGCTGGGGAGGTGACTCACACAGCACAGCAGACCTCTCCTGCCTCACCCGCTGCTCCCCTCAGCAGTGTGTTTCAGTCGATCTGGATCTGCCTGTTCTGCTCCCCACTTTGTCTGGTGGATTCTCTCGCCCCCCCACCCCCACCCCGGCATCTCTGGCCTGTAGCCCAGTGCTTGTATGCATGAATAAATAAGTCTTTAAAAAAATAATAAAATAAAAAATGAGCAAAGGACATTTTTCCAAAGATATACAGCCAATAAGCACATGAAAAAATGCCCAACATCACAAATAATTAGGGAAATGCAAAGCAAAACTATATGCCCATTAGAATGGCTACTATAAAAAAATAATAAACCCAGAAAATAAGAGACCTGGTAAGATGCAGAAAAACTGCAACTCCTATATACTATTGGTGGAAATGTAAAATGGTACAGCAGCTCTGAAAAACAGCGCTCAAAAAAATTAAGTCAAATCACCCTATGATCCAGCAATTCCACTTCTAGTATATACCCAAAAGGGCTAAGGACTGAGTCTCAAAGAAATATTTATTTGTACATGGGTTTACAAATAGCAACAGGTAAAAACATGGTGTCAGTCGACAGATGAGCAAAAGATTTTACATACATACATTTTAACACTGAATGACATACTAGTCAGCCCTAAAAAATTAAGTGCTATATAATAAGCTATAACATGAATGAACCTTGAGGAAACTGTGCTTAAGTAAAAGGAACCTGTCAAATATTCTATGATTCCACTCACATCAGATACTGACAGCAACAGTAATTTTGGTTGCCAGAAGTGGGGGTTGGAAGGAGGGATGGAAAGTTATTTAATAGGCAACTTTAGTTTTACAAGATAAAAACTGTTCTGGAAATAGGAGGTGGAGATGGCTGTTCAACATTATGAATATTTAATACCACTGATATGTACACTTAAAAATCATTAAGATGGTAAACGTTATGTCTATTTTAACACAATAAAAACAAATGAGGGGAAAAAGTAAATGTCAGACCATAGGGGAGATATGAAAATGTTCATGATAAAATATTGGGAAGAAAGGGGGAGGAATTCAAGAAGAGCAAAAATTTCTAGAATAAAATCAGGTGTTTTTAAGTGCAAACACAATTCTCTTAGAAGCAAGTCAGTGACGCACTGATTACCCAAGGGCTCACTGCACACAAACATTAGATACAACAACTAACAGCCATCTCCACTGGGAAATGGAAAACGCCTCTTTCATTAGAGAGATGTTCCTTTCTGAATAAAGGGGGGAAGCTGGGGACCTGGCTAAGCTCTCTGTAGTTATAGGAAAATCTGTTATGAAAGCTAACTGGGCTTGAGTTTGGTGTCCTCCCGCCTCCTCCAGCCCCCACAGTGTGTCACCGAAGTCCAGCCACTGGGCTGGTGAGCACGTCGGGTGTCTTGGCTGTGGGCTGCACCATGGCCATGTGGTTGTGCACTAATCAACCCACTGGTACCCTGAAATAACCTAAACCTCTTATGACTTACACGTAGTGTATGACTTTAAGTGCACAAATGTGTGTGTTGGGGGGTGGAGGGTTCCTGGATACCAGGAAATGGTCTTCAACAAATAAACCCTATGAGAGACCTGGGAGGAAGAAGTTAACAGAAGAGCTGCAAACGACCTCTCAGGCCAGGCCTGGAGTAGGACCCTAACAAAACAGGAAGACCCACCTCTGGCAGAGGCCACTGACGTGCAGTGTGTACACACTCTGTATTAATGGGGTGCTCCTAATGTGTCCCAACACGCTGACCTCACCTGGTTTCTTCTGAGGCTCATCCTTTTTATCTACGTATAAGATCTTCAGGAAAATGAATCTTCAGCCCGTATTTATTGAGTGTTTGTTACATATTAGGCACCGTTAAGTGCCTTATCTCATTTAATTCTCACCATGAACCAACAAGATATACTAAGTCCAGTCTGGACCTGAAGTCCAGACGCTGAACTAGTAGTATGTGGCAGAGCCTCGACATGCCTGGCCCCATAGCAGCAGCTGCCCCTCACACAAGAGGTACCACTGAGCTCTGAAGGTGGAAAGGCTCATAATGTAACCGCTGGCCTACCTCTCCACAACCGTGAGGGCGTCGTTGAAGCGCGCAGCAAACACGTCTCCAATAAAGTACTCCGCCAAGCGGCCCACAGCCTGCAGCAGGGAGCTCAAGTCTCTCAGGGAACAATGCAACCGCCGGCAGTCATTCTCCGCAGTGATGTTCAGCCTGTGTCCTGGAACATAACACCTCAGATGGTTTTTCACAGGAAGAACACACTTTAGTGACCACCATAACTACTAGCTAAGCCACATTTAGTAAAACCAGTTCTTAACACAGCAGCTCACAGGCAGCTTCCCAGCACCCAGCAAACAGACAAGGCCGCCACTTAAAGCCAGACCCACCACCACCTCCCAGCAGAGGCCACAGGGAGGGACAGACAGCCCCGGGTATGCTAATCTGAGGTGACTGCTCCTGACCTGAGAGGTGCTGAAGCATCTGTGTTTCATATAAGGATACACACCCAGAGAGGCCCAGTAACTGACCCAGCAGGGGCCAGATTCCCAGGGCCTAAGCTAAGTCTACACGTGACAGCAAACCTATCTACTCCCCTCACCATGGCCCTGAGGCAGAACAAAATTTCCATAGAATGGCAGCAAGCAGGGGTTCACCCTGCACAAAGAACAGGGCACATCAGCACTCTACCCACAAAATCTGTAGGTAGCGGGGGATGAAATGAACACAAGATGGAGATTAGGAGAACACAGGGTCCTGGCCACTTGTTGGCGCTCTGTGAAATCTGTTTCCTCATCTTTAAAATGGAAAAAAAAAAAATTGACCTATATTTAATTCACTATTGTAAAAACTGAGTTAAACTATAAACTATATTCTAGTTCTAATAACCATGACAGCAAAGAACTAGTGATCTTTATAAGGCCTGAAACGCCCTTATTTTCCAACGTGATTTTTTCAAGCTGAACCTGGAGGCAGAGATGAAGGAGAAAAGCATCCTCTAGTCAGTCTTCTTGCCTCTGGATCCTTCTACCTACAAAGGTCCGCAAAAGACAGGGAGAACTGTCACCCCAGAGGAGAGCGAGCTGAGTCTGACAGTCCTCCTCCTTCCCCAGAAAGAATGAGGGGGCAGGAACTGTCAGGTCACTGCCAGAGGGAGGGCACCTGTGATCCTGCCCCTCCAAACTACTTTCAAACCTGCTCCCTCCCTCCAGCATTCCAAGTTGTTGTGGTTTTTTTAAAGATTTATTTTTATTTATTTACACATACGAGAACTGGGGTACAGGCCCAAGGTACACAGGGTAAGAGAACACACCAGAGACAGAGTGGGGAGCAGAAGAGTGGATCGACTGAAACACACTGCTGAGGGGAGCAGCGGGTGAGGCAGGAGAGGTCTGCTGCGCCAAGTACATCAGTTCCCTGGCCGGGATCAAACTCATGCTTCCCTGGCCGGGATCAAACTCATGCCACGGTGGCTGACACTTGATAGGTCTGAGACTTTAACCCCTTCCACCAGGGAGACCCCACTCCTGGTTTTCACTCTGTGAGGAAGCAGAGCCCCTGAACCGGTTATCATCCTCCTCCCATGCATCTTCCTATAACGCACGGCAGGCAATCAGCAAGGTGCCAAACCCTCCTGGGCTCCATACAGCACAGGGGGAGACCCCGAACTCCGCAGCATCAACTCTAGGATTCTCATGACCTAGCCCAACTCAACTCACTGCCCCACTCTACCACCTGGACCCACTTGTGACTCCCTGGCGCCTGGCACTCTCACCTCTGCACACACGGTGCCTCGCCCTGGACCTCCCAACTCACCGTGCATACCCCAGGGACCCTCCAGCGTCAGCTCTCCTGGGAGGCCGTCCCTTCCCACTCCCCAACAGGTAACATGCTCCCCGCCTCTTCTTTCCTCCCCCAGGGCTCCTCATATACCCTTGGAAATAAACCAGTGATGTCCCAGGTTATCTCCTGACTGACTGAGGGCCAGGCTCGGCACCCAGCACAACGTCTGACAGTGACCACTGCCGTGGATGAATCACACAGCACAGAACAGTGGGCAAATTAAAGCAGGAGAGCTTGGGGAGCGCTGCCCTTCGGTAATACTCGTTTTCTTATTTAACAGGTGAATATGGGTAAACAACACCTGTGGAGAGGAAAACATCAAACAGGAAAGGTGAACACCTATAAACAAAGTGGGGATGCAGAAGGAAGCGCGACGCCTCAGATGCTGAAAGAACTTCCATGTGACGATGCTCGGAACAGACCCTGCAACAGGCCACGGGAGGACAGGGGCTTGGAAAGGACAACACCCTGGCCAGGCATGGACACAGTGGGCGACAGACCAGGGAGCAGGGAAACAAAAGCGAAGGACGACTTAAGAAAGGACCTTACCAGGAGACAGCCAGAGATAGACCAGCTTTGCCCTTCCCCCCAACCCCCTCTACTCCCTTGTGTGCTCCACACCCACATAAGGCAGAGCTCTGGGGCAGAACATAGGCCCTCAACCTGTGAACTGTTCTGCCAAGGCCCTGGGGGTGGCGGCGAGCCCACTCTTCCAGTCAGTATAAGAGGGATCCCACCCCAACCAAGCGGAGGAGTGTACAGAACAAACAGAACCAGGAAGTATTTTTGGTTGTGCCTGGTCATGTGAGAGGGAATACTCCCTCTTTCCTCATCCCCCAGTTAACAAAACTGCCACAACTATACACCTTTTGAATGCCAAGGATTTTCAAGGGTGACAATCATGCTCCCAAGGAAAATCATGCTCCCAAGGAAAATTTCCAAAACCTGTTGTGTCTCTGTGAGAGAAATGCACCCTTAAGAAAAAATATATTCTGGAAACTGAAAGTGGCAGCACTGGAGACCTCAAAAAAGAGGAGGTCAGCCTTTTTGCAAAGAGCAGCGTAAAGGTTTGTTCAATAGTGACAGCCCCTCACTACCCTGTACGCTCCCAACTTCCCCCACTTTCCCTTCTCCCACATCTCTACCCTATTACTAGTTTTCAGTGTACTCCCTGTACTTACACCGAGAACTAGGTACCCTTAGGTATGTGTGCAAGCCTTCTTAAATAATTTTAAGCATGAAGAGAGTCTGTGTCTCTTTTAAAAACTACGCCCAAACACCCTAAACCAACCATCCATTTGAGTGTGGTCCCTAATTGTGATTAGACACCTTCAATTATGATCAGGTGCTTCCCAACCCCCCCCCCCCGTCACCTGCATCCACACAAATGGTCTTCCCTAGGGTCTCCTTCCCACTTGGCTCTTCAGCCTCCTCCTGGACACCTGAATGTCAGAGAGCACAAAGCCTCCTGAGGGCGCCTTCCATCTCTGTATCGCTTGGTCAAAGAAGACAGGGGAAGCCTGTCCCCCCAGAACACCTCCTTGCTATTCCCAGTCCTTGAGAGTAACAGAAAAAACAAGCCTAGGCCTTCTGACACGTGACCAGCTTGGGCAGATGAGAAGACAAGGGTAACATTCCTGCAAGTCTCCTCTTGGCTTAAGTACACATCAGGCCCCTTGCATCTCCCATGTCACGTTCCTTCTGAGCAGCCTTGTCATCCCGATCACTTCCCGCTAAGCCTGTCCTAATCTGTCTAAAAAGTATAGTACCTGGAATCATCCTGAAACTGGTGTGTGTGTGCATGCGCTTTAAAAGGGTAGCTTGAACCATATGAAATTATTGTTATTTGATCATTTCTTACCTGCAGTTCCATACAATTAGCCTTAATATATGTGTCATTTAAGATTCATGTTAATCAAAACCTCAGCTGATTCTTTCCAGCTCTGTCTGCAAGCCAGACACACACACACAGGCACCATGCACCCCATATCAAAGTCTCCACCCCAACCTTGAAACCTCATTTCCCTTTCCTACCACCCCACCACCAAGCCACGAGGCACCACCTAAACTTGAGCGGCAGGCCGGAGCCCCCACTGAGAAAAGCTGCTGAGATCCACCCGTATTCTCTTCTATTTGGCTAAGGCTTAAATGTCCCAACAGCACAGAACATCTGCAAAGTGGAGCCTTCAGGTGGGAGCAATGGTGCACAGGTGGGGGGAGACAAAGCACCCTGCCACACTAACGTCCCATCTCCCATGAACCATCTAGAGGTCTCTAAGCCACACCCACAGAACAGCTCCCCAGCAAATCACTGCCCTGGAAGAAAATGTCTTAATACTAAATATAATTCAGTTTTTCTTTTCCAGCAAAGGGAGCTAGCGCAGTAGCAGTATTAAAGTTATATTTGAGGTTTTCCACTCTGAGAGAACAAACAAGTCATAAATGAACCCAAGCAGAACAAAGAATACAAGTGCCAAAAGCTCATCTACTACAGATGAAGCAATCTCACGGGAAGGAGAACTTTTATTGCTAAACGGAAAAGTTAACAGGGTTCCCGGGAACAGCGAGGGAAGATCTCAAAGAGGGGTGGCAGAAGTCAAATACCCACTACACGTCCACTTTGGTTTTATGTAAGAACACAAATGCCAGGCAGGGGCAAAACAACGGAGGTGTCGCAGACCAAGCACACAGCAGTGGAAAGAGACAGAGAGAGCAGTGGCAAGAGTGGCACTGCCGGGCCTCAGACACAGTGCTCGCTGTGGACTTTGTTCAAGTGGAAGAGGAAGAACAGCAACAGGAGGGTAGACAGAAGGAACAGAGACTCTTGCGCCCCAACACAAAGCCAAGGTGGGGGCTTTCTGGGCTGAGTGACACCCCTGTAGGTGGCATAGCCTGTTGTCACAAACAATCCCTATGCCACAAGAGAGCAAGACTCGTGGCCGCTCCCGTCGACACAGGCTCCAGAGGCAACCCAGGAAGACCAACTAGAAGATCAACGCAAACCTATGGGAAAAGCAAACCCAGTTTCTGTTAAGAGGCAATAATGCTGACTAATACAGCGTGGAGGTTACTTGAGGGGGTAAATGGCCATGGGAACTGGGGAACAAACTGTTCTCAGAGTTTGCATTTTTTAATAGTCTTTGCATTGGAAACTTGGCTTTTGAGCCACCAAGGGGTGAGGGAATGCTTTGTCATGGATAAGAAAACTCATTTAGAATAGGAGATTATTATTTCTCTGGTCTGAGAGCTTTTGCAACTGGAGCACACACCAATGATCAGTACTACTAGGAATGAGATTTACAAATGATCCGAAGGGCCAACTGCAGCATCCTTTGAAACTGCCAGTAAATGGGACTTCAGTGAAAGTAGGTATACAGTATTTCATTTAGGGAAAAATAACTCAGATTATCCTTAGATGTGAAAGCTCTGAGTCAGCCATCATGTCCCGGAAAAAGAATTATGAAACAGTGATTTTCACCTTCACCTGAGACAAACAGTATGGCATAGTAAGTCAACTACAACACTAAAAAGGAAACAGGAGCGAATTCTTGGGAGGAGGGAGTGCATGCTTGATTTTTTTTTTTTTAAGATCAAGAATAGCATCTTAAAGGTTCCAAGCACATTCCACTTTGAATGTAGTAAGGGAGAGACCACCGGGGCATGATTTTTCCCAAGAACAGATCCTGAAAACATCTGCAACATTTGTATGGTCAACAGATTTTTCAATAATTATGACAAACTATTTTGCAGGTGTTTGCTTCGAAAAGTGGTCTTTCTAGAGTTCTGTATAGGCTGGTCTTACCCTGTCTACAAAGCCAGGGCTGTACTTGAGGCACGCCAAGTCCCATCAACCTCCTGGGGCCCAGTGGATTACTTGAGCTAATACAGTCATGGAAATAAGTCATCACAGGCCACCAAGAAGGGCAGTCTCAGAAAGCCTCCCATGGAGGCTCTGCCATGAATAACAAGCTGGTCCAGGAGACGGCTGCACCTCGGCAGCTGTGTGCCAGACCCAGGCAGAGCTCTCATAAGGAAAACACTGTGGAAGAACAATGTGAAATGACCACCTAGAGGGGTTGGAGGGCAACATGCACAAGGCACAGGTGCATTTGCAAGAATAATATTAAGTTTCTGGTGTTTTCATATAGCAAAATCAATGTCAGATTTAAGCTAATCCAACTTTTTTCTTTATCATTCCCATTATGCCATTTTGGGACTAGCACAATATGACCCTGGGTAAATTAACATCTCTGAACATCAATTCCCTCTTTGGTAAAACTGGGACAACATATTAATATTAGTACTTAGGCCCCACAAGACAGTTGAATTAAAGACAGCTGAATTAAGCTAAGTAACTAATACAGTGCCTGGCTTATAATGAGTTTTCTAAAACGGAGGCTATCATCACTAAAAAACTAAAAACAAGATTACTATTAACAACACAAAAAATGCCGACCTGAAATCCCAAGCAGGCACAATCTGTAAAGGGCACCCCAAAGTCTTTTCAAACAGCTGTAAGTTAGAGCCTGCCACAGGAGAGCTAACAGTGACTCATCAGCAGACTCTCCAGCCATGCCGCCCATGCTCTGGGGTGCTCCCTCTCTTCCGGAATCTAAAGAGCAGAGAAGACCCAGCACAGCAAGTCCCAGGCCCTCTTCTTCCCTAGTGCACTTGCTGGTCTAGGGGACAGGTGGAAATAACCCCACTCGCTGGACTGTCATGAAGTCCTACTTCACTGAGCCAAATTAGTTTTTTTTTGCTCCCGGAAACCACTCTTCAATGCACTGGCACAGCCCCATCTTGTACATCCCCCACGGCTCCTTTTCGGGTGATTTTTTTTTTAATCTTCCCTGTTTAGAAGTGGGGAGAGATGCAGCAGCAAAGAGGTAGCAGTGAAGAAGTCATATTCTGACAGCAAAGAAGGCGATAATTAAATACACAGTCAACTTTTTAAAATATTGGTTAAATTAGAAAATAAAAACCAGTTTACCT
This sequence comes from Galemys pyrenaicus, assembly GCA_019455555.1. Classification (NCBI taxonomy): domain Eukaryota; kingdom Metazoa; phylum Chordata; class Mammalia; order Eulipotyphla; family Talpidae; genus Galemys; species Galemys pyrenaicus. Next base: position 13,354,555 of record JAGFMF010011768.1, read on the forward strand.
GACCCTGAAGTAACTATAAACTGCTGTAACCCCAGATAAACTTCTAAATTGTCCTGAAGAACTGGGAACTGAAAACAAAGAAACAAAGATTAAAGAAAAAAAACATAAATGTGAATTTTATAACATTTTAACGTTAAAGTATTAGAAATACCTATGGGCAGGGAGGGATGGGATTTAAAAAAAAAACAAACAAAAACTTTTCTCTGGGAGCCTTTCCACACCACTATGAAGGGACGCCCCCTTCAATGACCCCTACCCCCATGCTCCCAACAAGGTCTACAAATTGTATTTGGAATAAGAAAGAAAACAGCTTGTCAGTTTGATGCTTTTTGTTTTTAAACAGAGCAGTGGGTGCTGGAGTGACAAGTAAGGTTCCTAAAAGAGACCATCAAGCCTCAAGATGACCGATGCCTTCCAGAGCTCTGAGGCAAGGCCCAGCTCCCTTCAAATCCACCCTCGAGAAGCATCCGCTGTCCCTGCTCAAGTGCTGGGGAAAGGGAAAGAGGGGCCAGCAACACATTAAGTGGGCAGACTGCCTCACCAAAGCTGCACCTTCTCTCTCTAAAACTACTGTTCATTCACTGTAAAGATAAAGACTTCCCTGTGAGGGGTCACTAAGCAAAGCAGATGGCAAAATAAAATGGCATTTTCTATAAAAGAACACAAGACACAGCTGGTTTGGGTAATGCAAAATGGACCCCAATATATTATCTTGCCTTCGAAGAAGAGATGGATTCAGTGAGATCTCCTCATATAACAAGCACCCTTGTACCCCTTACTGAATCAAATAAGTCCTATGACTAATGACTCTAATAGCAAAGAAATAGGCAGCATGCTCGCAATTTGTTGAGTGAGCTTTACAAAGGTCAGCTTTTTACGTGTAATTTTTTAAGATTTTTACTAATGTAATTTTTATAAATAAATTCTCTACTTGGCCTGGCCATTTTCAAGCCACTGATGAAGGCTTGAAGGCATTAGTAAAATTCGTATTATATCCAAGAGTTTAAAGACGAATAGGGCTTCCAAAAGTTGATTTAACATATTTTGGGAAAACATCAGTATTTGTTAAACCTGAGGGTCTGTTATGGTTATTATTCTCTGTCTAAAATACATACACTTTGTAACACAGCGAGCAAGAAAGCCTTACTGCTCAAGCTACATTGCAGGAAGATACTGAGGTTCTTTATTCCCCTCCAAATGGCGAGTTACCAGTGTTGAGAAGGCGTGTGTGGGAAGAAGCTCCATCACTTTGGCCACTACCTCCAAGCTCTGGCGTAAGTACCGCTGCCACTCTGTCTGCTGCTGTGGGGAAACACAGAAGGATCAGCTCTCCTAGACAACAGTCTCATCGTCGTCCCTGCCAATCTACCTTGCCTCAAGTTCACTCTGACACACAAGTTTGAAGAAACTGAAAATGGCAGAATCAGGTTATTTGGTGTTTCAAAAGGGCCAACCTAAAATATATTTTTTAATCAGTGAATTCACTTTATAAAAATGATTTCCTCAGATATCAAATTATCCACATAGAATGACCGACATTTCTCCCAGTGGCTCACAGGAATACAGATTTAAGCCTGTATTGCTCCAGTCCCTTTACACCGTCCCAGCGATAGGCACTGGTCCCCCATCACCTCCTGAAGCATCATAGGCTCCTACAAGGACAACTGACTACTCAGACTCTGGTCCACAGACATGCAGTATGGACCTCTTCCAGGAGCTGGTAAGAAATGCAAATTCTGTGGCCCCCACCCCAAAGGTGCTGAATCAGAACCTGTTTAACTAGCTGTCCAAGCAGTTGTATCCACGCTAAAATGAGAAGCTTTGTCCTTAAGCCGTTAGTAAGCCAGTGAAGCTCAAGTCTACGGAGTGCCTACTATGGATACCAAGCAAGCAGTCAGACAGTTCTTCCACACGTAACTGTCAACAGGGAAAGAACAAATCTCTGCCCTTCAGGGAGATAAGGAAATTAAAGCTCAAAGAAATTCAATGCTCAAACCTCTACCTCCTTCATGCCCACAGTTGCAAAGATTTAAATCCAGGCTATCTGGTCCCAAGTACAGGCTCTTTCTAACCCAAACATCACTTACCCTCAAGGTCTTGACTATGCCACAGTCAATGCTGTTTTGACAGCCCTAACAATGACTTGATAATTTTAAAGTGTATGGTGTTTCAGATAACGGAACACTGGAGCTGTGTACTTACACTTTCCTTAACAATGCTGGGCACAGAAGCCTCAGTAAACTCCAGACGTTTTAAAGGATCTCAGTTCAGAAAATATACTTAAATGTCCTTTTAACTATTTCCACTGCCCCTAGCTAGGTTCTATTTGTTGCCCAGAGTAGGGAGCAGAGGTGCAGGTACAAGGCAAGGGAAACAGGAGGAACAGAGTTCTTATTAAATCATCGTTCACTATACACACATCTCCTACTTACAACTCCAGTCCGTAAGGGTAAAAAATGCCTGTAAAGCTTTTGGGCTTTTTGTTTTCTTTTTCTTTTTTTTTTTAAAACAATTAATGAACCCAAAGAGACCAGTCGGATATAAATTTCAAATGCACAATTCAAACCTTAAGACCACTCTGGCTTAAAAGAGCAGGAGACTTATAGATTATAGGTCTGAAATGCAACATTTTGATTCAGACCAAAACAGGACAACGATCCAAGGTTGTTTACAATGCGCAGCTTACATCATCATCCAGAGTCTCGTCATCCAATTCCTCCAACTGGGCCTGGTTGTATCTGAACTGGATTCGGTTCAACACCTCCGTGAGCAAGAGAACTAGGGCGTCTTCGTACCTATGTGGCAGGGAGAAATTCAACATCAGGTGAAAGCAGGCTTTTAGCCTAGGATTTTAAAAAGTTCCTGTACTATGAAGGGATAATAGTGTCCACAGTGGGTTATCACATACAAGAATCATCTAAACCACACTGAGTTTATGGGCTGACAGGTAAACGTATAGCATAGTAGCCAGGGTAGTTATTTGGCATGTTCCAGCCCATATATCACTGCACAATGTCCTCCTTCATCACTGTTAACGATTCCTGATTTAGAGTCTACTTTGTATGGGTTAGGAAAGCCACCACCATGGGGCTCAGGGTTACCGTTCACAAACGTCATTTTCTATGCTTTTCAACTTATATGTGTCTTTGGCACAAAAGTAAGTCTACTAAGACAGCATGTAATTGGATCATGTTTATTTTCTAATTCACTCAGACACTCTGATTTTAACTGGAGAATTTAATAATTTACATTTAATTGTATATATTATAAGGACTTCTGTCACTTTGCTATTTGTAGTCTCTATGGCATATCTTTTGTTGCTCAAATTCTCCCTATTGCCTTCTTCTGTGTTAAACAGATATTTTTCAGTGTGCCACTTTAATTCTCTTATCATTTCTTTTACTATACAGGGGACCTATATCCTGTTAACAATGAGAGGAAAGCATACTGGTGTTTTTCTGGTGAGGAAACGACACACTGCCCATGCTCCCAAAGCTGGCTGATTTGAGCCCAGGGCTCCCACACTCAATACCCCAAGTTCTTCTCTCTACACATAAAGTACCAATGGGCTCTGAATCTCCTCCACCCCAGCCCCAAAACCTAACCTTTAGTCAGGAAGCCTTAAAACCTAAAAGAGGGAATGAAAAAAGCCTGGGAACTCATAGCCCCATATGTGGTAAGACCCTAACATAGAAGACACCAGGTTACATGCGATCATTGCTACCACAAGGGCAAACTTCTTGCCTAAATGTTTGCCTGTCCTAAGACATTTCCAAGGTAAGTTCAGGGACTGCTCCCACTCATAAATCGAACCACCCATGCTGGTTATTCAGCTCCCAGTGCGACTCTCCTTTATACAATTTGGGATGCAAGGCCCGAGACCACACAAAGCATGTTTCTCCTCCAGTTGCTAGGCTCTGTCAACAGGGGTGCTGGAGAAGATTAGATGGCAGGAGGAGTCTATTCTTCCCATGGGCTTCCTGCCCCAGCAGCGCTGCCCCAACAAAGGTCACCTGGTAGTAATAATTAGCTCCAGTTCTAGCTTTGCTCCATGTGCCCAGAACCAATCCCACTATGCACTCTTCAGGGGTGCCAGCAGCAAACAGTTTACTCCTCTCCTCAAAGGAATGCATCCCAGCTCCATGGGGCACCTCCTCTGAGCTCCTGAGGCAACTGGGTGGTGCCCTACTTTCAGGGATGAGAACCCTCGCTACAGGAGACCCGTTCCTCTGATCTTCTAAATTTTACTTCTTTCCTTTGCACCACTAGCTCTAGGGATGGAGTTGCTTCCAGTAGTCCTCATCTGTTCTTATCTCAGTATTCCCATCTTACTTTTCGAGTCCTCAAAATCTGCTTTATCAATTTCCTAAACTGAATTCCTAAGTAATTATGAGTAGTATGTTTTCCTAACAAGACTCAGTGAGTCACTGAACCTAACACAGGTAAAAGCTAGAACAAGATAACCAAAACTAAAAGGTACCCAATGCCAAGATCAGATACAATCCATCCAGTCTGAGAAATACAATCCACGTGATGAGACTCTGCAGAGACAGCCCAAAAACTATTTAAAAATCCTCCTGAACCATCGCATGTCAGAGTTTGGTGAGCACAACAGCTCATTTCTCGATTAAGTCAAAGGTACTGCCCACCCCTCCACACAACAGTACGCAGTACGTCCTTCAGTGTCTGCAGATGACTTAACCTAAACCAGACTGGCCACTGAGCATGCCCAGGAAAGCAGCTGGCAAGGAACACTCATTAATATGCGACATCTGTGGTGACTATTACCAACAGAGTCAAACCCCACTTCAGTAGACTCCAAAAAGGTATGATCAAACACTTTAGTTTGGAGTTTCACTGGCTCAGAACATAAATTCCTAATATTACAGAAGTTTCATGCTATAAATTGCTAAATGAACCAAGCGTTTTCACAATTTTGTTAAGGAAAAAATATCCATTTCAGACCAAGGCTGATGAAATTCTCTGTCATCTATTAAAAAGTCTGTTGAGCTATTAATGAAAGGGAGTTTCAAGACTTAGTATGCAAAGAATAACCCTAAATTAGACCTAAAATCCCTACTGGCAGGGACCTCCCCTGGAGGCATAAGGGTTAAAGACTCAGTGCTATCACCAGCCACTTCAGCCTGAGTTTGATCTCTGGCCAGGGAGTTGACCCACATGGCACAGCAGACCTCTCCTGTCTCGCCCACTGCGCCCCTCAGCAGTGTGTTTCAGTAGATCCGCCTGTTTGCTCCCCACTCTGTCTCTCTGGTGAATCCTCTCAAACCCCACCCCTACACTTCTGGCCTACACCCCAGTTCTTCCATAAAAAAATAAAAATAGGTCTAAAAAATAAAACTTTAAAAATAAATAAATAAAATCCTTACTAGTATTTGACAACTCTGGCTATTTAAAAAAACAAAAAACCTACCACTAGGATATTAAACCCAACCAAGCTAAAGCACACAGAATTGACCTCCCAAATTGTCTGGTGAGAACTGGGGGGAATAATGTATGGATGGACAGATATTCTGGGGGCCTGCCCAACACCCATTTCTTCCCTTCTTCCTTAGTAAGAGAACACTAGACAAGAGACTAACTGAAGATTACATTTCCCAGCCTCCCTTGTAGGATGGGTCAAAAGCATATTAAAATAAATCACTGGGTAGGGTTTCTGGAAAACCTTTTGTCCAACTTCTCTCCTTTCTCACTTGTGCTGCTTTAATGGATGTACTGTTTATAGATCCAACATACATCTCTGACCACGAGATGACTGAAGATGGAAGCCATAACTAAAGGCTGGCAGAACAAGCAGCTAAAAGGATCCAAAGAAATCAACTGACATACAACAACAGGGAGCTACAGACCATTTCTTAAGAGAATGTCCATCAACAAATGCCTGCCTCAAGAAGACAGATGCTTGAACTTTTAAAGCAGGTATTACAACCATCCTCCATGAAATTCTTCAAATACAAGGTGCTATGTACTAAACTGTATCCCCTCAAAAATCCCCATGTTGAAGCTCTAGCCCTCAGTTTGACTGTATTTAGAGATGAGGCCCATTCCTCTGATCTAGATTTTACCTCTTTCTTTTGTACCACTAGTCCTAGGGATGGAGCTGCTGTTTCCTGTAGTCCTCACCTGTTGTTTCCTCATCATTCCCATTTTACTTTTCTAGGACTATTAAAAGGTTATAAAGGTTAAATGACAGCTTTCTACAGGACTTGTAGAAAAGGAAGAAATACAAGAGTGTCTGACGTGTGTGTGAGCAGGTGTGTGTGCATGCAAGCTTCCCTCACCCCTTTCTCCACACATACACAGAAGAAAGGCTACATGAGACACAGAGAAAAAACATCATCTGCAAGCCACAAAGAGAGTCCTCGCTGGAAACCAAAGCTGTCAGCATCCTTATCTGTGATTTCTAGTCTCCCGAAATGCAGTATTTTGTTATGGCAGCCTGAGCTCATTCATACATAAGGTATATGATAGTGAGAAATAACCTGGAAATCCAAGAATAATGGAAAACCAAGACAAATGGCAAATGTATGGATAAATATAATGCATTTTTCTCTCCTATTAAGATATTTACGATATCAGTGATGGGGCTTTCAATATACATAGATGTAAAACATGCAAAACATGGCAACCTCAATATAAATAAAGGGAGCTAAAATTACTATCATGGTGGAAAGATTTCTTAAAGTGCTAAAATGTTAATATCCAGAGTAACCACTAAAAAAATTTCATATAAAGAGATATAAATACTCAGTAGATAGATTGAAAAGAACAACTAAATGAAGCAGAAACTGACAGAACTAAAGGAAATCGACAAACCCACCATTGCACTGCACTCTCCCAGTAACGGACAGTATTACGCATTTTGTCTTTATCCTGCTTGTTCCATCAACCACCCTAACCTAACCGACGTGTGCAGAGCGCTCCACCCAACAGGAGCAGAACACTCTTTTCAAGTGTACAGTGAACACTTACCAGAGGGTCATAAAACAAACCTTAACAAGTTAGAAAGAATTGAAATCACACAGACTATTTTTGCAGATCAAAAGACACTAAAATCAAAGCAAGATAAATGGAAAATCTCCAAATATTTGGCAATTAAACAGCACAAAGGAAATCTCAAGAAAAAATTAGAAAATACTTTAAACTGAATAAAAAGGAAAACACAACATATTAAAATTTGATGTACAAGCCTACGCACTCACTAGGAAAATAGGAATACTGAGACAACAACAGAGGAGGACTACAATATAAACCTATTTTTTATCCAGCTTCTCCCCTTTATCATTTGTACTGCCTGAAGTACAGACAACGGAGATAAACTTACAGACCTCACAAGTTTTACGTGTTAAATGAAATTACACATGCAAGGCCACTACATGGTTGGTGCCCGGTACATATATGATGGAAGAAAGCACAACAAACAAGAAAATGAATACACACACGACAGACGGAACTCCAAGTCAGGTAACTGCAAAAGTCTGAAGCACAGTCCTAGGTAGCCTTTTCAACTCAATGAAATAACTAAGACTGTTAGAGCAAATATGTTCACTTGCTCTCTGGGACAGATAATTTCTCTTAGCAAGAGACAGAAAAGTTTGGGAGCCCTCACATAAACCTAGTTAATACCTTTTATCAATCATTACAAAATGTCTTATGTCGCAATGGCACTTCCTCTTTATTAAGCAGAATACCCACTCAGTTGGGGAATAAAGCAACAATATTCCCACACTCACCCACAACTGTTTACAATCCATTCTCATGTCACCCAGAATCCCCGTGCTGGTCTGTCTCCAGCACGTGCCAGCATTCTTGCAACAAAGGGGTTGACAGGACATGACTCAATGATTTCAGGTTGCTTAACTTAATTCAGGCATCCCCCATCTTCCCACAAAAGTAAGTTTTACACAATGTGGCTCCCTTCACATTAACAAGCACCAACAGAAATGCGAACAGAGATGCTTATTATTGAGCACCTGCTGTCCGGCAGGTACTATACACACACTGGTTTACTTAATTTTTCTTAACAACTTTGAAGTAAGCACAGCCATCCCCAAAGTATAAATGAGGAAAAGGAGGCTGAAATTCAGGTCTTTCCACAAAGACAAATCTGGACAATGCACCCCATCCACAATTTTGTTCAACTGGTTATGTTCAGAAGACTTATTCCACTAACACTCGGATTCAAGTTTTCTAAATTCTCACCAGTTCTGATCAAGCAATTCTTGAACAATCTCACTCAGCAAGGAACATGCTGAGCTCCAATTTCCAAACTTCTAGGATCAAAAATAAATCCATGTACATTTGTGCTTTTAAATTTGTAGGCTACAATGCCTACCACTTTGTTGTGATGAATGATGCAAAACCTTTAAACCACAAGGGACAGGAACTGAGTGCTGCCTCTGTGACTTAACCACACCTACGTTTCCCATTTAAGACACCAAGAAAACATTCTTGACTACTTCCTGCAAGTTGCTTCTGAAATTCTGTCTCAAACCCCAAATGTGATTCCAAAAGTACCCCAGCTTCTTTCACATACACATTTCACAAACATCTGATCGCATTTACATACTCTTAGTTGAAATGAATGTCATTATCTATCTACCTGTTAGAGATGCCATTTTGCAGCTCTGTACCAGGCTCTCATAACTTAGAGCTATGTTCATCAAACTTGCATTTAAAAACTTTTGGGCACACACGTGTATAAATGTATACTGTAAGACGTGGAAGGAAACAAAAATAAATTCAGCTATTATCTTCGTGCATCCACAGGCTACTTGACACCCTTCTTTGACATCTACTGCCCTGAACCACTGTGCAGGGTGTCTGATCAATAAGCAGTTCCCCAGAGTGATGGTTACTATTTAACACCATAAACCACAAAACAGCTTTAAAAGTTTGGGGCTTTTGTTTAAGAGCATGAAAGTATAATTTTTTTTTAAATCATGAAAAATTAGGAAGCTTCATTTAGAAAAGATGATCAAATGATCATTAACAAAAAAAAATACACAGTGTTCGATGTGGTTAGCCAAACCACTGACAACCATGATGCCAGGTGACAGACACCTGGGGAAGCAGGTCAACAGCTACAGGTGGGCTAAAGGCCTTTAGGCTGCCAGGGGCCCGTGTCACATAACCACATGGTCACCACCACAGTCACAAAGGCAGCATCTTCTATTTACTGCTGCAGCTGTCATCACTGTACCCGTTCACAGCATACTAAGTATACATCAGACACTGTGCCACGTACTTTATATACACGATTTCCTTGAATCACAATGATTCTGCAAGAGTGCTATTAATATGTTCATTTTGCAAGAGGAAATATGATCAGCACAAAACTTGACTAAAGTAAACACTGCTACCACATGCAAAAAAGGAATTTATATACTTTCCATACCATTGCTCCTTCTAGTGTTGTAATAATCTGCATGTGTTTACTTAATATTAATAATCTGCTGTATATTTTCTCAATGAAACCATTTTCTTCACATCTAAAAGCACATTTATGATATGCTTTAAAAGGCATTTCACAGAAATCATTTCCTCAGTTAATTCTTCTAACAATCCTGAGAGATGTGAAGAATATCTACCACTAAATATAGCAAAATGGGTACAGCTGCAAAACCAAAGGACACAACTGTTGGACATACAAGATAATCTATTTGCCTTTTCTTTGATGAATCGCATTCAAAAACACAATAACTGAAAATTGGCAAAATTCACCAAAAACGGGATCTACTGTTGTGTAATAAGGTTTCTGACAGATGAATAAAATACCCATAACCACATTTGACCTAACATCGCAGCAACTTGGAAGCTATTTTGCAATCACAAAAATAATGTTTGGAAACAAAAGTACTAAATATTCTGTTTTGTGTTTTAAAATACATAAACCTCAGCTATAAAGGGTTTTAGCGATTCAGTCCAACTATTCCCAAGGCCCTGGGCATTCTCCTCTCCACCTCCATGTGGTATATTCCTCGCGGCGGGGCATTCACTGTCTTTACCACCAACTACTGATGTCAACTACTGAGCATCTGTGATGTGTCAAGCAGCCCAGGTACATTAGCTCACTTCATTTCAGTAAAGGCCATAGTATGCAGGAAATATACTTTGTTTGTAAGGAAGGTAAACAAAACGAACATATTGGGGGGCAAATTTATGTCATAAATACAATAAAGAAACAGACAAAACTAAACCAAACAACCTAGAACTCTAAATGCAGAACTGAGGCTACCTCGGGGGTTGGGGGCGGTCGGCGGGAGGGACAGGAGGGTGGAGCTTAGGCAGCAAAGAGGGGAAGAGACCCAAGGGAGTAGGGTAGAGAATTTTCGGTGCTGGGATGATGGTTCTGATGTGTTAACAAGACATCAGAAGAGCTGTGAACCCATGCCTTACATAACATAGTGTTGTATTTCTTAAGGAGGCAATGTTGATTTACAAAAAATAATTATCTTTGAATGGTGGGATTATTCTCTGTCTTTCCTAGCTTTTAAAATATTTTCTTTTCATAACATTTATTACTTCATTTGTGAATTTCTGAACATATATAAAGGAATATAATGAATCCCAAGTTCCTATCAACTAAGTTCAACATCAGTATAAACACCTGGCCAATTCAATTTCTTCTATAAGCCAACCCACTTTCCCTTCCCAATGAATTATTTTAAAACAAATATCAAATGTTTTATTGTTTCATCCAATATACACTTCAGTCTGTATTTCCAAAGTAAGGGCCATTAAAAACACACACATAAACATTATACATTAAATTTATATATGCACATATATATTACTTTTATAATCAGAAAAGTCTTAAGAAAACAAGATATATGAGAAAAAAGGAAAAGAAAATGTTTATTGGCATTAACTTCCTAAACAGCTCACATGACTCACTTCCACTGGAAGTTTCTGGCTTTCACTGAAAATTTCTTGCGACCTTTTTGGTCACCAAAAAAAAAAAACCTGGCAAAACTCTACTTTTAGTTGTCATTGTTTCTAGAACTTACCTGTTGAGAACTGCTTCCTTGTCTCCAAGACGACTTTTAATTTTACTTGTCAGATAATCCAAAAACAGTGTCCAGATATCCAAACAAGAGAAGTAACCTTCATGAGTAGGCTATGGTGCAAAGAGATCCAGACATGAAATTACTTGGTGCATCTCCTCTTTAGAATCACACCCACCAGTGCTGACGGCCCCTAGAATGGTAAAACTATCAGCCTAGGTCCCCCTACCCTCCTGCTAACCACAGTGGGTATGTTTTCACTGGATCCTCAAACCAGGCCTGCTGAACATAACCAGATCAGGGGTCCCAGGGAATGTATCAGCAGGGAGACAGGAGGCAGAATAAACTGACTTACAAAATAAGCCTCATATTTTTAAATATGAGGCTGTAATGGGGAGGACTCTTACAGATCATCCAACTCAAATCTGTTCCACAAAGAAACATCTAGAAATACGATACGATTCAAGACGAGGAGGAGCAGGTTCCTCTGCCCTCGGCCAATGCTCTTTCTGATATATGCCGTTAGAAAACCTAAAATAAGCTTCAAGACTCCAAAGGAGACAAGTTTTACACATCTGAATATTAAGAAAGTGACATTTGCAGTTTCTTATATAACAGATTGAAAAGGAGCTTGTTAAATCTAACTCTGGGGCATTATCTCATCTGCAAAAGTAGGGATGTCAAAAAGGCTAACAGCAACCTCCAAGCAACTGTTGATAAAGACAAAAAGACAAAAGAGACAAAAAGAGCAAGTCTTTGAGGGTGCTAGGCCTGGAACACTGCACTGATGAACTTTCCCAAGAGTCTTGAGATTTCCATTTCAAGCAAAACCTAAGCTCTGCTCTCCAGGACCCAGTCCTTCTAATACATACTCAGTGTCAACCAGGGGTCCTCCCAGCCCCTCAAACGGCCACTCAAACTCTCTCGTTATACTTAAGATCGCTTCGCTGAACCACACACTGGCTGGCATGAGCACAGCTACAACAGTACGATCATCTTCCACGATCAGCTTCCTTCCTTTTCTGATACGGAGAAATCAAAAGTTTACATGGATATATGGACTTTATCCAAGGAATAACTAACATGGGTGGTAACAGGCAGTGGGACTTCTGTAGTCAAGTCAAGTCTCAGACAGAAAAACTGCAACTTTAAAAATGGAGTAGACTTCAACCTCAAAACCCACAGGGAAGCCCTAGAACTAGACTTCTACAGCTCAGTCAGTACCGCTGACAAAGCCTCCTCAGGAAACAGAATGACCACTTCCTGTTACCACTTGAAACTTCACAAAACTCAGATGTCCATGACATGAAATGAACCAGAGAAGAGCAGGGGGAAAAGCCATGTGGAAGTAATACAGGAAGATGGTAGACAGGGCTCAGCTTGCACAGTCAGGAGGTGCAGTCTCGTCCTGACTTCCGCTGCTGAGTTTACCTCTCAGTCGTCACCTTGCTGTCCTTCCATTTGAAAAGATCCACCAGCTGCCCCAAAGAACACAACTGACCAGATGCTCTGCAAAAGCGCACCACATACATAGCTGTGTCAAAGCACTTGACAATCACACACATCCTCCCCAGGCCCTGGAATGGATTCACTATGCAGCACAAAGCTGAGGGGAAAGTGGGTAGACACAGCCTGTGCAGGGCCTGAAACACCACATCCTCATCCATATCTGCAGCCCATATCTGCAGCTGGGCGCTGCCCACGTCCTGGCCGCAGGCATCAGTCACGGTGGGCACAGCTCTTAAGGGTCACAAAGAGGACAGGCCAACTGCACTTTGGGAGTCATTCAACTTCTAAGGACCCTCACAGACAAATACCTGGTGAGCACTAGTGGCTCAAGGGACATCAGTTAGGATCCACGGGTGAAAGAAAAATATAAAGAAACAGAAGAGGGAAAATGATGAAAGACAAACATCATCTTTGTCCTACTGCTGTTCTTTCAAAATGCTTACTGGTAGCAAAATTTCTATGAATTTTAGAAGTGAAAGGCAAAAATATTGAGAATATACTCATAGCATCCCTCGGACAAGAGCAAAGACATTTTCCACTTTACAGCTAATCAAACTATGATAAAGTAAGATTATACTGTTCATGAGCAGATGAGAACACAGAGCTTGCCCGAGAGTGTTCAGTTTCTCTTAAATCTCAGCCCAAAGATGGCCCTGCCACCACCGCTGTCATCTTCTCTCCACTTGCCTCTCAAGTTCAGGGGCTCCCCTACATGAAGCACTACACTGTAAGGAGCACAGTGCAGGCTCCTGCCCTCTGCCCAGTGCTTAGCTGTGTGCCTGCATGGACCTCAGAAAGGGAGGGGCTCACACAGGAGGCCAAGAGAGCAGAAGGGAGCTCAGCTGACAGTGACCTGCAGTTGAAAGGAGGAAGAAAGAGCGCTACCATTTGCCTCATGACCATATTTTTTCTTTCCCCAGTATATAAATATAATTTATAAATACATAAAATCACCACTTTCAGTTCTATGGAAAATAAAATGTAGGGGTAGTGCCTCTCAGATACCCTGACCCTTCCTCACCTCTGGTCTCCCACAGCTCTGGCCTTTCCCCTCCTCCCAGGAATGGTTCACCCTTATCACTGTGTGCTCTGGGTTTTTTGTTCTGTTTTTTTGGTAGTTTGTCTTTTTACTTTTCCAATGTCTTCCTTTACTATTTTGTTTACGCTCCATTTCCATTGTCTTTCTTACATGATCCTTTGCTGATTTTTGCTTGAAGGTTCTGCTGAAGTTCGTCCATAATGGACTATGCGGCCATCGGGCAGTCTGGTCTCAAACTTGTCTAGTGACCACTTGCACCATTCCTCCTCCACACTGTTTACCTGAGGCGTCTGTTCCCTGTTGGTTGCTGTTGCTTTGTAATAATCCCTTTTGCACTTCTTTCATGCTTGGCTTAGTTGTTTGTTTTTGCTTTTCAGCGAAGCTCCCTTCCTTCTTGAAGGTTCTAGCCTGCAAGTCTTTGTGAATCTTCAACCACTCCCTTCCTACCTGTGAGGTCTCTACTGAGCCTCCAGACAGTCCTCTTGTTGTTCCCCTTACGCCTTACTCTTCTTCCTCTTGACACCACCAGTGCTCCGTCCTCATCACTGGCTTTCACCAGTGTTACATGTGTCCTAGATTGTATGTACTATTATTTTGGTTGGAACTCTTGGGCATCTTGAGTTAAGATGTCTGGTTCATTTCCCTGGTAGATAGGCTTCTCAGCATTATTTCTTTAAATAATTTCCTATGCCTTTCTAATCTAGCAAGCCATGCTCTATAGATTTATGTACTTGCTGCATGTGCGTGGTAACTCAATAAATAAAGTTTATTTTAAAAGCATTTACAAACGGGCACAAGGAACACGGTGTGACAATAATGTCTAGAACTGGACCATGGTGATGGTTGTACAAGTCTGTATTTGCTCAATATAACTTCATTATACAATTACAAATGGTTGAATTTCATAACATGCAAATTTTATCTCAGTAAACTTGTAAAACAAACACATATAAACAGGGCCTCCCTGGTGGCGCAGTGGGTTAAGCAACACACTATGAAGCAAACCGCAACCACTGCAACACGAGTTCGATCCCTGCTGCCGGCCAGGGAGGGGACCCACATGGCGCAGCAGACCTCTCCTGCCTCGCCCACTGCTGCCCTCAGCAGTGTGTTTCAGTTCATCTGCCTGTTCTGCTCCCCACTCTGTCTGGTAAATCCTCTCACCTCCTGCAACTCTGGCTCTTGTGTGCATAAATAAATAAATCTTTAAAAAAAAAACAACGTATATAAACAAAAAACCCCTGGATCATTAGGACGTAAATTCAATAAAATAAAAGAGCCATGCTTGTGTCTAACTCCTAAAATATAGTAAGAGTTCCAAAAATATTTCCTGAATAGGGGAATAAATTGGAGACAACCAAGCTTAAGCCTCCACTACAATCTCCTTGTGGGACGTTTTAGTGGCAGTTACAGATTAGATATAAAAGCTCTAGTTTCAGGCATTTTCTATATTTTGCTTCTCCAACATAATAGTGGTTAAGAACACAGACTCTATGGGTTCAAATCCTGGTTTCACCACTGATTAACTGTGTGACCCCCAGCAATTTAGTCTCGATCCTCAGTTTCTTTACATGTATAAGGGAAAGAATAATAACAATATCTGCCCTAATAGAGTTGTCTGAAAACTAAATGTGTGCTCTTCACATAGTAAGCATTATATAAATGTTTGGGAAGTAAATTAGAATTCTTTCTCCTGAAAATAACAAAACAGATATGGCAGGGATGGGGGTAGGTGTTTTACCTGATGAAATGTGTACTTGAACAAAAGTGTCAAAAACTCCACAACAGGGAACTGGGAATAGGACTCGATTCTTCTTAAGTGAACACTCACAAAGAGCCGCAGAAAGTCAGTAAATTTCTCGATGTAGCTAAATAAGACAAGAAGACAAAGATGACAATAAGAAACCCAGCCAGCAGCTTAGAAGAGAATTTAAATTCAATCCAAATTTCTTTCAGTACATAACTAAAGAGATTTATATTTTCATTTAAAAATATAAAGGCCTGCAACAATTACCTACAGGACAGGCAACCCTTCATTCCATTACCACCTGAAACATAGCAGAAAAGCAACTTTAATCCTCAGACACTATCTACTAGGTATTTTATAAGCTAGTGTTCCATATTTCCTATCTCGTTATGTTATGATCCAACTAAAGTAAAAGGAAATGAAGCTAAAAAGTTGATGGGGAAAACAGCTGTGTCATTTCAACGTGGCAAGTCTGGAAGGCTGGTTTTCTCTGTAAGGGACCAATATACTCAAACAAATGTGCTAAAAATGCAAAAAGAAAACAAGGTCAAAAGCCCTGGTGTCCAAGTAAGGTAAATTTTGGTCTGCAACCTAATGTTCATTTTTTTCCCACCCTCTGGCTAAACACAGCATATATCCCAAATCCACTCTAAAAGCGATTTCAAATATAAAGGCGGAAGGCTGTGAGAGCTGGGCAAGGCTCAGGGGCAATCCAGCCTAATGCTTCACTTTACAGAGGAGGCCCAGAGAAAGTGACCAGCCCAACGCCACCCGGCCAGCACGTGGCTGAATGGGACCACATTCCCAATCCAGTGCTCTTTCTTTCACATCATAGTGAATCCCCAATTCATTTGTATTCAGAAAATCATTCCACAGAAGAGTGTGGGTCAAGGCTGCAAGGATAAGAGATGTTTGTTATTAAATGCACAGCACATCATCACTCTCACATTTCAAAAACTGTCATTTTAAGCCCCTAAATACCAAAAGGTGATTAGAAAATGAGATGGGCAGATCTCCACAATTACATTTCAGAGACAGATTAAAAATCAAAAGTAAAGACCTTAGCCTTAGTCAAAAATTAAATAGTGGCTAAGAACAACCCTGAAACTCATCTGTAAAAGGCTATTTTTTTTTAAAGCAAGATATGTGAATATAATAAAGGGAGAGAAGACTTCCACTCAGAAGAGCAAAAGTGGCCCATAAATAAAACGCCCCAACTGATCCTGGGCCTGTAACCCTGCGAGTGGCCAAGCTGTCTGACCGACCTCCACATGGAATCTTATTTGCAGCTAAAAAAATTATTCGCTAAGGAAAACGACTGTCTCGGTGGATTACGAAGTCAAATACTTGAAATACAGTAAGGCAATAAATCAACTCTTTTTAGACATGATGAAGTCCAAAGAGATGTCGCTCAAGAGCAGGAACTCCTCTTCTTCGCTCCCCCTTATTACAGTAGTACATTTTTGCATGGACATTCAAAAGTCATCAACCAGTTTACTGCTCTTTAGAAAAATGCTCTCGATTCTTTACACCCATAAAAGAATAAAGAGAAGTCATGGGTAAATATCATACAATCTTGGTTTTATTTTAAACTCCAACCCAATTAAAAAAAAATACAAACAAGGCTGTTCAGTCACTAAAACTACAAATTTACTTCACCTCATTTTCTTTCCCTTGCCCACCTTCTGGTACAGGTGCCAATGAGCAGCAGAAAGTTAGAAAAAAGGCAGGAGAGGGAAGAGAAGCAAAGGGCCTGGTTAAGAAGCTCCTAAACAACTGAGAATGGACTTAGCTGTTTAGAATTAGTGCTGGGGGCCCAGGAGCCAAGAAGCAAGCACACAGTATCAGTTATGTCACCTTTCAGCTCCCAGGCACCTCTCAGCTTTCACATTCAATAGGAAGCATAGGATTAAAATACAAAACCAAGATCACAAAAGTTACATGTCACAGAATCAGTACATAGATAATCCATGATAACATTTCTATACCACCCAAATGTAAAAGCCATAACGACAAGTAAAAGTCAAAACAACTATATTTGATGGTTGGTACAAGCACCAGCTTTTTTTTAACATGAAAATAATAGCCTTTATTAAACCAAAGCTAGAGAGGATATAAAATTGTGTTTGAATATTGACACCTTTGAATTCACCCACCAATTAAAGAAAAATAAAACCAAAGTATTACTGTACCAGCTTATAAATTCTTTTAATTATACAAAGAAAATTTCAGTTTACAATAAACCAATTCAAAATAATACCAATTTTTTTTTAATTTTAGAAAAATTTAACTGCTAAATTTAAAAAGCACTAAAGGTGTCTTGACTTAAAAGAAAAGGAAACAGCTTAACTACATGTAACAACAAGCCAAGGAAAATCAATTAAAATATGAACAACTTCTGCTGCCAAGCAATCTGTAAACATTTACTGATTCAATACAGTTTATCTGCCTGGCCAACTGAATAGCCAACTCGAGTTCCCAACACTCCCTCTTGTTTTTACACAGCAATCGCATCATATTAGTGGAGGTTTTGGAATAAACAACATCATCTGCAAGGAAATAAGCCACAAGCGCGGGCCTCAGATGACTGTGATGTGGTCATCTCTCAGAGCACTTACAAAAGAAGACGAGACTACTTAGGAAGTCGAGAGGACCGTAACAGAGGAACAGGGAGTGTGCCAGGTTAGCAAGTGCTCATATTAACAACTCTCCTTTCTTTTGATGAATCTTGCCATTTGTGTAAGACCTGAAATAACAACATTCCAGTACACTACACACGTTCGCTTGGGAAAGTCAAACAGTCAAAGCTGACACGCAGTACCAAGTGAGAAACGGTGACTGTAACCCCTGTACCTCTGCAGACCTCCTCTCCTGTTCCTGGCTATGCATGAGCAGCATCAGTTCCTGTACCACCTGAGACCTGCAGGCAAATAGTGAGGAAAGGGCGGGGTGGGGAGAACACAGGACAGGTGGATGGGGGAAAAAAGACAACACACCTACACAATTCGTGATCACTTTTCAGACTTAACTCACTTCCCCTTAACCACCCTAGCCCTTCCAGCTAATCTTACACTTACTGATGCAGACCTACCTTTCTGCTCCTCACCAGGGGCCCCAAATTCTGAAACCAAAGAGGATTACAGACTCTATGCAGCACAATGTAATAAACAGCCAGGACCCTCGCTGGGCACAACCGACTCCACACCTGTTTCATTACCTCTCATCGAGTTCTTCTAGCCTGCTCTTCACGGTATGGGCATTGTTATCCTTGGTGATTTTCTGCAGGAGGTAGAAAGTCTGCTGGAACATACGCAGTAAATACTCCTCGAATTCCATAGGCACACAGTTCTTGGACATGAGTTCATTGATGCAGGACATGGCCAGGACCCCAAGCCGGCCGCGCTCCTGACCCAACACACAGTTCTGGCTGCTGCCGTTAACTGATGCCATCTTTCTGGCCCGGATGTCACAGCCAAAGCGTGCAAAGTGGAAGATGGTGGTAAGAAGGGATGGGGTGATGCTGGCAGACAGAGGAATCCAACTGAAGAGATGGGCCAAGCACTCCAACGCCAGGGAACAAACATACTCACTCTCCGCATCAAGGATGGGGATTGGCTGATTCAACAGTTTGGCTGAACTAGGACTCTGCAACAGGTTACTCAATAAGTCACCTGAAAATGAAAAAAGGTTTTAAGATTGATAGTATCAAGTCTCTTACAAACCAATTCAAGTAGTTTAAAAAAAAAAAAAAAATCCCGAGCATTACTGCTAAGCCGTGGTTATCAAAAGTTCAGTTTGGGGACCCCAGAGGGTCGCTACCCAAGACCCTCTCAGAGTTCACAAATTCAAAACTATCTTTGAAAGAACACAAACATGCTATTTTCCTGTCTTCCCGTAATGGTGCTTTCCAGAGGCTCCGTATACAGGTGAGTGCAACAGAGATAGAGCACAAGTTTTCTTCCATTAAATCACATATTTAAGAGATTTAAATAACACCACTGCTCTTAGAACATTTTTGTTTCAACTTTAGAAAACAGCTATTTTCATTAAAACATATGTTTATCTGTAATGAGCTTACCAGTTATTTTTAAATGAACAGATATTTGTAAAATTTCTCAGCTTTAATATCAATAGCGTAAAGCTATTAAGCTGTATCTGTAGATATAATGTGAAGGGATCCTGGGTGGTAGGTGGAAGGGAAACAACAAGGTGAAGAGGATCAAAAGCTACAAGTCACGGTTATAAAATACAGAAGCCCTGGGGGTGTCCTGGACAGCACAGTGACTGTTAACAATACTGGACTAGATGTTTGAAAGTTGCTGAGAAAATCTTAAAAAGTTCTCATTACAAAGAGGGGGGACTATGTGTGGTAATGAATGTTAACTTATTTTGGTAGTCATTTTACAATGCATACACCTATATCAAATTATTGTGTTATACACCTAAAAATAAGTGTTGAGTGTCGATTATATCTCAATGGAGAGTGGGAGGAAAGGATACAGAGGTGCAGTGGAGTGGGGCAGAGGGTTGTTAGTACTTTGGTGGGGGATGTGCTGTGGTAACAGACATCTGAGTAAGTGTGAACCTGTACTGCTAAAATATATGTATAATGCTGTAAACTAATGTTTCTGCAATAAAAGAAAAAAAATACAAATTATCAGACGCCACCCATGCCTACTAAAGCAGAACTGAAAGGTAGAAAATAGGAATCTGTGTTTTACAAATTCCAGATGATTGCTACATTTGCTTAATTTTCAAGAAGTACTGAATGGTTTTCTGAGCCTTTTGGCTAAGATCTGGTTAGAAGCACTGAACTAAAGGAAATCACACAAAATGAAATGTGTGGGGGTGGGGGACTCTAAAATTATTTTAGAGAAGAACAATATTCAGAAACTATAACAAGAAAAGTTTCCTGAATAAAGTGTGGCTCTACAAAATAAAGGGACTTACTCAGTCCTATTATCAGATGCCACCCACACCTACTAAAGCAGAACTGAAAGACAGAACATAGGAATCTGTGTTTTACAAATTACACACACATACACACACGAATTTTATAAAGAATAATCAGTACTAAAAACATTAGGAATAAGGAAGGAATGTGGACAGAAAAGGCACATATCAAAAAGGGAAAACACCAAATTCAGACAGCTCTGCTCAAAGGTAACACTGAACGCCAGAAAACTGGAGTGTGGTCTACAGACTCTGGGACAAAGAAAGACCTAACTCAAAGCTGTCCTTGAACATATGAAGGTGACACTTTTCTCAAACATGCAAAACCTCCCATAATATGCTGTCCACAAATTCTTCTTAAAAAGGGCACTCAACCATGAAACTACGTAAATAAAGAGATTTTTAAAAATAATAATAATTAGGGAATGGAAAAATTGTAGCAAAAGGACTAATTAATGCAAATTTTGAGTTGAATTTGAACTTCAGACTCAACAAATGCAGGAATTACAGAAGGGTGTGCCAGCTAATTTTCCTACCCTTCACAAGCTAGGGCTCTCAAAGAACAGGGCCAGGGCAGGGAGGAGGGACGGGCATGGGCTGGTGTGCTGGCACGGCAGCCTTGATGGTGGGTGAATGAAGAAGGTGCACACGTCAAGGTGTGAAACTGTACTCCTCAAATTATATAGTTATGTAAACGTATGGCAAACCACTAAGGTTTGATTTAAAAAGCATAGTCTAAAATTAACAAACATAATAAGACACTGGTTTTCACAATCACTTTTTCCTAACCTTAGAGGTTATCTTTCACAAACTAACATTCCTTATAGGGAAAAAAACACCAAGACCAGCAATTCCTTCAGCTTAATAGTCTCTGTCAAGTTCAGGTAAAATTAAAATGTGTCTTTATTAAAAATAAAAATATAGGAAAAAGCTGAACTTAAATCTGTCTATCTTTGTCTACCGTGCTGTCCTGATCACCTCCAGACCTGCTTTTCTTAGCTCCCCTCCCAAGTCCTCTTTCTCAGCTAGGCTATTTAATGCAGCCTCTGAAGCCACTTGGACGACTCGTGCTTGTGTTTCTCCCTGTATACAGGAGGTATAAATATTAGTAAGTTTCTTTTTGGCTTTCTTTCTCTCATCAAAAATAAATACAAGATACAGTATCATTCTGCCTTTTTGTTGAGCTTAATCTATCTTGACAATGTCTGCATACATCCATCTCCCTGTATTTCTGGAAAGATGTTACTTTTATATGTTGGAATACAGGTAAATATTTACGTTCTTTTGTACCTTACAGCCGCAGCTCAAAAGTTTTGGTCTCAGAACACTCTCTCATGCAGGCTATTTCTACTGGCATTTGTCATAATAGAAATTAAAACTGGTAAGTCTTCAAATATTTATTTATAATAATGATAGCTCCATTACCAGTTGGCATAAATAACATTTTCAAATGAAAAACTATATTTTGTCCCCAAAACATTCATGAGAAGAGCAACCCTATTTTTACATTTTTGGAAATCCTTTCAATGCGTAGCTTAAAAGCAGACAGGAAGATTCTCATCTGCTTTTGCATTCAATCTGTTGCAATATGTTGTTTTCATTGAAGTACATAAGAAAACCCCACTCTACAGATAGGCAGTTGAGAAAGAAGTGTTTAGTGATCTTTGTAGATAACTAGCTGTTCACTAACATATTAAAATTTGACCAGTAGTCATTTCTTAAAAGTTAATTACAATGTAGAATCTGAGTTTTTTTTATTTGGTATACTTATAAGAATGAGAGAAAACTGACAAACAATGGCTTAGTATTTCTGTATACACATATTTGACCTCAGGGACCCCTGGAAGAGTTGGGACTCCTAGTACTCCCCATACTATTGAGAACAGCTCTCTTATAGAAATTAATGCTGAATGAGTATGAACAAATCAGCTAACCTTTCTCAACCTCAATCTCCTCACCCATTAAAAATGAGGATTTCTGTCATTTAGTAGTAAGGGATTTAATTTTCCTGGTTAAAGTAGGTATGACCAAATAGTCATCTCCTAGCACTTTATCGCAAAGGGTGTTTGTGCTGGACACCACTGGTAGATATTAAACGCAGCTCTTTCAGAACAGAAACCAGCAAACATTGCCAGGCTGGGTAATTCTTTGCATTGTAGGATATTTAGCAGCATGCCTGTGCTCTACTTGCCCGATGCCAGCAATACTCACTCCTCCAGTTATGTTAACCCAAATATTTCTCCATATTGCCAAATAGTCCCTGCACAGCAAAATCCCTCAACTGAGATCCACTATCTAATTATAACTTCAGTTCAGTGAAGTGGGGAGAAACTATTCATGGAGTTCTCAGAAGAGGCAAACGTGATCGCAATAGTTGTGAGTGACCTTTCCAAGTTCTACTTGTCCATAAGTAGCATGTAAGGGAATAGGTGAAAAGATTTACAAATGCACGAAGATACATAACTTGGAAAGAGTTTGGGAGAAAACAGTACGGTAAAATTGGTCTCAATCAATTCAAGCTCTCTAATATGTATCTTCACCCTGGAAAACTTTCCCACACCAGTCTATGTACAGCACTATTTCTGAAATTATACCACATGGATAAGATATGGTCCCTTAATTTTTTACTGCAGAACAAAGCCAACCCAGAATTGCAGTATTTATATAATTTCATTTTGTTCACTTTTTCTCCCATTTGTCCAAGTAGAACAAAGAGGGACAAGACGCCTAACAAAGGAAGGAGGAAGGAACAGCACTGAGGCTGCTCAAGTACAGATAAACACCTGCCCTAACTCGAGACACACCCACACCTTCCCTCCTTCAACCCCCAGGGGACAGCCATCCCCTCTCAGATCGTGAGTGTCGTGGTCAGAGAAGGTACACGGTGTTGGAGCCAGGACTCGGACCAGGGGGATGAGAGGCAGGCAGGAGCAGTGAGAGGGAATGAGAATGTAAACTGAGGATGCAGACTCGGAATGATGGGCTCGTGTCCCTATTCTACCACGAGCCCCAGTTTCCTTGTTTGTTAACAAGAGAAAACCATCATCTGCCTACTTCCTAGGATTCTGGCCTAGTGAGGTAGGTTAAGGAACTGAACAGCAATTATGGGGAATTATTCTTAGAAATAAGGCACGCACACACACCCTTGACACCCTTTTCTCTATCCAGACTGTTGGCATCACTGCTGTAGAGACTGGCCCCTGGTTTTGCTCTTTGAAAGTGAACAGACAGAAAACAACATAAAATGAAAAGCTACAAGGCAGACCAAAAGTCCCTGGGGCTAAGCAGGACAGGAAGGGCTCAGCTGCAGGTGTACGTTTAGGAATTACCTGGTTTGCTCACTAAACCATAAGCTTCTCAAAATTAATTTCCTCTATGAAACTGAGCTTACAGTCCACAAAGCTAAACAATTTTCTAGAAGTTCTACTCCTTAGCTTGGTGTCTTAAGTGCACAAAGGTAATGGAGCAAAGGCATCCAAATATATGCTGATAGCTTTCAAGTAACAAAGCTGATGACTTTACTTGCAAATGTCATAAAAATTATCAAAATACATGAACACACAATTCTTTTTTTTCAAAGGGGAAGTACACCAGCTTAAAAGTTTACCTAACTCCCCAGCCCCCCTCTAGTCTCAGTTTATTTTGCTTTTTCTCAAATACTAAACTTTAACACTTCAAGATATTTTAAGTGCCCACAAGGCAATTCTCAAAATGTACAAAAAATATATTTTTAGATTTTGTGTCTTACGAAAATATCAAATTAGTTCATTTTTTTTTCACCTAACCTCACAAACGAAACCTGTGTAACACATGAAAGAGGTAAGTATGTATTTTTGGTTTGTGTTACCCTGTATTCCCCAACCTGGCCCCCAGAAAAGTCAGTCTATCAAAGTCTAAACTGAGTTAGCTTGGGCAGGTACCAGAAACACAACTTTTGGCACTGGACAATTATTTCAGAAAAATAATTAAGTTTTACTGTAATAAAATGCTGCTGCTGGCTTACACTAGATACTAAGTTAGTATTCAACTACCTAAAAACAAATCGAGGGCCTTCCCTGGTGACACATGGGGTTAAGGTATAGCACTATGAAGTTATCCATAGCCACTGCAGCACAAGTTCGATCCCCAGCCAGGGAGGTGACCCACATAGCACAGCAGACCTCTCCTGTCTCGTCCACTGCTCCCCTCAGCAGTGCATTTCAGTAGATCCACCTGCTCTGCTCCCCACTCGGTTCTGGTGACTCTTCTCACCACCTGCACCTCTGGCCTATACCCCAATTCTTGTACGCATAAATAAATATTTTTTAAATAAATAAATAAAAACAAATCTATTCAAAAGAACTAACCTTTGCAAACTATAAATGAAACTGCAAGTTTTAAGATTAACCAAATGGCAGGAGATTCCAAGGTGTACACTCATAGAATCTCTGTATCACCTGGTTCTTTAACCACTACAATATTAAAAAAATACAAACCTGCTAAGCCTCCTTAAAACTCCACCTTGAGAATGAAGGTTTGCTGCTAAAATAAAATTCACTGTTTGTGAACTTTTAACA
The DNA here is from genome assembly GCA_019455555.1 of Galemys pyrenaicus. NCBI lineage: Eukaryota > Metazoa > Chordata > Mammalia > Eulipotyphla > Talpidae > Galemys > Galemys pyrenaicus. Next base: position 13,379,383 of record JAGFMF010011768.1, read on the forward strand.
TTTAACAGATCTCTAATAGTTTTTATCTAAATATGACAAATGACTTTTCAGCTTTTCATCCAAGTATAATAAAGGGGATTTGGAATAAGTTAGTATACTACAGTTTTGAACAGTCCTCGGCATTTCATGACACATTTTCAAATCTATAGTAACTGCAACAATTTCAACTTCCACATAGCAGCAGGCTACATGACCAGTCTGAGCTCAGAGACATCTGATTTCAACAGTCCATTTCCTGAGGTAGAGGAGAGAGATGTGGAAACATTTCTCATTAGTCCTATCAACCTTTACAGTAGAGGAAGAACACAGGATGTACTTGACTTGAAAGCATTTGTGACCACTTAGTGTAAACAAAAGCATTTAGAAACTGAAAGTTCCTGCGCAGGCACAATTTCCTCTTTCCATCCATGCTTAAAAGTAGCCATTTTTTGGTGAACTCTGACTTTGGAAAGAGATATTAAGACAATAATTAGCCATTAAAAAACAACTTAACTTTCACTGGGACGTCATAATGCAAAGTCAGTGCTATCTACTGCACACTGGTGCCCAATCCAAAGCACTCCCAGTTCTCACGTCCCTTCCCTCTCCTGGAAGCCCGTGGAACCACATGCCAAGCAGACCTGCTAAGCCCACAGGCACAGATCAGCTCAACGAGGGCATGTGGAACAAAAGGGAAAACAAGCCAGGAAAGACAGCAGTTGTAAGTTGAAGAGGATAACGGTGAATGACAGAAGATCAGAAGTACCATCTTCCTAGTAGACAAGGAAGAGGCAAAACATGCCGTTCGAAGTATTACATTAGAAAGTACAAGTATGTACGAGGAACTCAGAAAATAAGGGCAGAAAGATCAAAAATAGATTAAGGAAGCATTGGCAACTCGACCTGCCGTAGATAAGCAAGTGCCACCCTGCAGAAATACCAAGTGCATCTAAAAAGAGGAACATCACGTGTGGGGGGGCAAACCATACCACTCTCTCCTGAGGTCGGGGATGGTGGTGGGGTGGCGGCAGTAACACTGTGTTTGTCCCAAACTGTCTCCAAGATACCTACCAAAAGAAGGAAACATTGAGTTAAGACAGAAATAAAGTTCACCAGATGAAATTCAGATTTAGATGAATGATTTGCTGATCCCTCTGGTCATACACCTGTATTTATACATCCCTCTCTGAACCATACACCCAACTTCCTGGACACCACCACTTGGGTACTCAAACTCAGCTTGTGTTTTTAACAAACCTGCAATAATCATCTTATGCTCCTCACCAAGTAGCCGGCACCAGGCCATGTAATCTCAGTCTGCCTCTGCTCATCCATTTGCTCCACCTGCCTTCAGGTCACCTCACAGAGGCTTCATCAACGGGGAGCTATTCCTTCTACAAGTGACCTTCTCTTTCTCAACCTCTGACCTGACCTCCTCCCCCCAATCCCAACTTGACCTTGCTGCTACCTGTCTGTCCCTCAAAATCCCACTCAGCCACCTCTTCAAAGAAGTCTTCTATCTGCTCAGTTTTGCCTGCACATGCGAACACCTCAACCCTGACCCACTGTTGTGTGGCGGCCCTTGTCCCCTCCTGGAACGCAGATTCCTAGAGGAAAGGGATTGTTTTACTTCTCTCTGCATCTCCTTAGGGAACCTGGCACAGCTATGATCATAAATAGTTTTGAAAATATTTTGTCATCAAAATATTTAATATTACAACTCGGATGAACTTTGAAGATATCAGGCTATATATAAAAAAAGTACAACATAAAAGGTCATACATCACATGAGTCCATTTTTATGACAAGTCTAGAATAGGAAAATCCATACAGACAGATTAGTAGCTGCCCAGGGCGCTAAGGGGAGTGGGAGATAAAAATGCCCTGGAAGTAGACAACCACAGTAGTTACATAATCTCGTGAATATACCGAAGACCAAAGATTTGCTTTGCTTTAAATTGGTAACTTAGGACATGGGAATTGCAGCTCAATGTTTACATGATTTTAATATCTGACATAGCTATCAGAAATGGTAATGGCCAAAGTGCTTTGAAGAAAAAAATACTGAGGTTTGGTATACCCCCCCAACCCTCCAACCCAGAATGCGAAATGACAAATGGACTTAGTTCACTTTTGCTCAGGCAAATTGATAAAACCAGCTTAAATGTGCCTACTGCATACCCAGCACTAAACTGAACGCCCAGAAGAAAAAGTCCCTAGACACCCGAGGAGAAAGCTGTGTGCAGGAGCTGGAGACAGACGCTGCTGAGCCACAGCTGAGCCTCCGCAGCCAGCCAGGCCACACCTGCAGCTACCCCAGCAGGCTCCAGGCGGCAGCCACAGCCTCGTGACTCAAGCTCTGCTCTCCCTGCCTTCCTGCATCTTTCTGCGGTTGGCTTTCTCTTTAGTCTCACTTGGTGCACATTGCCATGAGGCTTTAATAGACAAGATGAAAAGAAAACACCACACACAACTACAATTTAGTGCAGAGGGCTGATCTGACACACCGTCTCCCTGCCCTACACAGAATTTGAAACTTTTTCCTCTCCCAGCTTCTCTGATGTGCAATTCAAATTACTTTAACTAACGTGTTCTGCCACCACATTACTGAGCATGCACTCATCAGCATTTCAATCACATTCTTGTGACCTCATTAATCAGTTACCAATTAACACATGATCACGCTAATACAACCATTATTCAAGACCAATTACAGGCAAGTGAGTCATAAGCACTCTCTGAGGTCCGTGCACACGGGAGATACTAAAGGTGCAGGCACTCACGCCACATTCTGTTCTGGGGCCCAGGCCTCACCTGTCAGGAGCCCGAGCACTGTCTGCACCTGGTCCAGCAGCAGCTTCCGCAATTCCTCCTTCCTCGCCACACTGAGGTCCTCGCGGGGACAAGCCAGTTCTTCCGAAGTCGTCTTCAACATGATCAGCCCCAGAGGGGTTGTCACAGGGGACTGGATCAACTGCCAGGAAAAAATAAGTTCTGAGCTCAGTATCTGGCGTATTAAGGTACAAAGAGGACTCCGTAACCTTAAACCTATGAAGTAGTTTAAAATTTGTGCATTTATTACTCTTACATGAACAGACTACAGCAATGGAAGCATTAGAAAAATCAGAGTTGGGCCTCCCAGTGGGTTGAGCAACACACTATGAAGCAAACCACAGCCACTGCAGCACGAGTTCAATCCCTGCTGCCGGCCAGGGAGGGGACCCACATAGCGTAGCAGACCTCTCCTGCCTCGCCCGCTGCTCCCCTCAGCAGTGTGTTTCAGTCCATCTGCCTGTTCTGCTCCCCACTCTGCCTGGTGAATCCTCTCACCACCCGCGATTCTGGCCTGTACCCCAGTTCTTGTATGCATAAATAAATAAATCTTTAAAAAAAAAAAAAGAAAAGAAAAATCAGAGAGTACAATTAAATACCTTTCTTAACAATTCAAAATAAATTTTCACCTTATTTCAAAGACAGAATTTTAATACCATGAACTTGAAAACAATGCTCTTTTACACCCCACATGACCATGTCTATACATGTCCAGATTCGCAACAAGAGACTTGGTCACTCTGAGATTCAGATATCTTTTCAACAATGAGGGATTAAATCAACTTCACATTTTTTTTTAAAGATTTATTTATTTATGCATACAAGAGCTGGGGTACAGGCCAGAGTCCAGGGAGGTGAGAGGATTCACCAGAGACAGAGTGGGGAGCAGAACAGGCAGATGAACTGAAACATACTGCTAAGGGCAGCAGCGGGCGAGGCAGGAAAGGTCTGCTGTGCCATGTGGGCCCCTCCCTGGACAGCGGCAGGGATCAAACTCGTGCTGCAGTGGTTGCGGTTTGCTTCACAGTGCGTTGCTCAACCCACTGCGCCACCAGGGAGGCCCCAACTTTACATTTCTAAGCTTTACATGTTTCATAAAAGTTCAAGATTAAACATGTGGAAGAAGAGAAGTATGCACACACATCATTCACTACGGCTACAATTATAATCTTACACAAATACCTATGCAGTAAATTATTTTTTCTGTCATCTAAATATTCACCTACCTAAGGAAAGTTTCTTTAAACAACAGACAGAAAGAAAGGTACACCTTCAACCACAGAATACTATTTTATCTTTCTAATCAGTTTCACAAAATTTAAAGCATTACTATTACAGTTACTTTTTAAGTTTCCAGAAATGTTAAAAGTGACTGCCACTACAATTCACTGTTATATGCCACCATCTATAGATGGGTAACAATTTAGGGGATACCTGACCATTTTCTTTAATCACAACTTTAAACGTACTTCATTGCCTGATACAAATAAGTCATTTATTTTCTCAGTCTGTAGAACGTAAGTTTTCAGGAAGAGGACACTCCAGGGGCTACATCAGATGGAATGGATAACTCCACGTCAAGAAATACAGGGCTCCTTCCTTTCCCTGGAAAACCACTCATCTCACTGCAGATCAAGAAAAAGTTCATCCCCAAAGGGGAGGGAAAGCACTAGAATAATGGGAACGTATAATAAATTCAACTGCCCTCAGAAGCAGCACTATGTGAAACCAGTCATGATTAATGAACATGCTGTAAAAAATGTTCTACATTAAATCAGTTCTAAGTACCCCAATTCTATTCTTTACTTTTTACAGCTTTGGACTATCTCTAAGACTAACTTAAATTCAGATAGTACAGTTAGAAGAATAGGAAATCCCTCCTCTAAAGAACATTTTTTACATAAGAAAGTGGAACTGACCCTTCTTAAGCACCTCTTTCTACTTGGAAACCTTTGAATTTCATCCTGTAATTTTAAAATATTTCTACTCCTTCCCCTTTCACCTCTTTTCCCCACCCCCACATCATCTCTGGTCTCCACCTTCTCTGAAGATCTCAACCGTGCTCTCGCAGCCAAGACCTGACCTGATCATTAAACAGTCCATTTGGCAATATACTTTTCCGGCGATAAGAAATGTCCCTGTGCTCCCCAGATATTAAAAAATTCCTTCAGTATGGAAAATGTATCTTAAAGCTCTCCTTTATCTCATCATTTGGGTTAAGGGGAGGTCAGCAAAAAGCCAGTTAAAAAGCAAAAGTGTTATTTATTGAGAGAACACCATGATTAAACATTAATTTTCCTCCTTGCTGGCTTTGTGTCTAGAAAGCATTTTATTAAAAGTATGCACCATTTTCATATATATAATTTAAGCTCAGAACATGGGTAATCTCTACAATTTATTTTAACAGTGAATAAGCACCCATAGGTCGAAGACCAGGTTTAAGTTCTTAGTGTGAGCTTCTGAGAAGGTATGACAATTTTTATTACACCAATAAATCAGGGAAGAAATGGCAGTGCTTTTTTCCCATGCTGCTTACTCGCTTAACCACTTGGCCTCAGGCACAATGTGACCAAGTCCAGTCCAACAGAAGTTAGGAAACTAAAGAAGAGACTCTAGAAAGGTGTGATGTGTGCACTGAGGTATGTGGAGGCAGGAGGGGGTGGGGAGAACAGGAGTCAATTTTCACTTTAGTTATTTCCTTCTCCAGTGGCAAAGAAAGGCTATAACCAACACCCAGAACTCCAAGTATCTTTGGGGGACCCAAATCAACTCCTCTCTGCCTGGTAGAACAGTTGTCAAATTATTATACAAATTGCAGAGATGCCCAACATTGTCTTTGAGTTTTAAAAAGCAGCAAAATTTTTAAAGCTGTGCACCCCAGAAAAGGCTATGCAAGCCAACCATGATGGAACTGAGCCAATAAAATAAACTTTAGTTGATTTAATCAAAGGATCACATTATGGTGCAGTTGATTTCACAACCAGTTTTGTTTTGTTGTTTTTTTCATTTGTTTTTTATTGAGTTAATATTGGTTTCCACTGGTTTGGTTTGGTTTACTAATACCTGAAGAAAAGGCTGACTTTATTTTTATTGTTAGAAATGTCAGCAGTTGATCCCCAGTCGTCTCTGACAAGACTTACACACTACCCACTGGGTCTCAGGAACAAACAAGAAGCAGAGTCAACACAACTGGAAAGGATTTGAAAGATCACTTAGTTCAATCCTTTTATTTTACAAAGAAGCAAATGGAAGTTCGTGTAAGTGGCTGGAGTTGCTAAACTCAGGTATTTGTGATAAACATAGACACAGAGCCTAAGCCTGCTGCTCCCCAGCTCACCATTCCTTCTAGTATGAAGGCTGCCAGAGGCTAAAGTCACATATGAGGGGGTAGAGAGAGGAAAGTGGTGGGTAAGGAAGGAAACAATGAGCCTATGTAAATCTCCATAAGCACTTCGCCTAAAAGTCTCTTCTATTCCCATTTGTTATCATTAACTAGAAAGAAACATGTCCTTCGAAGGAACTGATCCTAGCCTGGTGAAAACACCCCCCACCTGCTAGTGGCAGGACTCTAGCTGACACTCTACTGCCTCATCACATGGGACATGTCATGGACCAAGCCAGGAATGAATCCTCTTAAACACCCGAACTTGCTGGTCATTGCCATCTCCAGTGGACTTCCTGGTTCTTGCTTAGAGACATGGAGACTCACAACTTGGAGTGAAAGCAAAGATATCAGAGCACCAGGAAAATTTCTCACCTCTCATCCTACCACTCAAGTCTCCACAGCCTCCTCGCTATTGCTCAGGTCCTTTGCATGTGCTAGTCCTTCTAAAACTCTGTTCCCACAGATACCCACCTGGTTTACCCCATCCCTCCACTCAGGTTTCAGCTCAAATGCCTGCTCCTCAGAAAAGCCTTCTAGATCATCCCATCTGAATAACACCCCTTGATAGTCTCTTTCTCCTTGCCCTGGATTTATTTTTCTTCCTAATACTTACAAATAAATACCTGAAAGGCGGCTGGTTTGTTGTTTTTTTTTCTCCTGCCTATTATTCACAGATGCCTCCTCCTCAAAATGGTAAGTTCCATGAAGGTGGAGGGCAATATATTCATTGCTACATGCCCAGCACATGCTTATGTAGCTGGTATTCAGTAAACATTTTACTGAATAAATGCACAAATCTCCTCTGCAGTATCAATCCAACAAATCTCTAAATAAACGAATCTCTGAAGAAAACTAACAAAACAGAATAAAGAACTTTTTGTGTGCCTTTGCAAGACAGTATGAGTGAAGCAATGTGGATGCTTAACTTTTTTTTAATTGCTGCATCACTCAAATAGCTTGTAGGGAAAACAGGCAGAATGTTAGAAAGTGATACTGTTCTCAAAAATCCTGAACCTACAGTCATTGATAACCAACTTTCAAACAATTTTATTTCCATGAACTGTACATAATATCCATTTCCAGCAAACACAGTGTCTCAGTAACATGAAAATGTTTCCAACTTTATCAAAGGATTCAGAAGATCCAAATGAGTAGCCTCTCCCTCTTGGTTCTTAAGTCCCATCTATTCCCTGATGACTTTCAGATTCACATTTCCTAATGTCTCACTAGACATGCAAAAAGGGAACACACAAAGCTTAAAATACATTTTCTGCCAAACTGAATTCACCACCTTCTACCCAAATCCATTTCTTCTTCCCACACCTTTGGCCTAGAAAATCTGCTATCTGAGCCAGAAATCTGAAAGGCATCTAGACTCCTCCCTCCCCTCACCCAGTACCATCTCATCACTGATCAGTCTCTTGGTTCCGTCTCCTGAGTCCTTCATCTCCACCCCCCAGGGAAGCCTCCGCTTGGCTCCAATTCTCCTACTCTTGCTCAGCTTTCTCCAACAGTAGCTTTATCGGCTTCCTTCACTCCAGTCTCACCCTTTGGCAAGCTGCGCTCCACTGTATTGCTCGAGTTGTCATTCCCACACAGATATTCTGACCGTGCCTTCCTGCTTCTCTACACTTTCCAGTAGCTCCCACAGGACTATGGATGAAAACACTGAGCCCCACTGCAGGAGCATGTCCCTTCCTGTCTGGCCCCGGCCCATCGTCTAGCCCCTCCCTCTCCCGCCCCACTGCCAGACACCTCACCAGGAACAACACTGAAAGTAGTTCAGCTCTTTGGGCCTAAATGCTATGCTACCAGAGCACTCTGCACATACTTCCTCTATAGTAATTACCAGATCATTGGATAATTACTGTCTCCATGCCCAGCTCCCCACTAAATTATAATTACTGAAGGCCTCATCCTAACACCTGGTGCAGTACCTAACAGGACTTCAAATATTTGCTGAACAGCATTTCACAAAAAGTAAACAAAGCGACTGAGTCTACCCCCGTGCCATTCTTTCTCCACTGCACAAAGGTGCAACATGTCCCAAAAATACAAAGTTAAGTGAATAAGATAATCTATTCCTACAAGGACCTTGCTACTGCAGTTCCAAAGTGCTAAAATTCCTCTTTAAGACAAGGCAATCATCACTTCTGCAAACAAACAACTCATAAGATCAAATTGGCTCAGGTATATCCTTACCTGAAGGATGTTAGTGAAGAAGTCGTGGTAGAACATGGGCCAGTCCTGACGGCCGATATCAACAATAACTTTGCAGAGTTTGTTCCGGATAAAGTACGGTAAGGTTTTGTGGTGAGCCAAAAGGAGTTTGGGCAGGCAACTACGGATTTCCATCTTATCCTGAGATGGGACCCCAAGCCACATTTTATTGATCAAATTCTGAAAAGCAAATACACATCTTTTAAGTTAACAATCTATACACAAAAATAACTTTTTTCTCTAATGGTTACCTGTATCACAGCAAGCAAGAAGTGAAGACTGGAAATCTGCCCAAATCCTGCAATACCACAGCCCACTCCTACGACAACTGGGTATGGATCTAATAGAAGCCGGAGGCTACATGTGCAAAAAGCCTTCATCACACAGGGGGGCTCTGGTGTCCACCAAAAAATAAACAACTTTAATGTTCAAAGTAAGAGAAAGGACTGGTGAATAGGGGTATAAGTAAATACAAAAATGGCACAATCAAAATGATCATAATGAGGGTTTTTTTTTTAAGGTATGTAAAGAAAGACAAAAACTAGATGAGAGTGGATATAAATGAAATTTTTTTGTGGCTGGGGTAATGGCATTATGGGTTTCATTCCTCCTCCCAAACTGTTTTTTCTTTAGTTCTCTTTCTCTTTTAAGTGGTAACACTAGAAGAAAAAGTTACCCACTGCCACTAACAACCTACCTACCTAATTCTATCTTACCTTTCTGGGGTCAAAGATGGAAAGGTACCCCAGAATATCAGACATCTAGGTAAAAAGTAGTGTGTGAGGAGTTCCTGAGCTGAGGGACCACTGCTTCCCAGCCATCTGCCCAGCCAGGCTGGAGCCAAGTGCCAATGCCACAGCACTGCATTTCAGAACATCAAGTATAAAGTCAACTGACAACTTACCTCAAAAACCGTTAAACTGTACATCATTACATAGTCATTCCTAGTGCTGGAGAGAAAATACAGGCAGAATCGCCAGGCTCCTATTTGCTGAGCAAAGTTATTAAGAAGTTCCTCTGGAAAAGTTAAATAGCAAAAAAAAAAAAAAGGGCTATGAAATTACATGAAGTTAGTACAAGGCGGAGCTATCTTACTATTTTAAACACTTTTTTCCATATAATGTAAATGATGTCAAAACCAACTACAAAATCTTGCCAATTTTTTTAATAAGAAGGGACAGACCACGAAATATTATTAAGTAATAATATTATTTATTTATAATTATATAAATATATAATTATATAAAATTATTATTATTATTACTCCGAGGGGACCGTGAACACTGATGGTATGGTACATCTACCACTACAAAACCAGTAACCATCTCGTTATGGACTTTTTTTTTTTGGTAGAAAAACATTCAACTTTCATTGTTAAAATTGTTTTCTTAACCTGAACCTGGTATGTGGAAAGACACTCATAGGCCTCCCTGGTGGCTCAGCAGGCTGAGTACAGCACTATGAAGCATCCGCAGCACAGCACTGCAAGTTCAATCCCAGCCCCAGCCTGAGAGGGGACCCATATGGTGCAGCAGACCTCTCCTGCCTCGCCTGCTGCTCCCCTCAGCAGTGTGTTTCAGTAGATCTGCCTGTTCTGCTCCCCACTCTGTCTCTGGTGAATCCTCTCACCTCCTACAACTCTGGCCTGTACCCCAGCTCTTGTATGCATAAATAAATAAATCTTTAAAAAAAAAAAAGACACTTATAATAGATAAACTTCACCTTAAAATGACAGCTAACTGTTGACTTGTTTCCTCTTGGGTGTGAGCTATACAGACATAGGTATGTATCCTCACCATTCACACTGTCCACACAGAATGATGGCTAGAAGAGGTCAAGATTGATTTTATAAAGCAAGAACAGGGAAAAATGGATGAGAATTTAAGATGGCTAGATCTCTTCATCTGTGTTGGTTTTATTTTAAAATACCACGCAAAAAAATAATAGCAGCATCACGGGACTTGCCAGAAGCCGCCCTGCCTGCACTGATCAGTGAGGAACAGCCTTCTTCCTCCTCGGACCGCTGGAGCATTAGCAGTAAAGACCCGTCAACATGCTTCTGGACGTGCGGCCCCTCAGTCACCCCTGACCTGCTGCACTAGACGTGAAATGTAACACACAAAAAAGTGAAAATATGAAGGCAATAACCCTGATTCTAGAAAGTCCTTGGAAAAGCAAGAAGCACAGGACAATCACTACTCTAACCACAACTAAAGGCACTAGTCTGTTGGCACCCAACTTGGGCTAAATGCAACAAGACAGTCTCATTTTGAAAATTCCATAAAAGGAATCTGATGGCTTATTCTTGTAATTAAGTAAAAGGTGGGTAAGGAGGTAAAATCAGACTGGAGAGAATAAACTCTGAAGAGTAGAGTTTGCTACCAATTCACTAAGTCTGAGTCCCAAGAAAATCATTGCTCCTACTTAAAATGCTTCAGCTTCCTCCACTGTTAAAATGACCAAATTGACTGGCGGCTCCCCCGAGGGGGGGGGGGGGGGGNGACTGGCGGCTCCCCCGTGGGGGGGGGGGGGGGGAGGAAGAGAGAACACTAACAACACACCTTTAGTGGAAGGTGAGTGCAGTGACGCCCCTATAAAGCCCGCCCCTCCTCCTTTCTCCCACCTAGCCAGGAAAGCCTATAGTTTATCCTAAGACATCAAAAAAGAATAAGTGACTCCAGCCCACACACTCAAATAAAGCTAGGAAGACTAAAAACAAAGAGAACTGAACTAAGACACACCCACTATATAAAACCAAGCCCCCGGATTCCCCTTAGCTTGCTATTTAAATTAGACATTTGTAGCATCTGGTTATTTAAAGCTATTTTAAAATCAGATTAGAATGTGAACATGTTCAGAAGGTTCCACTATTAACTCACGAATGCTGAAGGTGAGCAAATATTTGTTTTGCAAAACAAAAATTAAGAAAAAAAACAAAAACATATCAATCACAAGCTAAAAAGAAGGCTGAGGAATAATCCATTGGAATACGGTAGACTCGTGTAAGAGAAAGATCCTCCTCCTCCTTTGGTTGAAATCATGAGTAGGATCTTTAAGTGCAAGGTACTCTGGTGGCATGAAACCAGCAAGAGGGATCACTCCCTGGAGGGTGAGACCAACTGAAAACCTAGAGAAGCAAGCGGAGCGGACCTTCTATGCCAGGGCTCAGCTTCTGTCAGCTATCCTTGCTTATAAACACTGTTCACAGAGTACGCCTCAGAAAAGAAAGGCAGGCACAGGGCAGGCCCAAAAGAAACCAGCAAGTTTAAAATTAAAGAGATAAGAAATTAGTATCTGCCAGGGGCTGATGTGATATTCAAAGATATACAGGAAAATGGGCTACAGTCAAAGGTCTCCTGGTGACCTGCAAGTCCAAATACCACCCAAACTTTGGGCCAAAGGCAAAAACCAGTCATAATACTTAAGTGGTGAACATAACTTAGAGAAGCCGAATGGAATGAAAAAATGGACTTGCAGCACGCTGGAGACACAGGAAGGTGAAAGCAATGAAGTAAGGTCCGTTTGGATATTCAAGGGGAAAACCTTTATGTGTGGATCGAGAAAAAGTTTTTGTTCTCAAGTTCTGGGGTTAAGTGAGAACTCGGTGCAGTCTTTGCGTGAGGCAGGGGTCTGGTGCTTGAATGCATTTTCCAGTTTACCTCATGCTTTGATACATGTCATTCACATGAATGAACATAAAAGGTGCTGAGGGACCCAAGGGAGCTGAAGTGGGAGAACTCGGTGCAGTCTTTGCGTGAGGCAGGAGTCTGGTGCTTGAATGCATTTTCCAGCTTACCTCATGCTGTGATACATGTCATTCACATGAATGAACATAAAAGGTGTTGAGGTTCTCTCTCTCTCTCTCTCTCTCTCTCAGCCTTTATCAAAACTTAAAGAATGGGACAGACAAGAGTAGAGGTAAGGAAAATAAAATCAGCCCCCAAAGGTAGCATCAGTTAAAGGATTTCTACGTACTAAATTATGTTTGGATTAGATACACAACCCTCAAAACATGTTCACTTTGACACTTGTATGAGTTGTTTTATATTTTGTTTTGTTAATAGCCACATACTTCTTACAAAGTTCAAAATTAAGAACAAAGCAAGGAAAAGGGTTTTCCACACTTGGCCACAGGAGAGTCCATCACCACCGACTGTCACAGGTCCCAAGGACAGATCCTGGCAGCTAGATTTCCAGACCTCACCAGCCACCAACCATCATAACCAGAGCAAAAGGAGCAAGAATTAGAAGGGGAACATGCAGGCTTGACCAGCCAAGGCCACCAACGCCTTCCTCCCCATTAGGGTCTTTTTTGTAATCAGTAGCTCTTCACACTCACCTATCTCACGTTTTCTTTCATTGGTTGTACAGTCATGGAAAAATTCTGTCATCAGACTTTCCAATGCCCTGAGGGAGGCTTCTTCAGATGCCTAATAAAGGAATTTGAAAAAAGATCAATAAACTGTATTTTCGATTCTTCTCTTTCTCAGTCCCTTCCAAGTCACACTTAACAGTAATAACACTTTACTTCCTCAAACATTTTAGTTCAACATCCTTCAAATACATGGGGTAAGCCAGAAAAACTGAAGGGAATTTCCCAGCTGACTCAAAACCCAAAGTTTTAGTACATTCTATAAATCTATGCTACTAGGCCATCAATTTTTCAATTATTTATGCTAAGAAGAAGAGAAATAATTCAAACTTGAATTCTGGACACACTCTGAAAGCAAACAGCCCCTGGCCATAACTGAACAGCACAGAGTGAAGAATCAGGGAGAAGGTTAGGTTTCTAGTAGTCCATTGGCCAACTTTATTTTCTCCTCATCTGAGCAGTAAGCCATACTTTGACTTGGAGCCAACCCAGTCATGGAGTCAAACCAGTACATGGACTCAGGATTTTCTTAAGGTGCTTCCGGGTCATATACCCAGTCAACTCTCAATCTCAGTCAACAGAGCAAAGAGCCGAGCTGAGCAGTTCTCAAAAGCGGACACTCTCAGCCACAGGCCTACAAGAGACGCAGGCTTAGCGAAACTGCTCAGGCTGATAATGAGCCATGGGCCAGAGGCCCCCCTTGCTCATCTTCTCCCTCTTCCATATGGAGTTCCCAAACCCACTTCCTCTTCTCTCAGTGAAGTGGGGAACATCTGCTGCAGCATTAAGTCTGAGTCAACACTCCTTCAGACAACCCATCTGCAAAGATAGGGAGTGTTCCGAGACTACTCCTGAATCCTCACTGGCATTAACGTACCCAGAGAGAAACAAGAGGCAACAGTAATTCTGATTTCTTAATTATCTATCAATTCCTTCTTCCCACCCACTCTCTCCCCTCTTCCCTTCTCTATATCCTCTCCATTGCCCCCAGAGTGAAAACTGACTACATAAACTACATTTTAAAACAGTAAGTTCACATTAAATTGTGTTCTGCACCGAAGTGTAATATTAGCAGAGACCCAGTTACTGACTTTCACTGAGGAGACAGTGAAAGTTGGGCCATCCCTGTGGATTAAGCGTGACTGGTTAGGACTGGCACTAGTTAGAGGCTGAATCAAGTTCGTGCAGGCCTATCTACCTCAAGCAGCACGTGGAGGCACACTGCACAGGACTCGGGGCAATGCTCCAGCAGCGCCAGGCACAACGTCCCCGCACACTGTAGTCAGCCCCGCACACTATAGTCAGTGCCACGCTGTGCAGCAAGAGCCAACCTCTGACGTGCTGAGCGAGGTGTCACTGCACAACAGTGCTGGCTTTTTCTTTTTGAGATCATTTTCTATCAGAAATTTTATATTTACAATATCTTTCTATTCCTTTTTCAACCAATATGTCAGTTCAAGTGAAAAAATCCTTGAACTGCAAGTTTTACTAAAAACCACATAACTCTTTCAAATACAGAAATAACTGGATGTGGTACTAAATTAAGACCACCTCTCCTAACCTGTTTCAAGTTTTTGCACTGATCAAACAGCCTCACTGTTCTCACTGAGGGACTAAGTAAATGCTAAAAATTCAAACACTTTTAAGTAATTTATATAAAAGGTTGATCTGCTTCATAAATCAAATTGTATCCTTTTGTTTCAAAAATGACTTGCTGTTTTAAAAAGAAAGTTTGTGGGAAGAACTAAAGGGAAGTCTCACATGGTAAAGTAACACTGGCAAAAAATTGTAAAAAACATAATTCAAGAAATATTTGTTTTTTAAAAAAAAATTAAGTCGGCTACTTAGTTCAAATAAATCAGTAGTTTTCCTTGAGCCAAAATGAGTCCCTGAACACTAAAGACATGTCTTCAAGTTGCACTACAACTTCCTCTTGTAGTGTATCACTTTAGAGAAGATCCTTTAAGAAACCTGAACTAAACACATTCAGTCAACCACGTGACAACTGCCGGCCAGTACGGAAAGGCCAGGCAGCAAGTTCCTGAAAACCTCCCAAAAGACCCAACTCCATCTCCACTCCCATCCTCGTCCACTCCACCCTCCCTGCCCCAACCAAAGAAGTTAACATACCAGCAGACAGTGGGAAGATGAAAGTACCCGCAGTGTCACAGGATGGGTGTTCCCACCAAATTATGGTCACATGAAAAAGGAAACTCCAAAACCTTATCTGGTGGCATCACCAGGTGTTTCTCAATAAGAACAAATAAATATACGATTGCATTTTCCATCCATTTTATAACTGCAAAGCCAATACCTACCTCCCAGGGTATTAGAAGGATGGAATGAATTGATCCACGTAAAGCTGTTAAGTAAACTCAGGAATTAAGTAATTCATAGTTATGGTTGCTATTACTTTTCTTTGGTTTTAGAAAACAGACCAACGTAAAAGAAAAGAAGTGGCAGAGCCTACTTTGAAACTGGAAATTCATGCCCTCAAGTTTAAGGGCCTTGTCCCAAACAAATCTAGCTAGGCTTGTCCAAATGGCTTTCAAACTGAAACTGTATAAGTTTATAAGACAAGGAAAGGAAGCTGAACATTTGCAAGGGTCATACAATCAGAACAGAGATGTAAAGATATAAAAGGCTAAGTTCAAAACCTGCACAAGGTTGGAGGATAATGGAGAAGTCTCCCCGTCGGGCCAAGAAAGCCAGTGGAACCTTTGCCAGCTGTTTCAAACAGGTGGTGAGGCCAGAATCCATAGCGCAGTGGGTGACGGAATTAACAGCAAGTGAGGACGTGGTGATATTCCACAGACTACACTCTCAAGTAACAAAGGAACAAAGCAAAAACCGAGTTCCATGGCATGGTACGAAGAAAAGACTTCAATTCTCAAAGGCTACCGCAGCACTGTGCTGACTAATTTATGAAGAGAACACTCTGGATTCAGCTACATACGACTGTTCCCGTCTTATGCTTGGGATTCAAGAACCAGAACTTGATGTACTAAGGAAAGATAAGATTAGCTCAAAACCAAGAGAGCCACATTCACACACACAAAAAAAAACACACACACAATACCAGCTGGATTGTGGATCCATGTATAAGAGGTGAAAATAATAAAGATTCTAGAAGACAATATCGAACATCATCATGACCCAGAGGTAGGGAAAAATTTCTTGAATACACAAAAGCACTAAACACAAAGGAAAAGATTGATAAGTCAGAATGTTCATCAGACAAAACAGTGAAAAGTATAAAAGAAGTAGAAGATATTTCCATTAGAGCTAATGCACAGAAAACTCCTATCAGATTATAAAATAATGTCTACAACTCAAATAGGAAAAGACGAATAACTCAAAAAAATATTTTTTTGGACAGGAAAACAAGTTTTAAAGGAAGGTATTCAAAAAGCCTATATACATAAAGTGCTGAACCTCATTGAAAATGAGAAATGCAGAGGAAAAACAGCTGGATAGTGCTATACTCACTCACCAAAATGTCTACAGGTTAAAATACAGTCACAAGTGCTGCTGAAGCTACTGAGCTACTGGAACACGCAGATGCTGTGCTGGTGGGAACAAATACAGCTTCAGAAAAACCACACGGCTGCTAAACATTTACGTGCTTTATGAACGCGTCATTGACTCTACTCCATGATTATATACCCATATGGTATAGCCATACCTCAAAAAAGGCACACAAATGTTCACAGCACCATTATTCATAATATCCAAAAAAAGTTGAAAAACCTCAGCGTCCACCACCAGTCAGGCAGGTAAGAACATTCACAGAACACTCTTTAAGAAAACAAGAACGAATTAATGACTATTTCTACATGCACCATGGATGAATCTCACAAACACATGTTGAATGAAAGAAGCCAAAACATAACCTTTATTATTCATTTTGCATTCATTAATTATGTAATCGTTATGTAACTAATTAATTAAAAACAAGCAAAACAGATCTATGGTGCTATAATCAGAAATATGGCTATTCAGGGATTCTAGATTGACAATATGTTCTTGATCTGAGTGTTGTTACACAGATATCACTTTCATTACCACATACACAATCTTTAAATCAATGTTACGCTTATCTCTAATAATCAAATTGGTACTTTCAGACACTAAGCTTAGAAGTTGTGTTTTCCTCTATTAGCACAACTATTAAGAGCAATCTGGGAGCCTGCTACACTGTAGCAGTTCTATACCGCCTGTATAGGTACACTGTAGCTAGATGCCCATTAAGTCTGAGTGTGAGAAGCTTGAGTTTTTAAGAACCATCACCTGTTCCCTTCAGCGCTGTGGGGGTGGCAACACAACACCAAAGCCTACAACTGCCCAAGGGTTACCTGACTTACTCAACGGCACAAAGTAAAAACTCTGGGCAGGATAATGAGTTAAAGCTGCTCAGAGAACTCCCTGCTGGCGCAAAGGTGTTAAGGCACAGCACTAGGAAGCCTGCCACAGCCACTGCAGCACAGTTCAATCCCCAGCCAGAGAGGTGACCCACATGGCGCAGCAGACCTCTCCTGTCTCACCCACTGCTCCCCTCAGCAGTGTATTCCAGTAGTCCTCTTCTGCTCCCCACTGTCTCTGTTGAATCCCCTCAACCCCAACACCCCACACCTCTGACCTACACCCCTGTTCTTGCATGCATAAATAAATCTTTAAATTAAAAAAAAAAAAGAAGCTGGCTCAGAATATACTCTGGAAAAGTATGAATATATCTGAAAATAAACCTAAGTTTTCTGTTCCAGAAAGAATTAAAATCTGCAACGTGAAAGAGCTTCAACTGTGCCTGCCCTGGCTCCAGCTGCTGCTAGCACACTGCTGGGGTCAGCAGTTCAGAGTGAACCTACTCTGCTGACTCACTTATTAAGTCAGCCTAGGCCCATAATCACCTGCCACTCTAAGGAAAAGGAGGGGAAAGGTCACTTTCTTTGACTCTTCACCATATCCCTGTGTCCACAACAAATGTCATTAGAGCTGATTTTTGTTATACACTATTTCTTAGATTTGTACCTTTTTCCTCACTACTCCTTACTTCTACCAAGCTCTATTACCTCCTGCCTAGGTTACTGTAATTTCTTTTTCTTGGTCAATTTTCCCAATTCCAATCCAATCTGTACTTTACCATCAGATAAAGATTCCTAAATATAGATTTTCCGCCCTAGTTACTCTAAATCTAGACTTAAAGAGTCTTTGAATCTGGACTGACTGAGAAACTCAGCTACTCATTCAAACAAATGAGCTCAATACTCACTAAGTAACAGATACTGCATTAAGTCCCTGAGATGCAAATATACATAAAACTTATCTTGACTTTAAAGAATTGGAGTTGGCCTGTGGGGAAAAGGGTAGAGTCTGTGAAGGGGGAAAAAAGGACACGATGGAAAAAAAAAAAAAGGACATGATGGCTTCTACGAAGAGGAAAGGCTGGCGACTGACCGATACTCGGCACAGAGAGCTGTCACCCAACCACGGTTACTCACGGCTGTGTACACAAATGTCCACTCCCATCCTTTATTTGCTCTTGGGTCTGCAATCCAGAGTTCAACTTCACCACATTTCTTACAATTTTTACAGCACAGGCTCCCTTCTGTGTGTCTCCTGCTTTTCTCCAGTAATCAGTTGCAGAGCTCACCCAAGGTACTACTCCCTGATTA
The DNA here is from genome assembly GCA_019455555.1 of Galemys pyrenaicus. Taxonomy (NCBI): domain Eukaryota; kingdom Metazoa; phylum Chordata; class Mammalia; order Eulipotyphla; family Talpidae; genus Galemys; species Galemys pyrenaicus. Next base: position 13,397,843 of record JAGFMF010011768.1, read on the forward strand.
CTTCAGAGGGCACAATCAAAGAGCACAGGCTCTGGAGTTGAGTACCTTGGGTGTGAATTAGAAGGTGCCTCAACCTTGGCCTGGTTAATCTGTCACTCTTTTCCTCTTGAGTACAACTGGGGATTATAAAAGAACTTAACACATAGGGTTGTTCTAAGGATTAAATAAAATAATCTATGTGCAGCACACAGCAAATACCATATCAGAAATAAAATAAGTGCTGAAAGTCATACCTGGAACTGTTAGTACTTCATAGATATTAGGCCTCTCTCCCTAATCAGAGCATAAACTATCTGCAAGGAGACTGTACAGAGTATATTTATCATCCAGCATGGGTTAGTGTTGAAATATTTTATAGACCAAATTCAGGAGGATAAAGAACAAGAAGACCGCCAGTATCACTTTTAGTTTCTCTGGATTACTGGAAATTCCTCCAAATTCAAGATATATGACTGCTTAAATTTCCCAATGTAATGGCCCTGACAGTAATGAGCCTTGCTCACAAACACTATTTTGAAAAATAGGAGACTGCTAATAATTTACCTAAAAAAAAAAAAAAATACTACAACTGAAGTTTGATAATATGATGCTTCAACCCTTAACATAAGATACCTGAGAGAGTTTTCTTAAACCCTGACTGATCTTTAACGTTTAAGCATAACTGCCTCTAAACACTTCCTACTAAGGTACAATCTTTTTGTAAAACTGGTATTTGGGGGAAACTTTTACCAAGTTTCTTGCTGTCTCTTCCAGAGGCCACATTTTGCAGTTCCCCCAAGGAGGTAAAGCGTGGCCATCCAATATCCAGGTTCATGACTTGAACAAAGCAGAACTAGTGCCCAGTGTCCCACTCAAAATCCCTGTGCATTTCTAGAATAATTTTATTACTCTACTTGACTGTATATAAAGAAGGTTTCTGAGAAAAATGATTCTACACTAGTTGCAGACCAAGTTAAAAAAGTATTTAAACATACCCAGGTGTGTTATAACACATGGCATTCGACCTCATAAAAACTTTTCCCTGGGAACTAATAAGATTGCCATGGATGTTCTAAGCTCTCAGAAAGAACAATTATTCCTCCCTGCAGTCTTCACAACAAAGAAAACAGAGAAGGAAAAAGATCTCCTTGGCATGTAGGCCTGAATGTTTACAAGTATGAGATGCAACACTAAACTTAACAGTGCATGAAGGTAATCGACGCAACATCTAACCCCTCCTGAAATTAGTTCAAAAGCTAGGAAGCAAATGGAGGAAGACCCTGTCATGAGAAAAACATTCAAGACAAATCCTCTTCCCATCTTTCCTGTCACTGCTCCATCTCTCAACCTGTAGACAATGTCCTGAAAAAACAAACTAAGCAATCATGATGTAGAAATCTCACTTTATTTCTCCAAAAGCAAACTGATAAAACCAGCTTAACTTCAAACTCTAGCACTCAGAACCAAAACCCGGGGGCATCCAACACTTCATTCAAAAGGCCTCACTCAGTTCTCTCACACCCCTGAGGTTTCCCTTAGACTTTCTGTGATAGAGGTAGAGGCCAAGCTAAAGGGAGGGAAGCCCAGAGACACAGACACACATACACTGAAGTGACTAACTCTAAAAATTAGGTGCAGAAGTTAAAGGAAAGAAGTCTCCTACTAAAGGAAAGAAACAAAGAGCCAACCACATTCCAGGAAAGCAAGGCTAAAACTTACCACAGCTCTGAACACGGCCCTGGGGCTAACCACGGGAGTCATGCTTTTGCTTCTGAAGGCTCCTCACTGTCTTGCCTAATATTCTAAATCTGAATATTTGTGCTTTGGAAATCCATGCAGACATAACTTTGTACATTACCGTCATGCATATACTTAATATTTGATGAAAATATATACTCCCGCTGCATCTACACATAATTCTAGTCATTAAAAGGCACTTTTCCACTTTAATCTAAATCTGCCATAAAAGTGATAGTGGCAAAATACTCCCACACTCACACAGCATTTCTTGGGTGTGCACAGAGTGCCCAGTCAGAGTCTGTCTCCTTCATGAACAAAAGCGATCTGTTCCTGCTGAGGACACTGGTGTGAAGCAGGATGAATGCCGTGCATCTGGGCCAGCAAGCCAGGCCAGTCTCCCTGTGTAGTGATAAGGTGGCAGGAGCATACTCTGTCCCCAAGAGGGCCAATTAGAGGGAATGTCTGCACACAAAGGACGTACGTTTTATGCTGGGAAAATCTATCCATGCACTTCTGCACAGCCCTTTAAAACAAGAGGCACCAATCAGCTACCAGCGGACAGGTACACTGGTGTCAAAAACTTTAAACAACGCATCTAAAGAAGACTAAAAAGTCGTAACAAGCAGATGCTATGTCTGATTCAAACTAGATCCTATCCTAGGATAGGGATTTTGGGCAAGGGAAAACTCTAAAAGGACAAAAAACTGGGCCAACTGACAAACTGGGATACAGATGGTAGATGTGATAAAAAGTACTGCACCAATGTTAAATTAACTGGAGGCGGCAACTGCACTGTGGTAGACTAACCCTTGTAGGAAGTGTACATGGGTAGTTTACCCTCTAAAGAATTCCGGAAAAAACTGGGCTCACATATATACATGCAGATACGTAATAAAGAGGAAGCACAGATAACAGCAAAAGGTCAGTGACTATGGAGTCTGGATAAAGAGCTTAAGAGGGCTCACTGTGCCACTCATTCCTTGCAATCTTTCTGTTAGCTGAAAATTATTTCCAAATAAAAAATTTTTAAACAACTCATCTGCTAGATTGGGGCACTCTTAACTTTCCCTACACCACTCCAAGCTAGCTGGGCAAAAAGGAGAGAGAAGGCCCTCCCTAGTGGCACAAGGGGTTAAGCTGCAGCACTATGAAGTTATCCATAGCCCCTGCAGCACTGACAAAGGAGCTGACCCACATGGCACAGCAGACCTCTCCTGTCTTACCTGCTGCTCCCCTCAGCAGTGTATTTCAGCAGATCTGCCTGTTCTGCTCCCCACTCTGTCTCTGGTGAATCCTCTCACCCCCCACACCTCTGACCTATACCCCAGTTCTTATGTGCATAAATAAATAAACTTTAAAAAAGAAAAGTGAAAATAGCACCCTAGGAAGAAGCATATCTCATTCCCAGATAAGGTCTATCACCACACACTGTTTTGGAAAAAGGATCTTATATAGTCCATACATTAAAAAGTTTGCATGTGCTGGTTAGGCAACAACCATATCCCACTAGGAGCTGAAGTATTTATAATGTATATACTTATTTATTTATATTCCAGTCAGAAGGCTTTAATTAGACAGCCAAAAAAGTAAATGATAAAAATAGTTATTCTGTAAGAAAGTATCTAAAATAAATGAGTAAGTTAGCCAAGAATAGGCTCTCTTCACAACCCCATCTGTTTCTCTTTCCCAGGTACATATCCCAGGAGGATGAATGTTTATATCTGCACACCTAGTCAATTAAACTCAAAAGACGCTTACTGAGCACATTAATTAGCATAAGGCATGCTACCAAATCCTAAAACAGGATCAAAGAATTTTAAGACAGAAATAAACAAACCCCAGAGAACATCAAGTCCAAGATCATTTTACAGAGGAGGAAAATGAAGCTCAAAGAGTATCTTGCCCAAAATCACCAGTTATCCGTCAAGTCAATGGTGGCAGGGGCACCAGAGCCCCTTCCCTGAGAAGCTCTGCTAACCCCAAGAGGCACCGAGGTGTTGTGCTCCGAGGGCCGGAAGGACGATGGATGAGCTGGCCTTACCCTGCATCAGAGGAAATAAGGTAATGAATGGGTATGAAGTTGATGGACGATTATAAGTATCAAAAGTACAATTAACACTACAGCGCGTATGTAAATAATTTCCTTTCTGCCTATACTGTTCAGAGCAAGTCTCCTGTAAAAGGCACACCACCTTCATCCTGAATTATCTCCAGATAGCATTCTAAACAACAGTAAAAATAACATTTGTTTCACTGTGACAAGTAGTTCCAGGCTGCATTTGGATTGTTGGGATTTGGGGGAACGTAATCACTTCTGTCCAGGTCCTATCCAGTCCGATTTAGTGTCAAGAAACAGATCAAAATGCAGATCAGCGTCTCGGTCCTCTGTGTGACTGGCAAAGATCCTCCCATCTTGGTTTACATCTGCACGCCCGATCCCTCAGTGGGAGCGCTGATGTGCTGACGCCTGCCGGTTCTCACTGCCAGCGTGGAGGGCACCCTTTCACGCCCACTTATCTCTGTCTTGGCAAACACTCAGAGGGCTAGAGCCCTCATCCAGACCCCTAGTGGGAACAGCGCAGGGGAAAAGCTGGTTCTAACTACAACAAGATGGCAGGACATGGAGGAAGACCAGGAAGAAAGGAAGACAAAGGAGGTGTGAGGCTCCACGCACAGGTCAGGAGTGTTCTGATGCAGCAACCTCCCACCTGGGGGATGGAGCCAGTGCTGTTTGTCTTGGCTCTCCCCAGGACACCCTTCACAAATAAACCAGAAGACAAATCACACCTGAAAGAAGAAATGAGAGGGTGGAGACAGAGCCCAGAAGAACGTGCTCCAATACACGCTGGGACCCGGATGACAACTGTAGCCCTGAGTGTGCGGCCAGGCAGAGATGGGCGGACACTGAAAGGGCACCCTGAACAGGACCAATGAGAACAAGCAGGCGTCATGAGAACCAGTGTGCCCCCTGAGGGACCCAGTCTCAGCAAGGCAGGTAGAGAAAACACAAGATTAGAGGCACAAGTCAGAGCACAGCCTGCGTAATTTAGGGCAATTCCTGCAAGCTCTTGAAGCATACTTGGTATCAAAGTACAATCTGATGGATACAAAGCACTGTGCAATGCTGGCTAGTACAGTCATTCTGTATTAGCAATGTTGGCTAACACAGCAAGTTTCAGGAATTGCCCGAACTCCATATTTGGCTCTGCTTTCCTAAGGACAAACTCCCTAAATCATCATCAGCGTGTCCCTCTCAATAGAGGCAGCACACCTTAACCCTTCCATTCAGGTTCAGTCACATTACTTGAAGGTTCTCAAAGCATGATGACCGTCGGCCAACCAGCGCTGATGCACCCCACACGATATAAACACCGGTAACCAGGAGAGCACTGCTGGGGAACCTCTGATTATGTCGTGGGCAGGAAACGTGATGGTGCTGCAGCAGCAGAGATCTGCACTCAGTAGGAAGTGACTCTTCCTGGCCCAGGCTTCTGAACACTCCACCCATCACCCATCTGATGGCTACTAGCCACAGAGCACAGCAAACGGGTAGGCTCTGGTGAAAGCCGCACACTCAGGGCTACAGTTGTCATCCGGGTCCCAGCGTGTATTGGAGCACGTTCTTCTGGGCTCTGTCTCCACCCTCTCATTTCTTCTTTCAGGTGTGATTTGTCTTCTGGTTTATTTGTGAAGGGTGTCCTGGGGAGAGCCACTCCCATGTCCTGCACAGTATGACTAGCCAAGGCAATTTTGTTAAGCTTTACTTACAGTAGTACATATAGTAATCAAAACTATAATTTTTAAAAAGCTGTAACTTTTACAATATGGAAAACTATATTGAAGTATCAGACCTACATCTGATTTCCTTCCTTCCACCACCATGTCAGTTTCAGTGAGTTGGAAAGGCAGAATGATGACAGCCTCTTGCTTTTTTACTTTGGGGGTGGGAGGAAGAAGGGGTGCACAGAAGAAAGGAAGTGACTAATCAGTTCCTGTCCAATTACCCAACCCAGCCAGACACCTTGGCCTTGCTCACATCCAGGATAACGAAGGGGAGGCAGGCCGGCAGTTGCTGCTGATCTCCAATCCCCACACAACAAGCAGCCTGAGAAGGCAGCAAGCATCCCCCACCCTTGGTTCTCAAGCAAAAGTGCTACAATAAGAGGGAAGGAGTAGGAGAGAGACATACGCTGCTTCTGATTCCACACCCCAACTGTGGTCTCCATGCTGGTGGCAGCAGAAAGTCAAGGGCCAATAATTCCACACCATTCTGTCCTCCCCAACACCAATACAGGTGCCTGGATACCTCCAGCCTGGGAAGTCTGAAAATGCACTGTCTGTCCTGCACAGCTGTGAAGGGATGTGGGCTCTGGAGTCAGTCCCAGTTCAGCATGATTTCGAACTTCACACTTCTTATTTACATCATCTTCAGCAAATTACTCTGAGCCTCAAGTTTCTTCACTTGCAAAATGGACTTAACAATAGTACTTCCCCTTACTGGGTAGTTATGAAAAGTAAATGACATAATGTATGTAAATCCTTGGCACTAGTAACCATAAATGAGCAATACTACTTCACCATACACTTCATTGGCATGTCAATAAACTTAAAAATAAATTTAAAAAAATTTTAAATTAAAATAAAAGTTCCACATGTCAACTAAGCTTAAAAATATTCCTACTGTCTTACTTTCATTTTTATGCAAATCACCTACTAGCAGGGCAAGCAAAGAATGGAAAAACAGTACTAAATGTACTCCACGCTTCTGCTTGTGTTCTGGACAACATGGGTTTGGGACCACATCTATGATTCTAGTAGCAAAAGCTGTTTTGTTCTGATTTTTTTGGGGGGGAATATATTGCACAGAACCCCAATATATAAAACTCATTCAGGGACCCTGTTTAACTTGAGGGGGTGGGAGAGGGGAAACAAATGCCTACACATGCCCAAATTCAGCTCTTGAAATAGTTCCAAGAACTCTATGGGTCTGCAGAGCACAATTTAAAAAAAGACAGTACAACACCTCGCTTCTTCAGTAAAGCCCTTCCAGCGTGCCATGTAATTCAGGTTCAACCCAATCTAGAAAGTTTTCTTTGAATGAAAAGTGGTTGCTAAATACCAGTTTGTAAATTCTCTGTCAAGCATCTTTCAAGGGCTCTCCAGCATCTGACCAGCGGGCGATCAAATCACCACACCATCTGGCACCGAGCGCCTGAGCTTCACCCCCACACTTTCTTTTTCCGTCTCCTCACCCAGCCTGTGCTTCAGCCAGACCCAACTTCTCAGTTCCCTCCACATGATAGGTCCATGTCTCCAGGACATGGCGGATCCTCTTTTTAAAAGGTCCTCTTCTACCTAGAAAACTCCTTTCTACATGTCTTAAGACTCCTTAAAAACGTTACCACCTTTGGGAAGCTACTCTAGTTTGCCCTAACAGATGGTCACTCTTTCTGGGTTTGCAAACATCATGCTGGACATAATGAGCTGCAATCACCTCTCCGGCTCCCTCACAATGCTGGCAAGGGCATGAACCAGCACTGCTTCACCGGAAGATGAGTCAGGAACAGCTATCAAGATTTGAAATACTCCTTCACCCAGCAAGCACACTTAGCAATTTTCCCTTCCTAATCTGGTGGTCTTCATCCCCAACACCAAATAAAAACATACATTTCCTGAGATCTTACTGTATTAGATACTGTCACAAATGTATTCATTAGTTTTGAGGCTACGCTATTTGCTTGCCTGGAAGTTCTCCAAACCACAATGCCATCAAGATCAACAACCGCTAGTAAACCACGTATTCCCAGCCACGTAAAGTGCTTTCATTTTTTGGCTTTCACTCTCTAATCACCATATTTTCCTATTTCTATCTTTGTTCCCACTTTAGGTTACATTCTCTCCACCACCATCCACCACCGTAAACTGGGAATAGGACATCTTGACCAACTAAATATGCTGAATTCCAGACTGCTGTCATAGATCAGTTACCAATTTTCAGACTATAATAAAGAAATTCAGTTCCAACTTAATCTAATTCATCTTTTTTCTGTTCTAAATTATATTGAGAGGCCACATATTGTATGATTCCATTTATATAAAATATCCAGAGTAAACACATCCATAGAGATAGAAAGCAGATCTGTCTGGCCAGGGCAGGGGAGAGAGGTATGGGAAGTGACTGCTTCATGGACCTTTGGTTTGAAGTAAGCAAGCTCTGGAACTTGCAAGGTGATACCACACAATACAAGTGTAATTTAGTGTCACTGCACTGTACACTTTAAAGTGGCAAATTCCAGGGCGTCCCTGGTGGCACAAGGGGTTAAGGCACAGCACTATGAAACTATCCGCAGCCACTGCAGCAACAAGAGTTCAAGCCTTGGCCAGGGAGGTGACCACATGGCACAGCAGACCTCTCCTGTCTCACTCGCTGTTCCCCTCAGCAGCGTATTTCAGTAAGTCTGCCTGTTTTGCTCCCCACTCTGTCTCTGGTGAGTCCTCTCACCCCCCACACCTCTGGCCTGTATCCCAGTTCTTATGTGCATAAATAAATCTTAAAAAAAATAAAGTGGCAAATTTATATACCAACTATTTATATATAATAATTATATATTATAATTAATTATATTTATACATTATATAATATATAATTATATCAATATATTTCATCAAAATTTTTTAAAGTATCCAACTTAAGAATGTGAAAAAATAAAAAAGTTAAGGCACCATTTCTAACACATTAAAGGATACTTAAGTACATTGTAAATTAAAAAAAGATACTGAGGAAGAACAAAATGTCCATTTTTAACCTACTATATTTGCAACAATTTTCTTAAGACTACCCCATGCTGACAAGTGTTATTTATCTACAGCTGGTGAGAAGAATAAACTGGTATAACCTTTCTGGAAACTATCTGGCAATCTTCATTAAAAATGTTCATGCTAAGTCTAAATCTATCCTAAAATAAAAGATTTTTTTAATCTTCATACCATCGGGCCCTTCTGGGAATCCAGCCTAAGGCAATTTTCTGAATTACAGAAAAAGCTTTTTGCAAAAACATTCATCACATATTATTTACAGTGGCAAAATATAAAACAATCTATCCAAGAATCCATGTAATGTATTAATATACAGTCATCATAAATATTTATGAAGTTTTTAATGATTAGAAAACCACTTATACTATAATGTTACGTTGAAAGGCAGAAAATGTGCCTTTACAGTGTTATCTCAACCATACTTTAAAAAGTAAATTTAAAAAAAGACTAGAAGGAAACAAAAATGCCATGAGAAGTTGAATCAGATGGTGGCAATTTCTTGTCTTCTTAACACTTATTAAATATTCTACAAAGTTTAAAATACTTTTTACTATCAGGAAAATGTAATTAAGCAAAATCAAGAGGTGGCAGTGTTTCTATGACAGCATCAGCACATAATTTAATTGTCTAGCACTGCTAGAACAAAGAAGGTGCAGAATTGAATTAAATTACTAGTCACAAATCTTGGAAGAATTATGTACTGCAGTTTGGAGAGGGGGACTGTTTGTTTTAATAAACCCCTGTTTGAAAATAGACAGGAACTCCCTGCACTATTTTTGCAAATCTAAAATTATCCCAAAATAAGAGACTTAATTTACATAAATAAATCCTTGATAGATCACTTAATTTGTCATTCTCTAAAAATAGAATGCACAACGTAGATGAATAATTTCCTGGGAAATGATAACGCTTCTTTCCTCATGAATTAAATAAAAGCCTTTCCTGGAGCAGCTGCCATCACAGACATTACCTGTGCTGCCTTAATAGACACCTTGTTCTTCAATACTTTGAAGCCTTCATCTTTATGAAATCACCTAAACACAGAGTTTTTTCACTTTCCATGTGTATCTGTGGTTCCATCTGCCCAAAACTGCCCTTTGGTTCTTCACTTCAGGTCCCACATTCTTTGCTCCTATTTCCTACCTCTGCTTTGAAACCCAACTCACTCACACCTCCTTTGGGGAGCAGTTGCTGATACAACCCACCATCCCCAATTTGATCAGGCTTTTTTTTTTTTAAGGATTTATTTATTTATGCATACAAGAGCTGGGGTACAGGCCAGAGTCGAGAGAGGTGAGTGGATTCACCAGACAGAGGGGGGAGCAGAACAGGCAGACTGACTGAAACACACTGCTGAGGGGAGCAGCAGGCAAGGCAGGAGAGGTCTGCTACGCCATGTGGGTCCCCTTCCTGGCTGGCAAGAATCGAACTCGCAGTGGTTGCAGTTTGCTTCACAGTGCGTTGCTTAACCTGCTGCATCACCAGGGAGGCCCCTGATCAGGCTTTTTTTAAGTACAGCCATACCTCTCACAAGGGTGTTTCTGCACTTACCCCCACCGCATTTGTTGCCATGCACGTCTCTTCATCCAGGGTTAGAAATTGCAGTAGTTACACACTTTTAAAACTTCTTACCCCTTTTCTATTCTTCATTTAGTAGCTACAGATCAGATGGATTCCAACTATTCTGCAACTCTTGCAAGAGAGCCCCCAGATCCACAATTTCATCCCCAAACAATGCTACCTCCAACTCCTGTCATTGCATTTCAGTAAAGAATGACAAATCACACACATTCCAGTACACAGACTGGCACGAGTAGCTTTTCAACTTTCTGTAAGTAATCCGTAACATGTACAATGGCCCAGTATTAGACACCAAATTTTAACATTCTACTCTTTAATTTATTCATAACTTCTATTTCCTTCCCAAGAACTTTAACTTTCTCATATCTTCTCATTTGCATTACAAGGGGTATTAGTTTAATTTCTTTGGGGGTTTATCTTCCAAAAGTAAAGATTGCCCCATAAGTGACTTGCTCCAGAAACTTAAAGGCACCACAAGTCATATCTTTTGAAATAATTTATCAAAGGCCTTGAAGGTTACTGACAAAAATTCAAAAACAAAACTGTTAAATATCACAGATATGTTGAATATGCCAATAAAAGCTGTCACCTCAAAGCTCTCTTTCATTTTCAATCTATTCACTCTTGAAATATAAAGGGGAATTCTTTTTCTGAAAACGTTTTCTTATCTCTTTGAGGTCTGACAAAAGTGAAGTTTTTTCTCTTCATCTGAAACCTCTCTTTAGATCAGTAATTTTCAGCACCTGGAAGGATGGAGCTGCCCTCAACTGAAATAGAGAAGGTTGTGGGAGGAGAAGACTTAGAGGGAAGATCAGGATTAAGTCTGAGACACGTTACCTTTCACATGTCTTACAAAGTTTGCATGACAAAGTAGGCAACTGTATATGAGAACTGGAGTAAGGAGAGAGGTCCAGGCTAAGAGGCCACTAAATGTGAGGCCTAGGACACTCCAGCTATTCAAAGATCAGTGAGGTGAGGAAAAAACCACCAGTAGAGGTGTGGCCAGTGGGTAGAGGGAGAGGGTCGTAGCAAAGCCACACCTTAAGAGAGAAGGAGTGAAAGGATAGAAGACTTTGCTCTTTAAATTTCTGAACTGGGGGCCTCCCTGGTGGCTCAGCGGGTTGAGCGCCATACTGTGAAGCATCTACTTTACAAGGAGGGGACCCACATGGCTCAGCAGACCTCTCCTGTCTCACCCACTGCTCCCCTCAGCAGCGTACTTCCGTTGATCTTCCTGTTCTGCTCCCCACTCTGTCTCTGGTGAATCCTCTCACCTCCCAACTCTGGTCTGTACCCCAGCTCTTGTATGCATAAATAAATAAATCCTTTAAAAAAAATTTTTTTAATTTCTGAACTGTTTGACATTTACTTTAAGAATGTAGTCTTATAAGTCTAACAAAAAAATCAAAATAATTATAGTAAAAACTCATTATAATTAAAGATAATCTTAAACTAGTTAAGCCTCAAAGAAGTTAAGTTTATGGTAACTGAAATGGGACATAAGGTCTTACTACAAAAAAAGAAAAGGATACCCAAGCAGAGGGAGCAGTTGTGCCGAGGCAGCAGGGTGAAAGCACACTCGGTGTTCTGACAATGACACGTGCTTTGAGGCAGCTAGAGAACAAGACCTAACTCGGGAAGGCTCTGAAAGATATCCCAAATCACTGTAAGCATTTAACTACTCATCTTCAACCTTACTGGGAGAAATGGAAGTAAATCTGTGCAAATCCGGGTCCAAGTGCTTTCTGCTATTCTACCATGATGAAAACTTGGTGTTTGACAGCAACCGAGACGCTCTGCTCTGAATGACACGGGCCAAGTGGCACGACCATATCTAAGCACTAGGAGGTAGCTCTGGCCGAAGACAGAAGATGGGCTGGAGACGCGCAGAAGCTGTCACGACAGCTACACTGAAATCAAGAGACAAGTGTACCAAAGTAGAGGAAATGGAGGGAAAGGCTGGGGTCAGGGGACAAATAAGGATCAAGAGATCTAAAAGTGAGGGACTGTGGCCAAAGAGGAAGTTAAAGATGACTCAGGCTTATCATTTGAGTGTCTGGTGAAAAGGTCATTAACAGAACTAGGACTTAAGGAGGAGGCTCTAACCTGAAGGGAAGATGATGAATTTGGTTGAGACATGTTTAATCCAATGTCAACAGGACAGTCAGGAGGAATGAAGAAGGCTGAATTCTCACTGGTATTCGGGTCATAACCGAAGCCACGATAAGTATCAAGGAAGACTGAACGAACAGACCAAAAGGGACCAGTGGTTGCCAAAAGTCGAGAGGAAAAGTTAAATGATGGAAGGACAGACAAAAGGCTATTTATGGTGGATTTAGCACACAGAAGTTAAAGGTGGTCTTAAGAGCAGTGAGGAGAAAAAGGCAGACTAAAACGTGTTGCAGAACAGACCACCGGGGTGCGGGGGGTGGGACTGGAAAAGTACAGGCATAGTTTCAGCTACACACTCAGGAACTCCCTCCGTCTTCCACCCAGCCTGAGGTATCACGTCTTCCCTGACTTGGGCATGTGTATCAACAATCCAACAATTCAGCTGAGAGTGCCTAAAACTCTGTAGTGTCAAATCCCTTATCAGACCCATCTTCGTTTGTTTCCTTCGTTTGTTGTGGTCTCTTCCAACCCCACTAAATCCAAAGCACCAATTAATTAAAATATACCAATATACATCCAGGTTAGACGCTCCCAAAATCAGCTTGGGCTTTTCCATTGATCCCTTGAATCTGCAGTCTGCTTTTAAGTAGTGACAACCTCTTGCTCCAGTCTTCCTCTACACTCCTATTTCCACACCCAGCACAGGCTTCTGTCACATCCAAACAAGCTGAGTGTTATATCTCATTTCACATACCACTCTAACAAAGCCAAAAAACAAAGCCAAATTTCCTAGAGTACAAATGTAGGCTTCCATAATCTATCCTTAAACTACCTTTACAGATGTCTCTGCAATTACACAAAAACCTCTACCACGGCCAAACCAGTTTATTCGTTGCTTTCTTAATACTGCATATTTACTTATACCCTTCTCTTCTCAAACACTCCCTTTGCAAGTTCTAGTCACTCTAGGAAACCTAGCGTACTCTAGTTCTCCAAAGCCCTCTTTGATACCCAACACTACTATACCAGTTGTTCCAGACTCAAGATCCAAAATCCCAAGTTTTATGGAGTTCTAGTTTAGCAGGAGGCAACAACAATAATTAAAGACAGTAAGTATATGAAATGCTTTAAATTCATATACTTTAACACTGTAAATGTTAAAGAAGTAAAGAACTGCTTAAAAACTGTCTGACTGCAGACTCAAGGCATGAGGAAAAATCCAAGCTACTTTACTGATCTAAAGAACTGGGAGTTCTGGGCCTCCCTGGTGGCGCAGTGGGTTAAGCAACGCACTGTGAAGCAGACCGCAGCCACTGCAGCACGAGTTCAATCCCTGCTGCTGGCCAGGGTGGGGACCCACATGGTGTGGCAGACCTCTCCTGCTGTGCCCGCTGCTCTCCTCAGCAGTGTACTTCGGTTGATCTGCCTGTTCTGCTCCCCGCTCTGTGGTGAATCCTCTCACCCCCCACACCTCTGGCCTGTACCCCAGTGCTTGTATGCATAAATAAATAAATCTTTAAAAAAAAAAAAGAAAAAAAGAAAAGAACTGGGAGTTCTGGAGAGGGACTACAACTTTAAAACAGTGGTAAGCATAGGCCGCATCAGGAGATGGCTCTTGAGAGGACTCGAAGACAACCAAGTTAGTCATGCAGCTATCAAGAAAATTAAAAGTAGTCCAAACAGACGCAAAGGCCAGGTCAAAACCTTGTGTGGCAGGAACACGCCTCCCAGTGCTTGAAGAACAGCAACAAGGTCAAGGTAGATAAAACAGAGCCAGGGAAAGAGTAGCAGGAGACAAATTCAGAGTGTAACAGTGGACAATGTAGGTTGTGGAGAATCGTGTGGGCAGCTGGCTTCATTCTGGGGGAGGGGAGGAGCCATGGAAGCAGAGCAATGACATGATCTGCCTTAGATTTTTTTAAAGGATCACTAAGATTACATGTTGAAAATGGCTTATAAAGTGGCAAAGTCAGAAGCTAGAACACTTATGGAAGCAAGTGCAGCAACCCAGCTGAGAGATGAAGATGCACACTAGAGGGGTAGCAGTTGGGGGAACAAGAAGTGATGAACCCTGGCAGTATTTCAAAGGCAGAAAACAATGTACCTTCCTGATATGAACTAGATGTGTGGTGTGAGAGTGTAACAGGGTGGTCCCCAGAAAAAGGGGAAGTTCCAAGATCCCTGCCCCACCCAAAGGAGGGTGAAGCTGAGCAGGGGTAAGAAGCTAGAGAGGATTTGGGAGGGAGGAAAGAAAGAAGGAAGAAAGGAGGGAGGGAGAGAAGAAGAAAGGAGGGAGGGAGGGAGGGGGATATGGAGCAGAGACATGTGAAGAAACTGCGCTTGCTTTTTGGTCCTGGACTGGTTGGAACAGATGTGGGTGAGAGACCCGTGGGGAGCTTAACAATGGCAGCTTTCGTCTTGATTTTGACCTTTTCCTCCCAGATTTGTTTGACTCTTTCTGACCCTTTTCTATAGGTCTCCACTGGAAGGTACTTAGACTTGAGGCAGGCTTTCAGGCCTTGCTTTGGGCCAATCCAGTTTGGCTGGACTTTTACCTTCAAGGGGATGGGTAACATCAGATGCTTGATTTAGTTAACTACATTCTTTGTGTTTTTTTTGTATTGCTTACTAACTGTATTAAAGTTCCTTTCCATTAAAGGTCTTATATGTTTGTCTTGATGCGGCAGATAGCGGAATCCATTTAGAATGGGCAGATTTGGGGTTCTGAGGTGCCCCCTCCCTGCCCTGTAACAAGAGGAAGAAAGATCAAGCATGACTTCCAAGATATTTGGCACAAGCACCTGGAAGGATGGAGATGTCCTCAACTGAAACAGAGAAGGCTATAGGAGAAAACTTAGAAGGACGATCAGGAGTTAAGTCTGAGACATGTTACCTTTCACAAACAAGCTTGCGTGGCAAAGTAGGCAGCTGGATGTGAGAACTGCAGGTGAGGAGAGGTCTAGACCAGGAGTTTGAGCCCTAGGACACTCCACTTTTCAATGATCAGTGGGATGAGGAAGAAACAACCAAAGGCCATGGTGGGGGCTGGGGGTGGGGGAAGCAAAACCACACCTCAGTATCTTGGAGGTCAAGTGAAGGGGCGTGTTCAATATGTCCAGTGCTACTGACAGAAGTAAAGATGACTAAGAGTAACCACTGGATTTAGCAACAGTGGTAGAAGGGACCTTGACAAGTGAGCTTCAGGGAATGGAAGTTGGGGGGATTAGAAAGGGGTAGAGACCACTCTTTCCTGGAGTTCTGTGGCAAAGAGGAGTAACTTTGTTATTCATTTATTATTCATTCTTTGTTATTCATCTTTGCTAACTTCAAAGAAATGAGGCAAAAGCCTGCCATGAAAATAGGAGTGATGTTAGTTACAATGGAAAAAAATAGTGTGTTGCATCTATATATGTAAACCCCAAAAATCCATACCTTCCTACATTCTCCCTAAACACCAATTTTCTACTATCTCTATTGATACATATTTGTTCTTCATAATGATCTGCAAACTACTTTTACTTAGAAAGGTTTTTTTTTTAACCTCTGTCTACCTGCCAATTCTTCCTAATCTTTCAGGACTCAAATATTCCTTCCAGGGCCCTCTCCTCAGTTAATCACCCTCAGCTAAAACAAAAATAGCCTTGATCTCCTAGCATTGTCTAGAAGAGTAAATGAGTTCAAGTATGTAAAATGCCCAGCATATGTTAAGCCCTATTAACTTACTATATTATTACATAATATCCACAGTACCTTAAGCTTTTTGTGGTAAGTCAATAAATCCCATGAATAAATAAGGGCAATAAAAAGTTCTGTCTTACTGTAGAAAATTATTTCTCTACACCACATTGTTTTCTGGTTTTGCTTACTTTACCAGTTAATATTATCATTTGAACCATGTCATACACTAATTTTTTCAAAAGGTGTTACTTGTTTGTTAGTCTGATATTAACCTGTCTCCCAGGCTACATTTAAAGTATATGACTACAGGCCTCTGAGTATGCTGAACCTTTCCCTGCCATCTCCCTCCATCACGATAGCTTCTTCAAAGCCCTCACAACATGGTACACTATGCAACACTGCTGATGAACAATGGGTAACACACCCTATCTGGGTGGTCACATTTAAGGTCTGATTTGCCCCACACCAGGGGCCACTTTGGCAGGTGACACTCAAAAATAAGAAGTCTTTGTAACCAAACAATTTTCTAAGCAACTAAAGAAACACTAAGCAAGGCTTCAGTTTTGCACATAATTTCCACAATAAGCAGCAGTTTGTCCAATATTAAGTAACAAGTTTTCAGAGAAGTAGTGGGAACTTAACATGTTACACCACTCAAGAACTAATGGGAAATCAACCTGAAATGATGAGTTAAACAAATGTAGTTACAGTCTAGCTGTTCCAGTAACTCTGTACTGCAACAACAAATCTTTGTTAACTGGTTCTAAATTTGCAAGTCAAGTTCCCTCTTTTCTAGAGGGACAGCTTGAAGTAAATTCCACCAGGCCCCCCTCACTCTCTCAGGAGCAAAGCACAGCTGGAGGACATTCCTGGCAGTCTCCAGGTGCGCTGTCCAAGGGCTGCAGGGGGCTCAGGCATTGCAGCTGAGCCCTCTGGGTTCAGGGGCCAGCTCTGCCGCTGGCTGGGCAGGTACCTACAGCGGGTCTGGTGGGAAAGATAGTAATTTAACCCAACAGGGCTGGTGTGGTTAGCTGACACCAAATGACTAAAAGAAAACAAGCTAGCTATCACAGATACTTGATAAATCGTAGTTTTGTCACGTTACACCATTTTCATCTTAAGAGTTGAAGTTATTTTTAGAAATCCCAAGTCCACATGGAGCCTGACTTTTTTTTAATTCGAGTTTTAAAAATATTAAAAAGGCTCAAATTATACATCAAAGAAAAGACCTTGCATTCTGGGGACAAGACCCGGCCCACCGGCACCCCTGTCACCTACAGGAAAGGATGGTGTCAGTGATGCAGGAAGGACATGGTTAGATGGTCCTGTCCACCTCAGGGCCACTGTGGCCACCCCTGCACTTAAAGTGACATCTAGGTTATAAAAACTTTGACTTGAAACTAACCTCAGGAAAAAACTTAGATTATTATCATGAAATCAACTACTTTAACTGCTCAAAGAGGTCATTTTCATAACTGCCAATTACAATGAAACCTAAAATCAAGAGTACTTGGCTGGCTTAGTTGATAAGCACTAAAATTTCTAAAGAAATTTCATCCACGGGTCCTAAAGTAATACTGTGAACCCCCAGAGGGAAAACAATGCCTGCCTGGTTCATCTGCACACACCCCAGAGGCCGGCACTAGTGACTAAACTTCTCTGTCAGGCGTGTACATCCATGTTCACAGCAGCACTGCTCACAACAACTAGTAATCCAGGTGTCCATCAACAGATGAAGAGAAAACAAGATGGTACATACAGGACACACGCGGAATATTACTCAGCCTGACAAAGGAAGGAAGTTCTGACACACAATCAACACGGATAAAGCTGATAGACTGCTGGGTGAGATAAGCCAGTCACAAAAGGACAAATTCTGTACGAGTTCACTTATATACGGCAGGTCCTAGGTAGTCACGCTCCCAGGGACAGAAAGTGTTAGTGGCCAAGGGATAAGGAGAGATACTGTTTAGCAGATACAGAGTTTCAGTTTTACAAGATGAACAAAGTTCTGGGGTTGGTCGGTGGTAATGGCTGCACAACAATGTGAGTACCAAATGCCACCAAACTACACTTAAAAATGAATAAAATGGTGGGCCTCCCTGATGGCTCAGCTGGTTGAGCACCATACTGTGAAGCATCTGTGGCACAGCAGCATGAGTTCAATCCCCTCAGCTGTATATTTCAGTAGATCTGCCCATTCTGCTCCCCAATCTGTGTCTGGTGAATCCTCTCACCTCCCGTGACTCTGGCCTGTTCCCCAGCTCTTGTATGCATAAATAAATAAACATTTCTTTAAAAAAGGACTAAAATGGTAACTTTTACATTATGTGTATTTCACCACAATTTTAAAATAAAAACAAGAGCTCACTGAAAGATTGAAGAAACACTGAGTACTACTTTCATCACTAATTATATTTCATACATTTGGATTATTTATTATAGAATTCCTATCTCCACAGATTACAAGTGAGGAAATTGTGACTCAAAGCTTAACTGATCAGTCACTATGCTACCTATAACATCTATGGCAGTCCCCTTTATCCTGGAGAACATATTCTGAGATCCCAGAGGATGCCTGAAACCAGAGTACAAACCATATATATAGTTATAAATACACTACATTTTTCCTTATCGACATACTTAGGAGAAAGTTTAAGTTATTAAGTAGGCACAAGATACTATGAGTAACTAATAATAAAACAATCAGGAACGTTATGTGAACATGGTCTCTTCTCAAAACATCTTGAGGACCACTGATGACCTCGAGAAACTGAAACCTAGAAAGCAAAAGAGCAGATAAGGGGGTACTGCACTACACAGTGCTGCTCAGCATTAACCTCGTCCTTCATCCCACTGGCTGTGAAGGCCCACGAAGGACTGTGCCCAGAACAGAAAACACCACTCAGGTGTCTGAATGTTCTGATACCCCCCTGACTCCTACATCACACCTCTGTCCCTTTCTCTACTAAACTCTAACTCAGCAGGGGTAAATGGGCAGCCTTAAAACGGGAAAACAGTTCTGTCACTGGAGGTACTCAAACACAGGGCAGTTAATCCTCACCTTGGGCTTACTACGGGTCAAGCGCTGGAGCAGACAGATTCTGAAAATTTCATCTCTTAGAGAGCTGAGTCTACAGCAATAGACAGAAAGGCTCAGAAACAATGACATAAAAAAAAACCCACTGACAAATAGATGTGAGTACACATATCTGAGAGAATCCTCAGTGTCTACTGGAAAATGTGGGAAGTATCTTCAGAAGAGGCAGCTTCTGAGCTAGATGTGGAAGGATGATTAGTTCTTCATGCACCAAGAGGGAAAAGGCCAGAGCCTGTAGCCAAACAGCAGAGTGGGTGGCAAAAATTTTTCACTGTTCTTGACTTTGCTGTTATGGAGCTAAGTGACCTCTGCAAATCAGGAACCCTCCCTCAGTTTCCCCATATAGAAACCTACAACAGGATGAAATAATCCTCAAGACCCCATCTAAATCTACCTAGCATAGTGTATCTAAAATGATGTCAAAAGGCAGACTGCCTAGGTTCAAATCTCACCACTGTCAAGTGACCTTGGGCTAGCAACTGTTGCTCTATGCCTCAGAGTCCCAGCTTGAGAACAGAGCACTGATGTGTGCTAGTTAAATAATACATGTAAATCACTTAGCCTAAGCGCTCACACATAGTAAGGCCTCGATAAATAAATGACGGCTACTGTCATGATGAGCAACACTTCAAGAGAGGCAAACATCAGATGCAAGAGTAGTGCCTGCTCCGCTCCCAGGTCCCTCCCAGTCCAGAGACATCCCTGGGGGGTGGGGGGAGGGGACAGCAGAGCTGGGGCTGCAAACGCTACACGCATGTGTCACTGCCGGGCTTAGCACGCGACTCTCCCCGCCCGGGGGAGAAGCGATGGTTCAGCAGTCCAGAGACCGCTCCCACCCCAAGACCCGACATCCGGGGTGGAAAGGGGCTCGGACTCCACTTACCATGCTGGCTGGGGGAGAGGGCGGCTCAGGTGAGCTGGCTCTCGGGCTTCGGACACGTCCCGCTCGCACAGTTCAGGTCATGGTCCCAGCAGGCTCGGGAAGTCCCCCGCCCATGCAAAGACAATCTCTTCCCCACCCGGGTCCAGCGGGGACCCTCTAAAAAGAGCGCGGCCCCCCGGCCCGCCTCATCGGGGACCCCCGGAAGAATTCATCCACACCCACCCTCCCTCCCGGAGGAAACTGAAAAAGCAGGAAATGGGGCTCGGCGGCCGGCAAGGAAGGCAGCGGCTTGGGGGCCCCCTGCCTGGGCCCGATCCCCGAGGGGAGACTACGGGCCCAGGCAGGGGCTCCCCGGCCTCCGCGTTCAGAAGCGGCGGCTTGGCCGGGCCCCAAGGCTTGAGGGGCGGAGGTTGAAGGGGCCTCGGCGGCGCAGCCCGAGCCGCGGCTCAGGGAAGAGGCCCGGGAGCCAGCGCTGTCCTCGCCGCCTCTGCCCACACGGCCGCCGCCGCCCCCGGTAGCATCCCTGCGCGCGCCCGCCCCGGAGCCACCCGCTCGAGCCGCGCGGCCACCCCCAACCAACAGCCCAACGCGCCGGAAGTGGCAAGCGCCCGGCGCGACCGCCCGGCTGCGGCGCTGGAACCGGACCAATCCGGAATCGAGCGGGGAGGGGGGAAGGCGGGCGCGGGGCGGGGCCGCACCTGATGGCTCCCTCCTGGCCCCGCCCCCAGAGCCCCGCCCCGCGCCCGCCGCGGGTCCTCGCGGGCGGGTGGCCATGTTGGTAAAGGACAGTGGACCTGCCATCTTTGTAAAGGGAGGCTTTCGCTTTTGCTTCCTTGGCTCATTCATTCTGCACGTCTTTGTGGGGCACCTTTTACGTGCCGGGCACCGGGCTGGAAGGCAGCGGCACGCAGCTTCTGTCCTCTTGGAACCTGCGTCCATTTACCCCACTCACATTTTAGCTCTTCACTGGCCCAGACGCTGCTATTGGAGCTGGGACTCATCCACTAACAAAACCCCATGCTTTCCCGGATGTTAGGCCCCTGAGGGTATGCGGGCGCCTTTGGAGCGCCCCAGGGCACAGTGACCCACTTTGGCCAAGTCATCTTGTCCATCTGCACCAAGCTGCTGAGCAAGGAGCATGAGCTGCTGCGAAGGTTCAGGTTCAGGTTCCCTGGCTGCCAGAAAAATGTTTATTTCCAAGAAGTGGAGCTTTGCCAAGTTTAACACCAATGAATTTGAAAGGCGTGGTGGCTGAAGAGTGGCAGATGACTGCAGGGCCAAGCACATCCCCAATCGTGACCCCCGGACAAATGGCAGGCCTTGCCCTCTTGAGGGCAAAAGTTCAACCCCTCTCCTCAGTCACGCAAATAAAAATCACATTTTTATCCCAAAAAATCTGTCACCCCTACCTTGGAGGCAAGTAAGCAACAAGAGCCACAGAATAATTGTAAGAAAGGAAGAGCGCTGTGATAGGAAAAGCAAACAGGAAGAGGACCAAGCTAGAAGATGGAAAGGGGGCTTGGAATGTAAACTGAGGCCTGAAAAAATAAAATCAGTACTAGGAAGTGATCAAAGCTGAAAGAACAACTGCAAGGGGTGTGCAAGGGTAGAAAGTGCAGTGCCTCCCTGTTCCTACCCCTCCAACTCGTCAAAAGGCTGGTTTTAAGACATCAAAGAAGGAAACAATCCCAAGGGGAAAAAATTGACGCCCAGGGTGCCTGCTGCTTAGACTGGAGCAAGTCTGTATAAACCAGTGACTTTCAAACTCCGTGGTGAACCAGAAGCACCTGGAGGGGCTGTTTAACAACATGGAGGGAGGGCAGGCCATTCCCTGGTTCATAATTCAGTAGGTCTGGGCTGGAGGAGGTCTGGGCCTAAAGACTTACGTATCTAGCAAGTTTCCAGGTGCTGGCAATGCTGTAGCTCCAGAGACTACACCTGAGAATTACCGTCATAACTCAGGACCACAAAAAGCTTTCATTTACTGATTCATCAGATACTCATTGTCGCCCACTAAGGGCACCTGTGGTCTGAGGACTCGGCGCTGAGAAAGACACACTGTGCACTTACGAAATAGACACAATGTCATCATCTATATAGATATACATAAGTTGTAATTGTTATAAGAGCATGAAAGAAAAATACCTGGTGTCACAAGATCTGGGGTCCCTAAGTCCTATCCTGCAACAATGCAGGTGCAGAAGCTGGGTGTGTCTGCTGCCCTATCTGCTGGGAATTGAAGGGATGAACTGAGGGGCCCTGCTCCCAAGCCCTAGAAATGGCTCTGGAGAACCCCTGCTGAAGACTGAAAAGAGGACCCCACAGACACTGGGGAGCAGGACAAGGTGTCAGCATTTATTCAGTAGCCAAAGAGCAAGGAAGTTCAGGGCTAGGTCTATATAGGTCTATATAGGTGTTAGGACTGGAGTTTGAGAATAAAGATAAGGTTTAAGACAAGGAAAGGCCCTCCCTGGTGGCGCAGCAGGTTGAGCGCCACACTGTGAAGCATCTGCGGCATAGCAGCATGAGTTCAATCCCCAGCCAGGGAGGGGACCCACATGGTGCAGCAGACCTCTCATGCCTTGCCTGCTGCTCTCCTCAGCAGTGTGTTTCAGTCAGTCTGCCTGTTCTGCTCCCAGCTCTGTCTCTGGTGGATCCTCTCACCTCCCGCTATTCTAACCTGTACCCCAGCCCTTGTATGCATAAATAAATAAATCTTTAAAAAAAAATCCAAGGAGAATGGACTTGACTGAAGGTCATTTGTATAAGGGTGGCCCATTCGCTGTTGCCAGTGTGAGCACCAGGCAGCTGCAGCTCAGTGGCCGTGCAGGGCTGTTACATCTCAATGGTGGGTATCTCGTGAATACTGTGCACCTGCAGCTCAGGTCTGTCCCCATCCGACCTCAAGCTCTGTAGGATGGTAGCTCAGAAAAGCTCAGGCTAGGAGGAAATTAGTAAAAAAATAAAATAACAATAACAATAATAAAAATAAAAATACACCACAATGGGCCAAGGAAATTTATGGTAGCAAGTGTGTGGGCTAAGAGTCAGACTAACTTAACTTGTTTACCAGCCCAATAAAAACAATTGAAACAGCAAAGTTCTGTCCCTGAGCCCTGTGCTGTTTTTCATCTAGGACCCTCCCTATCTCCAAGGGATCAAGTTCATCTTAGGGGTTGGGGTGGGGAGGAGGTCAGGAAGTGACATTTATTTATTTAAGCTGTGGCCTGAAAGACATGTTGTCGTTTTCTAGACAAAGAGACAGAGAGGGCCCTGGCAGCAAAGGGGCTAAGTGTCAGCATTATCACACTATCATCTATCGCCTCTGCGGCCTGGCCTGGGTTCAATCCTAGCCAGAAAGTTAACCCACAAATGGCACAGCAGACCTCTCCTACCTCGCCCGCTGCTCCCCTCAGCAGTGTACTTCAGTAAATCCGCCTGTTCTGCTCCCCACTCTGTCTCTGATGAATCCTCTCACACACACCCCCACACCTCTGAACCCCAGTTCTTCTATGCATAAATAAATAAATCTTTTTTTTAAAAGTGGGGGGGGGCATGGAATAGTCTAGGCAGGAGAAATTGCATGTACAAGAAAAGTCATCTTAGGAGTTGAAAAGATGAGTCAGAACCAAGACCAGAATATTTGTCCTTTTCTTGGCTCAGTTTATCTGGTGTAATAAGCAAAGCTTTGGGATGGGAGGATTTGGAGAGGAATCCCTGCTTCTGCCACCAGTTTTGTTGAGCAAGTGACTAACTCTTAGTTTCCGCACTATGAAATTGGCTGAAATAACAGAAACTCAACTCAGACTTGTAGGAGAGCAAAAAATCTGCCACCCCAAAATATTTCTTTTTGATAAAAGATTAATTTCATGGAAGGAGCTCTGAGGAGTGGATGGAGATTGTTTTTGACATTTATGTGTGAGCTTTTCTCTATAAGGCCCTCTCCCTACTCCCCCTGCCTATCTTTGCCTACTGTGCTTTCCTGGTAACCTTTGACCTTTCCTCCCCTTTCCCTCTATCCCCCAAAACTCACCCCCCCACACACACAACATACTTCTTAATTAAGTTATTTAAGATATTTATGATGATTTCTAAAGCATGTGGATCAGTTATTTAGGAAGGCTGGGTATCAACCATGTATACAGGAGGTATTCATATATAAATATTATTAAATATTAATATTTCTTTTTTATTTCTTTTATCAATCTATCTGATGCTGGTTTGATTATTTGCTGGCCTAGAAGAACCCACAGGGGGAATGAGTTTGATTGCATTTGTTCCCCAGTGGACTCAATTAGACCTATGCCTTTGGCTCATAGAACTCCCATAACAACATCCAGAGAGAGGTCAGCTTCAGGGAGTGATGGAGCCTTGGACCCATTCATTTAGGATTTTCTTGGCTCTGCTCTCCTTCATGCATCAGTCTTGTCCTCAGAGAGCTGCCAGGGATTGGGCCTCCCTGGTGGCGCAGCAGGTTGAACGCTGCATAGTGAAGCATCCGCAGCACAGCAGTTTGAGTTCAATCCCCGGCCAGGGAGGGGACCCACATGGCACAGCAGACCTCTCCTGCCTTACCCGCTGCTCCCCTCAGCAGTGTGCTTCAGTCAATCTGCCTGTTCTGCTCCCCCCTCTGTCTCTGGTGAATCCTCTCACCTCCTGCGACTCTGGCCTGCACCCCAGCTCCTGTATGCATAAAAAAAAAATTAAAAGGAGAACTTCCAGGGATAGCGATGTCTAACAAAAGAGAAAACACTTTTATCAACCCTTTCATCATAGAAATAAGTCTTATCCTCCTGGTCCTAACTGGCCTAGGCCAGACTTTGTCTGAGCTACCCACCATGGAGGAGGAAGACATTGCTATCAATCAGATAGACTGATACTATTACTATTACTACTACTGTGGTTACTACTATTACTATTACTACTACAATTACTACTATTGCTACTACTGCGGTTACTACTATTACTATTACCACTACAATTACTACTATTACCACTACAATTACTACTATTACTATTGCTACTACTGTGGTTACTACTATTACTATTACCACTACAATTACTACTATTACTATTGCTACTACTGTGGTTACTACTATTACTATTACCACTACAATTACTACTATTACTATTACTATTACTATTACTATTACAGAGTCCTCCCCTGGAGTTGATTTCATTTGCCCAGATAAAAAGTAGATGTAGAGAAGTCACCGCGTGTTCACTATACCTCCACTGCTAGGCTGGAGTGAAGATTAAATTTTTTTAGGCAGAAAAGTGATAAATTTAATGTCAGATAAGGAGAAGGACAGGAAATCTCTCTGAACAGAGAGGGGTCCCAAGCGGGTTGCCCTGAGATTAAATTTTATATACATACAACATCTGGCACATAAGGCGTGCAATAAATCACACCTACTATTAATTTTACTCCAGGGATTTTGTCCAAGTCAACCCAATAACATTTTGTTATTAATATTAATCTCATCTGTCTATTCCAAAAAAATATTTAAGGCTGCTATTACCTTTGGTTGGCACTGCAGGGATGGCCCCCTTCCATCTCCTCCTGTCCATTCCTGTTGCTACTTCCTTGGTCTCATTCATCCAGATATTCATTCAACAGACACTTAGTGAGTTAGCACTAATTTTGTGCCAGATCTTTTGCAAAAACTAAGAATTCCAAAATAAATATATTCCAGCAAATTGTTCACTCCCTTGTGACAGAAACAGTCATTGAATTACAGCACAGTGTTAAGAGGTACTTCAATAGTAGTGTAGGCAAACCTTCAAAGCATGTAAGACAATATAATCTAGTAACAGCAAGACTATTACCCCCTAGACCTGAAAGAGCGAGTGGAGGAATAGTTGCCAGAATCTTGCAAGGGAGAGTGAGGAGAGAGTAGCTAAGGGAAGCAGCCACACAAGGTGATTCTGCAGGGAGAAAGTCACTCACTCTCTTCCATCCCTCTCTCTCCTGCTGGGGCTCTCCATTGGACAAATCCAACTGGAATCCAGAGAACAAAGGAGTCTGGATATAGACCTTAGAGGCCAATCTCCAGAGCACAGGGGTAGGTGGAGAAGGAGGAATGAGACTCCAGAGGTGCAACCAGAAGAGCCAGCATAGCACCATCATTGTAGCAAAGCACATGAAGTGTCAGAACTATGCCTGACACATGAT
This sequence comes from Galemys pyrenaicus, assembly GCA_019455555.1. Lineage (NCBI taxonomy): Eukaryota > Metazoa > Chordata > Mammalia > Eulipotyphla > Talpidae > Galemys > Galemys pyrenaicus. The sequence goes on from JAGFMF010011768.1 coordinate 13,423,907, forward strand.
AAGATTTTAGTAAATTTGGGCCTCCCTGGTGGTGCAGTGGGTTAAGCAATGCAGTATGAAGCAAACCATAGCCACTACAGCACGAGTTCAAATCCCTGCTGCCGCTGGCTGGGGAGGTAACCCACATGGCATGGCAGACCTCTCCGGCCTCGCCCGCTGCTCCCCTCAGCAGTGTATTTCAGTCAGTCTGCCTGTTCTGTTCCCTACTCTATGGTGGGTCCTCTCACCCCCCACACCTCTAACCTGTACCCCAGTCCTTGTATGCATAAGTAAATCTTTTTTAAAAAGATTTTAGTACATTTTAGCTATTAATTATTCAACTCTTTGATCCTCATTCAAGCCCACCTTTCCATTTCCTCTCCCTCTACAAACCCACTAAGCCAGAATCCTCCTGCCTCCTAGGAAATAGCAGACTTGCTCATGTCACTGAATCTGTGATTATGTTGTTCCACCATTTGGAATAAACTTTTCTCCATCCTTTTGCTTTCCTTTCAAATTCCTACTCATCTCTAAAGACCCAACTCGGGTCTTCTCCTGAGAGAGCTTCCCCACCCCCATCTGGATTAACATGCATTCATTTGATGAATGGAGAAATCTTGCCCGAAGACTTACCAAATTGTAACGTCCTCCAGAATTCTACAATAGGAATTATCCATGAGTACAACATGGTGGGGGAGAGCCCACTGATGTTCAGCCACTTCCAGGTACTGTTCAGCTCTCTTCAAAGTACTAAGGAGAATTATACTGCCCCACGCGCTTGCAGGTGGTCAGAACCATGCCGAGAAGGGAGAGGGGATTCCTGTCTCTTCTGCCTGTGCAAGTCGCTCGGACTCTGCTTTCCACTCTACAGGTTTTGCCTGGGGATTTCTTGGAAGATTCCCTCCGTATGAGTCAGTTGCCATGTAAGAAGTCCAATTGTAACAGGGTGGTCCCCAGGAAAGACGGAAGTTCCACAATCCTAGTTCCGCCCTAAGTGGGTGGAGCTGAGCAGGGATAAAAAGATGCTGGATACAAGCAGTGGGGCACAGACCAGAGGTGTCGGGGGGGGGGGGGGGGGGGGGGGGGA